>CM052701.1:30072399-30130274 GCA_028551405.1 Uromys caudimaculatus | reverse complement strand
CGAGGATGTGGAGAAAGAGGAACACTCCTCCACTGTTGGTGGGACTGCAAGCTGGTACAACCACTCTGGAAATCAGTTTGGCAGACCCTCAGAAAAATGGACATAATACTACCTGAGGACCCAGCTATACCTCTCCTGGGCATATACCCAGAAGATGCCCCAACATGTAACAAAGACACATGCTCCACTATGTTCATAGCAGCCATATTTATAATAGCTAGAAGCTGGAAACAACCCAGATGTCCCTCATCAGAGGAATGGATACAGAAAATGTGGTACATCTACACAATGGAGTACTACTCAGCTATTAAAAACAATGACTTAGTGAAGTTTGCAGGCAAATGGATGGAACTTGAAAGTATCATCCTGAGCGAGGTAACTCAGTCACAAAAGAAGGAACATGGTATGTACTCATTGATAAGCGGATATTTGCCCAAAAATTCAGAATGCCCAAGTTTCACTTAACAGTAACTGCTGGACTGAGAGTGAGGTCCCAGATGGAGGAGTTGGAGGAAGATCTGAAGGAGCTGAGGGAATTTGCAGTCCCATAGAGGGAGCAAGAGCGTCAATGGGCCTGACCCCCCCTCCCCTGGTCCTCCTGGAGTTTGGACCACCAACCAAAGAATACACATCTATGGACTCATGGTTTGGACCACATATGTGGCAGAGGATGACCTCGATGGCCATCAGGGAGAGAGGAGAGGCCCTTGGGCCTGAGGATGTTAGAGGCCCCAGTAAAGGGGAATGTCAAGGCGGGAATATGGGGATGGGTGGGTGGGTGGGTGGGAGGTGGAATTCCCTCATAGAGGCGGGCTGGGGAGGGGATAGGGGGTTTCCAAAGAGGAGACCCAGAAAAGGGGAAACATTGGAAATGTAAATAAAGTATCAAAAAAAAAAAAAAAAAAAAAAAAAGAAAAGAAAAGAAATGGCAAGAGTTCCAATTAGCATCATTGTTCCAATTAGATCCAAGCAAGGGTATATAATTGAAAAAATAGTAACATAGTTGCTGGTTGTAAGTTACCAGATTCTGAGATGCTTGTTTTCTATTGTAATATATAACTGAAATAAACAACTAACTTCTTGGCTTATGGTATAAATTCTCTTTGTTGTCATTTATGATACCTGATACATTGATAACCCAAAGGACAACATCTCACATGTCTTTGTAAGGCACTAATCTTTCAATGACTTGGGTTCACATTGACAATTTCTTTCTGACAGAAATAGAATGAATTGTCTCATCTATTAATTAGTTACATTCCATTTAGTGTTTTAAGGTATCCTTAATGATTTGATATTTTAGGAGCCAATCTCATGTAGTCTCTATTCAAGCCCATATTTATATCTTGTTTCTCTTCATTCCTTAACACAATGTAAACTTGTACTATATACTGATAGGTTGAAAGTTCAATTCCAAATATTCATTCATGTATATGAAGTTGTCCTAAATATAGCTCAAGGAGTCAAGAGACATTATCCCCTGTAATTCCTGTATTATGCTAACCATCTGAAGGTTCCTTTGGTAGTATAACAAAAAGTCACAAAGATACTCAAAGTGCTGAAGATGAGCTAAGTCTCCTTCATCAGGATCCATCTGGGTAAATGGATAGAGTTAAAAAGATCATATTGAGTACAGTAACCCAGACCCAGAAAAATAAACATTGTATGTTCTACTTCATCAGCAGTTCCTAACTCCAGTACTTCAGATGTGGGCATATAACCTGGAGTAACTGCAGAGACCAGGAACATAGAAGAAGATCATAGAGTTGGGGGGAGGGGTTTAGAAAGGAGAATAACAGGGGACAAGTGACCTGAAGGGGGAAATGAGAAAAATTCATTAGGGGAAATTTAATTAGGGGACAGGAGGGAGATAAACAGAAGGGGGAAGGAGGGTAAGATAACATGTAACTAAGAATATCTGAAAAAAAAAAAAAAAGGAAAACAAGAATGTCTGAAAACAATCCTAAGACACTATATTAACTACCTAAAAGTACATATAATATACAGAAGTCTGTGTATACATAGACATGTATAGTTTGAATGAAATTTTCCCACCTATGCTGACAATTCTGACAAGAACTGTGGGCAATTTAGCGAAAACCATCACATCAGGCAAGAGAAACCCTCTTTGGAGTTGTTTGTCTAGGTTGTCCAAGAGATTTCCAAAACATTATGTGTTCCCTTTGGTCGCCTCCTAGAGGGGAAAGATAGGTTTCCATTGCTGCATAGCCCACACACTTTGGAAATAGGACCCAGAGGAAAAGACCTAGATCTGATCTGAAACTCTCTTCCCTGAGGACTAGCTAACATGGTGCCAGAAGACACCATTCATGCTTCTATGAAATATAAACAACTAATAGTTCTACTATTGTCTATGAACACTCCATTGATCAGCATAGCACGTATATCGTAGTGGCAACCAACAGCTCTTTAATTGAACTTAAGGCCTTTTCAACAAGAGAGAAATCATGTCTGGTACTAGAAACCTAGCCAACTACTTAGGGATGAGATGTCATGAATCTTCAAGGAGAACCTACAACTGACACATTACTAAGCAAGCATAATCCCTAACTAAATTCTAAATATCTGTCCTTATATTCACAGAAAAGTGTAGTCCTCCGCCTTCATCAAGGACACTTCTCTTTGCAATAGAAAGAAACCATTACTGAAGACAACAACCAATCAAAATGCAGAAAACAAGAGGATTGTATGTGTTCAGTCCCAATGGATACATCTATAACACAACTCCTACATCTAAGGCTCAGGGATCATGGTGCAGTAGGGGGAGGGATAAAAAGATTGTGACAGCCAGAGAAACTGCATTTGCTGTGAGATTGTGTTTACTAGAAGTGTCAGAGAATCTATGCCCGTTAAGCCTCATGAGCGTCTCTGCCTAAACAATACCTGAACAATGACAACACCAGCAGATGCTCACATGGAAAGGGAGAAGCTCAGAGGTGTCAACCTTCATCAAAGAGCTACAGGCAGCTGAGGAATGCTGAGAGTGGGAGGAATTGTCTTTCCTAAGAAAGAGTCCCTGATTGGTTGAGTACCAAGGGGTCAGCTCTGAAATCTTGCAGTCGTATACATACAGGTAAAATTATATGGACTGAGCAGGTTACATTTAAATATTTAGGGGTGTGTGTGTGTGTGTGTGTGTGTGTGTGTGTGTGTGTGTGTGTGTGTGTGTGTGTGTACGTGTGTGTGTGTGTGTAATTTGAGAGTAAATGGGGGATATATGGGAAGGGCTGGAAAGAGGAAAGAGAAAGATGGGTAAATAATATAATTATATTATAATTTCAAAAAATAAAAATATTTTAAAATAGTTCAGTTGAAGAAAGGTTCACAGCCAGGAAAATAGAAAATGGAATGAGACATGAGCCAACACCTGCCTTAGAAGGGAATCAAGACTTACTTCTGATGCCAGCACGAACATTCATACATTTTTCAAAAACTGAATGTATTTCCCAGTGTTATATTTGTCCTCTCTTGTCTCATGACTAGGCTCATCAAATTGACAGTGGGGCCACAGGAAGCAAATGAGGCCCTCAAGATTCCACAGATTTGTCCTTGAGCATCTAAATGTCTTCACATACAGTCTTTTCTAGAAGCCAAATATAGTTAGAAAATTATCAGAGCATTGTAATATTGGGCTTTTAGAGACATAGTACAGAATCTGAGCAGTGTAGAAACTGAGCCACAGAGAACAAGGATCAGTGTAATTTAAATGTACTGTGACTGCTTATGAGATAAGGGGTAAACGGGTTTGACGACAATAAAAGTAAGCAGTCTCTCCAACTTAGGAATTATAATCAGGGATGGCTGAACCTGTTTGGTCAAAGAACTTGCCAATCCTTTAAGCCAAAGCCTAATGCTTTGTTGAAGATCTCATCTTACTGCCAGGATCTAAGTATAACTCCTGGTAATTGTTGGAATGCCAAAAGCAGTATCAGATGATTAAAAAGTGGGTTTCATATTGTATTAAGGTGGATTAAAATAGGTTCTATGGAGTGGTCGGTAAAAGCGGTGAAGGTACATGAAGACCCAGATTACTGGGGCTTGCCACTTGACGACTTCATTGTTGGAAATTAGGACCATCTACAGCAGGGTGGGACGGAGCTCTGGAAGGTCATGAGCATGTGTTGGATCAAAATTGGTTAAGGTACATGCTTGAACAAAAACAAGTGCCATGATCCCGATAGGCAAGTCACTTACTCTCCTGAGCTTGTTTTTGTATTTATAGAAATAGGAAACGATGATATATTTCCTGCTGACATCACAGGATGTCATAATACTCCACTGAGCTAATATATAATAAAGCAAATTATGAAGTTCTAAAAAGGTGTAAAATTTCAACTCTGATACCAGCAGACACAGCCATAAAGAAAAAAAGAAAACATTGGGCCAGTATGTAAATCAAATGACTGGAGGAAGAAATAAATGCATAATTGAGATCATGTGAGT
The DNA here is from genome assembly GCA_028551405.1 of Uromys caudimaculatus. Classification (NCBI taxonomy): domain Eukaryota; kingdom Metazoa; phylum Chordata; class Mammalia; order Rodentia; family Muridae; genus Uromys; species Uromys caudimaculatus. Next base: position 30,125,810 of record CM052701.1, on the reverse strand, counting down.
CACAGAAACTGATCTATGAGTTTAAATGAAAAAGGATAAGCAAGATGCATTTTCTAAGTAGTTGGGGGGGCTTAGTGAGGGATTGGGGTTTTAGAGGGTTTAAAGAAAGAAAGGAGGCCGGGCAGTGGTGGCGCACGCCTTTGATCCCAGCACTTGGGAGGCAGAGGCAGGTGGACTTCTGAGTTTGAGGCCAGCCTGGTCTACAGAGTGAGTTCCAGGACAGCCAGGGCTACACAGAGAAACCCTGTCACGAAAAAAAAGAAGAAGAAGGAGGAGGAGGAGGAGGAGGAGGAGGAGGAGGAGGAGGAGGAGGAGAGGAGATAAATACATGAGAGGGAGAAAAGACACATCAGATCAAACAGAATTCAGAAGACATTGCACACACTAACATAGAAATAGAAAAGATGGCTGGATGAATGGAGGGAGGAGCATTAAGCAGCAGAAACTCTGCCAGTAGTAACAGCACTGCTGTTCACACTTTATCTAATTTAAGCCTCATAATCCACTCTCTGAAGTCAGGATGGTTTGCTGAGCAGGAAATGGAGGCTTGGAGAGCCTTATCTAGATCAAGGCTACACATTAATGGGTGAAACCTAGATTAAAAATGTATCTTTCTGAGGCTACCATTTCTTCTCTTTCTCTTATGTCACAGGACAAATTTGATAGAGAACTGGGACTCCCCAGAAGTTCTGATGCAGATGGGGCAGGGGTGTGGGATGGTCTGAACAACGGGCAAAGGCCTTCTCCTATGGACCTCATGTTGGTATTTTTAGATAAAGTTGGCTTTATTTGTTTGTTTGCTAGCTTGCTTATGTGTATCTGTAAAGGAGGTATGTGTTCTGCACTGCATGTGTGGAGGTCAAAGGACAACTTGTGAAAGTAGAGTCTCTTCTTCCACTGTGTGTCCCTGGGATTGGATCAGGCTTCATGACAGGCACCTTTACCTGATAAACTATCTCATCAGCTGAGATATTTACTAAGACAAGGTATATATATATATATATATATATATATATATATATATATATATATATATATATATATATATATGTGTGTCTGTGTGTCTGTGTGTCTGTGTGTCTGTGTGTCTGTGTGTGTGTCTGTGTGTATACATGGATATATATATATACACACACACACACATATATATATATGTATACACACACACACACACACACACACACACACACACACACACACACATACCAGGATTTGCTCTGTAGTCAAAGATGATCTAGAACTTCTAATCCGTCTGCTAAGATTACTGGTATGTACCATTATGTCTTGTTCATGTTCTACTGCAGGTTGACCCCAGGAACTCACACATGCTAGGCAAGTACTCTACTGACTGAGTTATATCCCTCGCCCCTCATTTTGGTTTTTAATGACCCAATTTACTTCAAATTACTTTAGTATGTTTATCTCCTAAATCATTAAACTTCTCTCTCATTATCCAACAAAAAAGGAAATGGAGATAATTGTACCCAGGCTAACCTGTCTTTTAAAAAATGTATTTCATTTTTAATTATGTATCTGTGTACGGGTCTGTTCATGTGAATACGGGTGTCTGTGGAGAACAGAGATAGCAGATTCTCCTGGAGTTGAAATGATCTGTGGTTTGTGAGTCCCTCCCCATCGTAGGAGCTGGGGGTGGGGCTAACTTGAATTCTCTGGAAGAATATACTTCTTCCGGCTGAACCATCTCTCCAGCCTCTAATTTGTTTGTTGTTGTTGTTTTTGATACTTTATTTACATTTCCAATGTTTCCCCCTTTCTAGGTCTCCTCTTTGGAAACCACCTATCCCCTCCCCCTCCCCCACCTCTATGAGGAATTCCACCTCCCACCCACCCGCCCTCCCACTCCCATATTCCCACCTTGACATTCCCCTTTACTGGGGCCTCTCCTCCCCCTAATAGCCAACAAGGCCCTCCTCTGCCACATATGTGGTCCAAACCATGGGTCCCTCAATGTGTATTCTTTGGTTGGTGATCCAACCTCCAGGAGGACTGGGGGGAGGGGGGTCACGCCAGTTGACACTGTTGCTCCCTCCATGGGACTACAGACTCTCTCAGCTCCTTCAGTCCCTTCTCCAACTCCTCCATCTGGGACCTCACTCTCAGTCCAGTGGTTACTGTGAAGTGAAACTTGGGTATTCCGAACTTTTGGGCTAATATCCACTTATCAGTGAGTACATACCATGTTCATTCTTTTGTGACTGAGTTACCTCACTCAGGATGATATTTTCAAGTTCCATCCATTTGCCTGCAAATTTCATTAAGTACCAGAGATAACCTCTTAGCTGCCCCCCTTCTTCTCCACCCAAACTACCGCCTCTATAAATAAACACATCACCAGTACCAGAGTTGCAGCATGACCAGAATTACGGGATAATCAACAATAGGAAATGATACTGTAAATACAGCTGAGGGCATAATACACGCAAGAACTTTGTCAAATTCTTCTTATGAAACTTCCTGTTACAAACATCCTCGAAAAACTGGGACGTGCTGCCTACCATTTTCCAAGGCATGCCATCAGGGAGAAGTAGAGAGCTCTGCTTCTCATTATAATTAATTGGCCATAATAGGAACTTTAAACAATGGGGATCATGATGCAATTATGACATGTACTTCCTTTGATGAAATCTTCCCTGAGCTACAGGAAATAGGTCAATAAGGAAGTTAATGTGCACCAGACATGCAACATGGACTAAAAAGACTGGCTGCAGATTCTCTACCAGTGAGTTACTGCTGCTGTATTCCTGCCTGGTGAGACTTCAAAGAATTAAGAATCTGTTTCCAAGAAAATAAGGTCACTTAGGACCTAAAGCCCAAGTCTCAAAACACAGGAGACTCTGGGGCTGGAGAGATGGTTTGGTAATTAAGAGTACTGGTTGCTCTTCCAGAGGTCTTGGGTTCAAGTTCTAGCACCCACATGACAGCTCACAATGAATACACAGTAGCTGTAAAGCCTTGGTTGGCAGGATTTGTAACCATGTTCCCCCAGCCCCCCACCCCCAGCCCCTGCAACTCAATTAGGAAGTTGTTTATGGTTCCACCTTTTTGCATTAAAAGCGATTTTGAAGTTACATACAATCTACAATGTAAGTGTGTACATTTTGATGCTGGCATTAAACTGAGTTTCTAGATGTATAAGATAGAGTATAAAGAGCTAGAACATGGATGAATTATTGCAAGAGTCAAAGACTTTGGAGAAAAGGCATTAATAATAAACAGCCCACCCCACCCCCACCTTGGACTCTGTCAAATGATGCAGTGTTTGTGAAGCCCAAGATGAGAATGATAGATTAGAGTCTGGGGTCTATGTTAGTTCAGATTCCCCTAAATAACCCTTAAGATTAAGTGAAAGTGGTTTCTTAAGGAAACACTAAGAGAATAGGAAACGCACAGGGAGAGGGAGGAAGTCCCGCGTGTAAGAGCCAGTGAAGTCCCGCAGAGGGCACTTTTATCTGACCCTGCAGGCACCTCTAGTATGTGTTCGACCCCAAACTTGTTCCAAGTACAGGCAGGAAGCTGGGAGTCTAGCATCCAACAACCACTGCAGGAGAGTGTTTGCCAGCAATCCGAGGTTCCATTTGCGCAAAATGGTTCCAGAAGTTAGAGAACACGTCTCAAACAAGAGTGGCAGATCAGACTATTAGAGGGAAATATGCCCTAGGAAAGGTTGGGGTGCCTTGTAAACACAGAGAGGCGCATCCAAGAAAACGTGGCAGAGTGCCAACAGTGTCTGCTATGGGTTATTGCGCCCTCAGGCCTGCAAAGGTGGGACCTTGCATAACACTAAGGGTGGAATCTGTCCAAAGGTAATCAAGAGGTTCTATTATTTCTGTGGACAGAACAAACTATTTTGTTCTAGACACAAAAATACCACTGTATACTGGGGACTTTTTGCTTGAGTCTGTTTTACTTTTTTCAAAAGTTATAACATATAAAAAAGAAAGCAAAAATAATGAGTGTAGGGGCTGAAGAGATGGCTCAGTGGTTAAGCACTGACTGCTCTTCCAGAGGACCTGGATTCGATTCTCAGCAACCAGATGAGGGCTCACAACTGTCTATAACTCTATTACAGAAATCCAATGCCCTTTTTAGGCAGACATTATGAAGAAAAGTGATGTATAAATGTACATTCAGGTAAAACAGGTATACACATAAAATAAAAAATGATAAGTTTTTAAACAGCAGGTATAGAGCTTGATATATTGTGCATATATCTACATCTACAAAGTACTAAAGATTCAAGCACCCTGAGTTAGTCAGCTTTGTTTCACTTTTGGCTCAAAGTTTTTTTGAGTTTCCAAAGCATTCTCTTTAATGTAAGAAGTGATGTGGGGGAGGCCATTATGATGGGAGCACAGGGCAGAGCAACCCCCCCCCCCCCCATTATTGGAGAGTAAAAGAGAAACGGTCTGGACTCTTAACCTCCGAGGGCACATTTTCAATGACCTGAATATATTTCAGCAGGCCTCAGTTTTTAAAGGCTCTACCTCTTGACAGCATCAGACTAGGGATAAAGACTAACACACGAGACTCTGGAAAACATTTCAGATCTAGAGTTCATGGGCTGCAGAGACAGCTCAGTGGTTAAGGGCATATGCTGCTCTTGCAGAGGACCTGGATTTAAATTCCAGCATCCACACTGTGGTTTATAGCTGCAGGTAACTAGTCCCAGGGGATCCATTGCTGTCTTCTGGCCTCTGTGGTTCCAGGCACACACGTGGTACACATGCTCATATACAGGCAAAACATACACTACACATGCAGTAAAAATAAAGTCTCAGAGCTGTTAAAAGGGTCTCTTGTCTAAATATCATCTACAGAGTTAATTACTACTTGGGCAGGAAGACAGAGAAGTTAAGCCAAAACTTAGGGCAAGGAGTGGATGAACAGACTGAGGGCATTGCAGTGCTGTGGTAAAGTCCCCAGCATCAAGGACACTGAGGGGCAGGGGTCATCACTACCACAGTAGAGCTGGTCAAAGATGACTCTTGAAAATCTTTAATCTGGGTCTGGAGAGACGGCTCAACGGTTAAGAGCACTTGCTGCTCTTTCAGAGGCCCAGAGTTCAGTTCCCAGTAGGTGTATTGTGGCTCACAAACATCTGTTCTAAGGGATCTGACACCTTCTGGTTCACACACAAACATTTAGGCAAAATAGTCGTGTATGGATAAAATAAGACAAATATTTTTAAAAATTAAAATAAAAACATTAATCTGGGCTGAGGAGATGACTGAGTTGGCTAAGTGCTTGTAATGCAAGCATAAGGACATGGGATCCCCATAGCATCCACATAATAGCTGGGTCCCACAAGGTCTGTCATTAATCCTGTGCTGGGAGCAGAGACAGGCAGACATCCCCAGAGCTCACTGCCCAGACGATCTAACTGAATGAGCTCCAGGTTCAGTGAGAGGTTCTGCCTCGAAAAATAATGTGGGATCCACTTAGGAAGCTGCAGGCATTGACCTCTGGCCTCCATCCACATGCGCAAGTATTCGTGTGTGCTTCATGTACACATACACCACCTGCTTTTGCTTACTTTCTGTTGCTGTGATCAATACTATAATCAGAAGAAACTTGGGGAAGAAAAGGCTTATTTTGCTAAGAAGTTATAGCCCATCATCCAGAGAAGCCAAGTCAGAAGGGGAGAAAATGGAGCTGCTTACCGGCTTGCTTCCCTCTGGCTTACTCAGTTTCTTTTCTTACGTAGTCCAGGCCCACCTGCTTAGGCATGGTACCACCCACAGTGGAGGGCCTTCCCACATCAATCATTAATTTAAGAAAAACAAAAAGCCCCATAGATATGCTCATGGGCCAACCCAGTGGAAGCAATTACTCAGTTGAATTTCTTCTTTCCAAGCATGTCAACTGGAAACTGAATTAGCTATGACATCACACACACTGCATTTAATCCAAATTATAGTCATAAACACATATGATTCAATCCCGTAATCAAAGAAGAAAGGAGAGAAAAGCCTATTTAGCTCATAGCAGAATCCAGATGAAGGAAGCTTCTGCAGGAAGGGCAGAAGACAACTTTGACCACACTGATGACACTTTGCCAGCTGATGACAGACTTGGTTGGTCACTAGTGTTAGAAGGAGAATTACAACAGCTTCATCAAAGAGCGATCAGAGCTGGGATGGGGACACAAACATTCATTTGAACATGTCTACTGGCTTCTTTAATTAGAGTATCAATTAATGACAAAACTTTAGTATGGTTCATCCAAATCTGGGTGTAAGTTTCTCACATTCCTCTGAAAGAGGACAAAGGGAAAAAGCAAGTCCAACAAAGCAGGATCATGGAGGTCAGAGGCAGAGTCACTGCCATTCTAGCTTTGAAAATTGAGACAATATTTGCCATGTTTATTTAGGACAAATATCGTGGGATGTAATGAATGATTACTTCAATTTATAACCCCAAGGGAAGAAAAGGGGCAAGGAGAGGGAGATTGAAGGGAGAGAGAAAATTGTAGCCAAGAGCTACCATAGGGGACCCAACTGCCAACTCATTTAGTAGATTAAAAATAACTTGGATTTATGTATGATGTGCTCACCAGCTATGATCACAGTCTCTTTAAAAATATTTTAGATGTATTTATTTTACTGTTATGCGCATGGATGTTTTACCTGCATGTATGTTCTCCCTTGCACCATGTGTATGACTGGATCCCAAAGAGGTCAGAAGAGAGCGTCAAATCCCAGATATCTGGGACAGTGGTGATAGACAGTCGTGAGCTGCCATGTGGGTACTAGGAATCAAGCCAGTACTCATAACGGTTGAGTCAACTTTCCAGCCCTCACCATAGTCTTAAAAAGCTATCCATCATATGGTGCCCAGATATACATACAGGCAAAAAACATTTACATACATAAAATAAAAATAAAATAACTCTGGAAACATTTATTTTACTTTTATTCATGTGTATGTGTGTGTTCTGGTATGTTCACACGAATGTGGGTGTCTGAAAAGGCCAGAAGGATGTTGGATTCCTTGGAGCTGAAGCTACAAGATGGCTGTGAGGTGCTTTATGGGTGCTAGGGATCGAACTCCAGTCCTCTGGAAAAGCAACCAGTGCTCTTAACTGCTGAACCATCACTCTAGCCCTTATCCAAGTCCTCTAAGGCAGAAATGTTTTACAGAGTCGATTAGGAGCTCGAACATACTGAGTGATTGCATAATTGTCATACTAACAATTATGCATCGTATTATTTGGAAGTAAAGACAGCTTTTGTATAAATAAACAGGTGGGATTAAGTATCTTCGACTTGTTACGCTGTCACCCCTGGCTCATCGCCAAGCATGCTTTCATCCACTTTTCTAGCTAAAACTTGGATTTCCTCCCTTGACATTTGTCTTGCAAGGGTTGTTCATTCATTAAAATTTCAGGGAAGTGTTTGAGGTTGCTCTGAGGGTACTAAAATCCCTGGTGGTGTGGCAAGAAAAGTGACTTTTGACGTTCCTGTGTGACTGAATTCTGACAAGGAAGGAGGAAATGCAGTATCTCCTATCTCCTTAGATCAATTTGCTGATGGCAAGTGATTTACTACCAGGAAACTGTTACACTGTTCTCTGGATCCTGGACCAGCTGTAGTAACCCTAACACTGGCCTCTCACGTGGGCCTTTGAATGACTCTCAGTGCTGGGCTTCCATGTGTCAGGGAAGAGACAGTGGGACTTGCAGACTCCGCAGAGTCTTAGACTCTCCAAGACTTGATTTTCGGAAACCAGAAAGCTAGAGTTTCCACATGGCTAGTAAACTACAGACAGTCAGTGATAACAGTTGGGTAGGCTCATCTTCATGCTGATATTACTTTCATAGTCTCACTAAATGGTTTACTTCAGTTTATTTTAAAAAAAAAAATATATATATGTATATGTATGTATGTATGTATATATGTATGTATGTATTTGAGATCATGGCAGATATTCAATTTTACCACACATCCCCCTTAAAAAAAATCTTCCTTCTTGTTTTAAATTTAGGCCAGAAGACAACTTATGAGAGTCTGTTCTCTCCTGCCATCATGTGGGTAGAATTCAGGTTGTCAGGCACAGAGGCAGGTGCCACAAATACCAAATAAATACATAAATAAATAAATAAATAAATAAATAAATAAATAAATAAATAAATAAATAAATAAATAAATAATTGAAAAAATTAAGTAAAAGGCTGGGTACAACTCCATCCAATAGCTTCCAGAGTTCACTGGATAGGTGGCCTGTGTAGGGTAGTTAGGGCAGATTTTCCCCTCTTCTGTCCCAGTATCCACTGGAGAATCACAGGACTAAATGTGGTTGTCCAAGAGGAACTAAGTTCACTGAAACACAGTTTGAGGGACAGTTACTATTGGCAGCAGTTGACTCCACCCCTCCTTGTGTGGGAGTTGGGAGTGGGGTCGGGTCGGGGTGGGAGTGGGAGGACCAGCAGTTGCCAGAACACTTATTCCTGTCCTGAGGCCTTTGCTGATAGACAGCAAGGGAACAGGAGCCCAGCTCAGAGCAGCCCAAGGGCCAACTGCCCACTTCAGGCTACTTAATGAGAGCATTTTATATGCCTACCTTCCAAAGTTACCCTCTCGCTTTCTTTGGCCAAGATCACAGACCAGAGCCGCTAGATGCCAATAGGCCGTAGGCTCTCAGAATCGCTGCTCTGGCTGGCTTTGCGAGTTCTTTCACTAGTACCACTCCTGTGATGATCACTCTCAGGCATAAAGCAGGGACGAGATTAAGTTTCTGCTCTTATCCTGTCCTCCTCGTTGCCCAGACCCTTACACCCCGTTTGCGACTCAGCTGCCCAAGCAATTGTGTAGACAAGGAATTCAGATCGCAATGCCAGTCTGTCAAATGTCTCTTTTACAGAGCACCCTGCCTCAGTCTGTGCTCTCAGAGCTGGGGGCCATCAGACCTAAAGCTGGTTCTCACTGTTCTCTGGGAAGGCCCTTCCTGTGGTGCGGGTATGAATGGGTAATGGGTAGAATGGATGCTTTCATCACTTCCCAGAGTCAGCTCACATCCTATCAGCCCCACCCATGTTGTGAAGTTGTGGATCCCCAACTTAGTTTTACCTTACTCTTTGTCTATTTTGTCTTTATCCATCCATTGTACTTATCACATGACACCATTTGCAAAACAGCACTAACCCCCTGCCCCGCCCCCCCCCCAAAAAATCTCCATAGACCAGGCTGGCCTCAAACTTAGAGATCCAACTGCCTCTGCCTCCCATGTGCTGAGATTAAAGTCATGGACCACCACCACGCTGCTACAAAAATGTTTTTCAAAGAGTTGGATTCAACTAAGAATTCAATTAAGAGCACTCATGCTCTTCTCTCCAGAGAATTTGAGTTAAGTTCCCATCACCCACAACAGGTAGCTCATAACCACCTATAACTGTAGTTTCAGGAGATCTTGGTACCTATTCGCCGCTGCACCAATGCGGTGCACACAAGGTTACTTAGGTGGGCACACACATAAAAATAAATAAGCAATTGAAAAATGTTCCGAAACTCCCCTCTTTGACTGTAGCTTGTTAAGGCAGTCTTATCACCTATGGTTCTCAAGCAATGAGTGTTTCTCAGACATTAGCTATCTCTTCTCTAAGATGCTTGAAATTGAAGCCTGTTTCTGAGCGCACAGAAAGCAACGTCTTGATTGTCAGTGCTGCCTTCTCAAGAGGCGTTTAATGTTCTAGTGGCAGAAGTAGTTCAGCCACCAGGGTCTGAGAGGCCATAACAAAGCTTTGGAATTAAGTCCAAGCAGAGACGATGTAACTTACCTGGCAAGAATGAACATTCTAAAGAAAGACTTATGTCTCCCCCTTCCATCATCAGCCTATGGAAACAAGGCATCCCCAAGGAGCTGGACTTTCCCAGGCGTCTCCTGTTCTGGGAGACTGAAAAGGCAGAAACGTGGTGTGAGCCCGCGGAGGAATTTGAGGGGAGAGATTTCACCCAGTACTGAACAGCTTGTCAGACCACTTTGACCAGGACCGTTACCTAGGCAGTACTCTGTCCTTCTGCTTAAACCCAAGCCTCATGTCAGGACCCTGAAGATGGACTTGGTGGGGAGTGAGAAAGGAGGGTGTGGGGTCAATAATCATCTTTGCTCCTCTTCCCAATATGGCTACACTGAATACATCTTTTTCTGCTTTTAATGCTGTTCAATTGACTTGTTGAGGATGGCGGTTGCACATGGCTTATCACGTAGGCTGTCTGACGAATTGTGAGGACTGTGTAGAATTTCTTTCCTGGAGGCACGTGCCTCCTCGGGTCACACGCTGCTTTCCATCTGTTCTGGTTAGTTTTAACTGTCAACTTGAGACAATCTAGACTCAAGTGGGAAGAATCTTAATAGAGAATGTTCTAGATCAGGTTGGTCTCTGGCCATGGTTGTGGGTAAAGGTGGGAAGAGCCATCCTGAACGTTGGTAGCACCATGTCATGGGGTAGGCTCTGATGCAGAAGAGTAGAGAAGGCTAGCTGAGTAGCAAGCAAGCAAGGGTGTGCTTATTCTCTCTCTGCCCTTGACTGTACATGTGATGTGACCGGCTGCTTCAAGCTCCTGCTACTGTGACTTCCCTGTTGTGACAGACTGTACATGGGATTCTAAGCCAACTGAACCCTTCCTTCTCTTGAGTGCTCTTTGTCCAAGTGTTTGTCCCAGCCACAGAAATGAAACTAGAACACGATGCTTAAGTTCCGCATCCAACTCCCCTCTGGGCTGTTCCACTTTACACTCCCATGCTCCTCTCTTAGTGGCCTCTCCTGCCGGCTGGTTGACCTTTTAATGCTCTGAAAAGATGGTTCAGCTGGATGACTGCAAACTTTGTGTGAGAGTTAATCTCTATTATCTACTTCACACGATCTAGAATGACCACACAGTGAACTCTGAATTGTCTAGTTAGGTTAGCTGATATGGATAGGAGGCCAAGAAAACCCCTGGAGCTTCTAGAACATTCTCTCCTTCAGGGCAGAATGACCAGTGAGAATGGATTAGTAAGCATGTCACCAGACTAGTCCACTGATTTGGACAACCAAGAGATGTGCTGTCTCCCACAGATCCCAGCAAGACTGTTTCCCTTGTCTCAGTGAGGGATTGGTCTGGTTAAGGGCCTTCTTTGGGCCTTATTTCTTCACCCCACATCCTACCTCTTGCCTCTTTGGGAATTTTTCCCAAAGGTATCTCAAAAATAAACCTTTGCACTCTTGCCCTTATCTTAGAGTATTTTGGATTAGAAATGCCAGGTCATGTGGCAACTCTATTTTTAACTTTCTGAGAAACTTCAGAACTGCTTTCCAAAGTGGTTGCCTCAGTTCGTCTCAGTTTCTTCTCTACATCATCAGTACTCATTAGCACTTGTCTTATAAGCATAACCATCTTAGGGAACACAAAGTGCTATCTCATTATGGGTTTGGTTTTGATTTGTCTAAGAAATAAAGAAGTTTAGCATCTTTACATGTGTTTGTTGGAGATTTGTTTATTTTTTTGGGGAGAAATATCTATTTGAATTCTTTGGCCATATTTTTCATTTTAATCTCATGTGTTTAGATTTAAATTTTTTATTTTATGTATAGAAGTGTTTTGCTGGCATATAGCTATGAGCACCACATGCATGCTCCATGCTTTTGGAGGTCAAAAGAGGCCATCAGATGCCCTGGAAGGGGACTTACTGATAGCTGTACATCACCATAATATAGAAGCTTTCCTAACATGCACAAGGTCCTGAGTTAGGTCCCCCCAACCACAAACAAAACAAAACAAAACAAACCGCTACTTCTAGTAATAATAATACTAATTTAAATACCAGTCCTACATCACTATTTTTAGTGGCTGTGCAGTAGACCATGATATTAGGCATTACACTATTTCCATGCTGACAAACCCTGTTGGCTTTTTTAAAAATAATTTTTCTGCTATCATAAACAATAGTCTAAGTAATACAACTACATAAAACTCATAAACTTAGGTATTCTTATATTATTAGTTTCAAAGGAGAAACACAGTCAATGGGCATTTAAAATACAAGCAGAGATTTTCAGGTTATTGCCCCAAATTGCTGCCCCAACTTGCATTTCTGTAACAAGATTACAATATTGTTTATATAATACAATTGAGTCTTAAGCCCAATTACATTCTGAGGTCTTTGGATAGTAAGTATACGATTGATTATCTGGGGCTTAAATACTTTTCTATATACTTATAGACTGGAAAAACAAAATGTGCATAATGTTCAGAAAATATTTATGAAGACTATCCTCAATATCTATTTCTCAGAAGACTTTATGACACACAGCGGAATGGCTATAGTGGAGAAGATGGTAAAAGCAATGCTGCCAAGCATGAAGGCCATCAGTAAGAACTCATACAAATGGTAGAATTGAACAACGCTCCAGTAATTTTAGGAAGTTATCTGATAGAATTTCCTGAAACCAAACATCCGAGCATCCCATTCAACATTTAAACATACGCAACAGAATTCTTGATGTGTCATCATCTACCCCAAAATAGTAAGGGTACATGATGTTTATGGCAGTAGTATTTATGTTAGTGCAGTCTGGGCTGCACAATGCTCAAATGTATGGTTTGTTGACATGTTGAATCCTTCAAGCCAAAGGAGATTGACATGGCTCAGAAACAAGACTCCTTCAGTTGCCCTCCTGTCTCTGGAGGTCTAGATAGCAGAAGAAAAGACAGGGACTGGGAGATGGCAGGGACTTTCTGGGTGCTGGAAATACTGTCTCCTTTGGAGTGTTGGAAGCTAGGTTGTACATGGTCCTGATGTGAGAGGTGATGGAATCAGGAAGAGGCGGGGCCTAGTAGAAGGAGGTTAGGTCACTGAATGCTGTCCTGGGAGAAGGTTGATGCTGGTCTCATGGCAATTTTCCCTAGAGTGAGTTGTTAGAAAAGAACAAGGCTTATTTCTGAATCTCTCTCACTTCCTGTTATGTCATGTGATTGTTCTCTTCTGCTCAGCTCTCACCTTGGGAGACTGTCCTTCCCTCCACTCTCACCAAAAGCCCAACTGATGGGGCCACTCAATCAACCCTGGGCTTCCAGCCTTTAATGCTAAGATAAACAAACTTGTTTTTTTCCCTTACACTTTCCCCAGACTAGGTATTTTGCTGCCATAACTGCAAATAGATTAATAAAACAATTGGACATGTGAGTTTTTGAACATGAGAGCTGTTCTTTTATAATTGGTGCATATTTCTGCTTACATGCTACACCATAATACAAGGTTATTGGGAAGAAAAACAACAAATAGTTCTGCCTCTGGTTTCAGACCTTTTAAAAAAATGTTGGCTGTATCTTTAAACTCTATTGCTTTGAATTAATAGGAAAATAGTGGTCCCATCTACTCTTGCCTATTTTAGCATGCACTAAACCCACAACAGTGATCAGGAGCTTGGGCTTGCTCTGAACATGTTCCTACCAGTTGCTACCAAGATTCCTTCCAGGTGATCTTACCATGACATTACCTCTTTAAATACTTGTCCTGATGATATCAAAGTCTGCATTCCAAAGTAGAAACTGAGCTTAAGTTGGGAGGGAGAAGGAAGACCTGGACCAGGGGGTGTTCCCTTCCCCTGCCTGAAGCTGAGGTGTGGGATCTCTATTACAGCAATCAGCTGTTGCAGTCAGATGCTTCCTCTGTGACTGCTGCATGCCTTCATTCCCCACCGCCTTCTCACCCTGGGTGGCAGAGTCAGTGTAGGCATTGGCCCACATAGCCAGTCCTCGCCTTCCAGCTCCATAGTCTGCCAGGCCACGAAAGTAGGGAAACCGGCACACATTCAAGTCGCAGACTGCACTGGAGCAGGTTTCTGAGCTACCTCTAAAATTTGGCGAAGTCTTCCAATCACTTTGCCACATCCCAAGGCTGTTGAAAATCTGAATATGAACCTCCTCAAGTGTTTTTTTTCTTTTTCTTTTAAACATTAGGGCTGAAGAGATATCCCATTAGTTAAGAGCACTCACTGCTCTTCCAAAGGACCCGGGCTCAGTTTTCAGCACCCACATGGGTGGCTCACAACCCTGAGCAGCCCAGTTGTGAAAGATCTGACTCCTATATTGACTTCCAGCAGGCATCTCATGCACATAGTCATCAGGCAAAACATTCATAATTTATTTTGTCTCACTTATGAAGCCCTGGTGCCCTGGCTGACCTGCAACTTGCTACATAGATCAGGTTGACCTGACCTCACAGAGATCTCCCTGCCTCTGCCTTCTGAATCCTGGGATTATAGGAGTGTACCACTATGCCTGGCTCATATACATAAAAAATTAAAAGTAATAAAATAAAAGCCAATTTTATAGATTTAATTTAATGTAATAAGTAGCAGACATGCTCTAAAGGGTACAATTTAATAAGTTAGTAAGAGATAAATAAGTCTGAGGTTCAACACTCATGCCTTGACTAAAACACAAAACATTTCTTTCACTCTCCAAGTCTTCTCAAACTCCCAGCAGTGCCCCCTGCTTGACGCTCCCCCCACCCCCATCTTATGGTCAGTGTAGACTGTTTTTTACTTTCTGGAACTAACTGGCATTTGAGTAAGCAAATATGGTGATAGCCCAGGTCTAAGCATGTTTCACATTCACAAGCAAACATATACACAGACAAGCCGAGATACACACATGTGCACCTCCACAGGCTTCATTCTCAGAGGCCCCTCCTACAGCTATACACCAAGGCGAGCAGCCTTAGGTAGCTTTGGAGAATGTCTCATGACCTTCAGCCATAAAGTCAGAACAAGGAAGGAAACCTGAGCAGCATCTAAAAACAGAGTTCTTCTCAGTGCTCGGCCCAAACAGGCAGAGCCATGGGGTCTACACATAGCAGCACACAGGCAATGGTGGTCTCAGGTCATACAGGGGAAAGTGACAGGTAGTGGGGGTTAACAGTGGGGAGGAAAGCAGCTACATGCTCCCATGTGGATTTGCCGAGTCACTGTAACATCACCTCAGGTCAAGTGACTGAAATGACAGAAATGTATTTCTCTTGGTTCTGGACATTAAATGTCCAAAATCAAGGTGTTGGCCTCTCTGTTTCTCAGAGGCCTCTCTCCTTGGCTTGTAGTGACGGTCATCTCCATGTCCTAGTATGCCCTTCCCTTATGTGACTCTGAACCAATTTCTTTTGCTCACAAGAACGCTAGTTGTATTGGATTAAAGTCTATTCATAAGACCTCATGTCATCTTATCTAGCTCTCTGTAGAGACCTTGCTTTCTCCTATTGTTTGGACAGGATATTTTGCTTCCTGGGGCTTGTGTGCTAGAAGCTTGATTGCCTCTGCTTTGGCAACCTAAGAAGATAGCTTGGAGCTTGGAGTTATTTGGATAATTTGACCTGCTGATCTTGGGAGGGTTGATTGAATTCATTCTCCCAGGATCCCTAGGTAGACCTCGTGAAAGAGTAGATAAAAAGAGCAATACTGGCCCCTCCCAGCTCTCCGGATTCTTGTTCACCAATTGATCTCATACTCATTCCTATCCTGTTGCCATGATGTAAGGCAGCCAAGGGACCCCACAGGGTCGCCCTCCATAACTTTGAGCTAAGTAAACCTCTCCTTTTTATGTTACTCAGTCTTGGATACTTTGTTATATCAACAGAAAGTGGACTGATACATCTCCTAATACAATTA
This sequence comes from Uromys caudimaculatus, assembly GCA_028551405.1. Classification (NCBI taxonomy): domain Eukaryota; kingdom Metazoa; phylum Chordata; class Mammalia; order Rodentia; family Muridae; genus Uromys; species Uromys caudimaculatus. Next base: position 30,110,149 of record CM052701.1, on the reverse strand, counting down.
CATTCTGAAGTTGTGGGGGTTAGGAAATCAATATGTGCATAAACCAGCTATAAATCAGTCCATAACACTCGTAAAGGTAAGGGGCTGGTGATTTCCTGTGACCTGGGCAGTCACATACCTCCTTGATGGACACAGAGAATAAGGGATAAGAAACTCACTTTGGTTCTAGACACCAACACTGAAATTCTAGCTCCTGTGAGATTTTACTCAGCCCAGTGTCGGGGAACTTAGACGATGACTTGCCCTGGTTCCTCATCTTGCCTCAGGGTAAGCAAATCCTTACTTGAGTATAAACCAACTGCGTAGCTTTTTCTGGAAGCTGAAAACATCATCCGTGTTGAATTAGAACGAATGCTGTCTACTTACAAATAGGGGGACGCAGGGAGAAGGGTTAAAGGAACTCAGGAACTTGGGTACTAGGTCAGTGGCAGAGCACTCGCCCAGCATGGGCAAGCTCCTGACTTCTATCCCCAGACCAGGGGAAGAAAAGAAAAAAGAGCTCTTGTCCTATGTGAGCTTGGCAGTAGCCACAAAATTCCTTCCTTTTCATGTTCTAGCAATTATGGTACCAATAAAATCAGCCAACTGAATTATTACAAGGAGTTACCATAAAGCCCTTTTATATTGGGGCTTATAAACTCTTGGGCATATGAACCGCTAGTGCCCAATTGTGTGTCTTTTAATATAACGTCTTCCCAAGGGCAGGCAGAAAGAGCAGGACACGGGATACAGACTCTGACTCCCGTGGGGTCATGTGTTTCAGCAGCTGATAGGGGAGTTTGTCTAGTCCACACTTTTGTAAATATAACGTCTGCCAAGTTTCCTCAGAAGGGTAGTCTTGTGCCCCACGGGAATGAGACATAGGCAAGCAAGCTCTAAACGGAAGAGGCTTTGGAATCAGCAACTGAATAGGAAAGAGCCTCTCTTCGCCTTGTCCAGGAAGCAAAGGTTTGCATGCCAGGAAGCACTTTCTATTTATGCCTGGTAAATCCAACCTAACACAAAAGGAAGATCTGTGAAAGTGCCTTGGCAAAGAACAGCACTTTTATGAGGAAAGAATGGCCAAGGGTTAGTTTGTTTCCATTAATTTCTGCAGAGACTGCAGCTTGGCGGTATGAGGGCCAGAGTTCACAAAGAGAGACACTGTGAGCTTGTTCTACATTCTGTTGAAGTATATGTGTGTACGTATGCATGTATATTTGAGTACATTCCAAAATGTAGAAATGTGATTTTGTATAAGGTTTTGCATTTCTAGCCTCCCTTCAGGGAATGGAAGGTGAGTGCCCCTGGGTCCTGGGTGGTACAGGTTTGTTTACTCTAAGCAAGATAAAGACAGGTGTAAGGTATTCTCCTCAGTTTACCTGTTTCAATCCACTTTACCCCTTCTCTGTGTCTAGGCCAAATATAAAGTGCTTGTTTGTTTTTTCTTAAATTAAGCAACACTTGATTATGAATTTAAAAGTCACTACTAGTATTGCTTTTTTAAGTTAACTTACAAAGTAGCAAGTTTCCCTACGGCATTTTCATGGCACTTAGTTTTGGCTGGCCTTCCCTCCCACCACCCCTCCCTCTGCCTTGTCCCCTTGCTCCCCATCCCTGCTCACCCCTTTACCTCCCTCAAAATTCCCCTTCCCACATTCAAATCACCTGTCTTCCATTACTCTTCGTTCCTTTCTCTTTTAAGGTTTTTTTTGTTTTGTTTTGTTTTTTCTTTTTTTCCCCCTCTCATGAGTCCCTTTCTCCTTTTCTGACCTCTGATAGGTTTGGCTTTTGTGACAGGGTCTCAGGCCTCCTGAATACCTAGATGTTTTTAGCTAACTGAGAATGACCTTCTATTCCTGAGCCTCCTGCCTCTACCTCCCAAATGCTGATGTGACAGGTTTGGGTTACCAGACAGGGCTTCCTCACACAAGCTGTTAATTGTTAACTTATTCATTCATCCACTTCCAGAAAATAGGGAAATAAAGTATCTCCCTTTGACACTTGGCATGGGCTTTTAAATCTTTAAAGTATGCACTCAACAGAAATGTTTCTATGTAACTGGATTACAAGTAAAGTTAATTTGCTATTTAAAAAGTCCTCAGTTGATACCATCTGTCCTAGTTAGGGTTACTATTGCTGTGATAAAACACCATGACCAAAGCAACTTGGGGAGGAAGTTTCAGCTCACACTTCCGCACCACCGTTTATCATTGAAGGAAATCAGGGCAGGAACTCAAACAGAGCAGGAACCTGGAGGCAGGAGCTGATGCAGCGGCCATGGAGGGGTGCTGCTTTCTAGCTTGTTCCTCATGGCTTAGCTCAGCCTGATTTCTTATAAAAACCAAGGTCCACCAGTCCAGGGATGGCACCTCCCACAATGAGCTGAATCCTCCCACATAAATCACTAACTAAGAAACTGCCCTACAGTCTTACCAATTGCCCAGTCTTATGGAGACATTTTTTAAACTGAGGCTTCCTCCTCTCAGATGACTATAGCTTTTGTCAAGTTGATTTAAAACTATCCAGCACACCATCCGATGGAGAGAACATCTGGGCAGAGAAACATTACGTCAAATATATTAAGTTAAAAGCAGATTACGAGCACACCTTTAATCCCAGCACTTAGAAAGGCAAAGGAGGGCATTTTCTGTGAGTTCCAGGCCAGCTGGGGCTACAGAGTCAGACCCTGCTTCAAACAACAATAAAGCAATTCAGAGGGAAAAAGAAATAGTAAGACAAGAGAATGAACTGTATTTGTAAATGTATAAAACAACATCACCAAAGGAGGTGGAGGGAACATGCATGAATAGAATCTGGGAGATTAAGTTGAAAATGGGATTCATATAATTGCTATAACATATTATTTATAATTATTATGGTGCTTTGAAGATGAATGGCACCCAAAGGCATACATATTTGAGTGCTTGGTCTTTAGGGAGTGAAGCTACTTGACAGGGATTAAGAGGTGTGCTCTTATTGGAGTAGGTGGCCTTGTTGGAGGAAGTGTGTGTGGGGTGTGTGTGTGGGGGGGTGTGGGGGGGAGGCTTTGGGGTTTCAAGAGCTCAAGCCAGGCCCAGCGGCTCTTTTTCTTCCTGCTGCATGCAGATCTAGATGTAGAATTTACAGCTCTTTCTCCAGCACCATGTCTGCCTAGGTGCTGCCATGCTTCCCACCATGCTGATAATGGACTAAACCTCTGAAACTAAAAGGCAGCGCCAATTAAATGCTTTCCTTATAAAAGTTGTCATGGTCATGGTCATGGTTATGGTCATGGTGTCTCTTCACAGAAACAGAAACACTGAGTAAGACAATTATGATATATACTAATATTAATATAATTCATACAATAAGCAAAATGAGTTCATATAAGCTTTGTACTCTCACTGATAATGCTGTTTCTATAGAGATGTGAATTAAAAAATTGGATACTGCCGTACGTGTTTGAAACCAAACAACTAAGTTCATAAATGGTGATGGTAGGAGCCAGGTATTTCAGCATTGGGATTTAAATTTAGATCTAAAAATTCAGAGGAGACTATGATGATTTGTATGATAATGGATTCAAGTACAAGATCTCAATAAAAGCATGTTGACTCCGTATAGACACAGATGATCACATTCAGCTTTATTTCCAGGTAAGTGGATACATCCAGATGCATCTTTGCTCTGTCAACCAAGAGGCCTCAAAGCAATGATATTTCAGCACCAATGAGCAAAATTGGTCATCGGGGTTTGTTTATAAATACCACTGTCCAATAAAAGGAATCACAAATCAGAGTTTCTTGGATAAATGTCTTACTGTATGGCTAGAGCAGGAAATGTCACGGTTGAATTTGGAAGATTATATGTCACCAGGATAAGTGCGCATGCTCCCTCCCCTCTCCTTTCTCTCTCTTGAACTTAAAGAACTCCCAAAGAATCACTAAAGATGGGACAAAGTGAGCAAGAAAATAATGTAATATCACCCAAAGTAGAGGCAAAAATGTTTAAATCTATAAATTTAATAAACATCTATTAACAAGACTTATAAACATCCACAAATATAAATTCATACCAATAAAAGATGATGAATAAATTAATTAATGGCTGAGAAGAAAGAGACCACAGAAGCAGAATTCTAAGTGAATTATGAAGGCAGAACTTTACCCCTCACTCCTTATGTGTAGGCAGCAGATAGATTATCACCCAGAGTAGCTTTACAGTGGGTAAAGACAGAAAATACTATCTCAGCCAAATGAGCAAGGCAAATATCAATAGTCATGATCATAAAACCAAATCCCAATGCATAGTCTAACCCTGAGAACAATACCAAGTGAAGCAATATCTAATGGAGAGGCAGCATATTCTACACTTTGGCTAGTGCTTCCAAGCTGTCGATGTCATCAAAGGAAGAAGATGTAGAGATTTGAATATGAAATGGCCCTAAGGGCTCATGTTTCCAGTACTTCTTCCTCTGATGCTGGTGCTGTCTGGGGATGCTATGCACCTTTTGGAGGTGGGGTCTCATGAAAGGAAGCAGGTGATCAGGAGTGAGTCTTTGAAGGGTATGGTCTGGCTTCTGCTTCCTTGACTGCTGTCATTTGACCGCCTACCCTCACATGCTTCTGCCATTGTGGACTGGCTGCTCTGTACCACCTTTCTTGCTGAGATGAACTGGAAACCCCTGAAACTGTGAGCCAAATAGACCTTTCCAACTATAAGTTGGTTCTGTCCGTATTTTGGTCACAGTGGCACAAGATAACAACTATAGAAAAAAGGTCTGAAAAACTACTATAGTTGAGAACTGCACAGTTTGAATGAAGTCATGCCTCTTGAGGAGGTAATTACCCCCCCTCAAGAAGCACAAGCTAACAATAACCCTAGTGACAGGCATGGGATCCTCCCTTTGAGTTGATGGTCAGGGGAATTGAAAAGACTCCCAAAATAACATAGGATGGTGTTTTTTTTTTTTTTTTTTTTTTTTTTTTTTTTTTTTTTTGCTCTTGGTTCCCTCTGAGGACTTGAAGGTAAGTCCTCATTGCTGAAGACACCACACACTTTAGACATTTTGGAGGAAATGGGCTAAATCTGACCTGAAAGATCCATCCCTGAGAATTAACTCTCATAGTGTCTTAAGGAGCTGTGCAAGCAGCCAAGGGAGAAAAGCAATCAGTGGTCTTACCCAGTTATAAAGCCTATGAACCACAAAAATGACAAACACAGTGAGATATCCCCAGGAGTACAATAGTTTCATGTATCTTGGGGGCATAGCCAACAGCTGTCTAATGGGACTTAAGGCTTGCTCAGTAGGAGGGAATTCATGCCTGATACAGTAAACATAGCCAGCTGCCCATGACTGGTGAAGTCATGGACCCTAAAGGAGATCTAATACCACTTTCTAAAACCTATATAATTTCAAACTGTGTTCTAAATACTTATCCTAATACCCACAGATAAGTATAACTTTCACCCTTCATCAAAGAAATTTTATTCAGTTCAAGAAGCCACAACCAGTCGAAATGCAGAGAATAACTAACCGTGGAGTGTTCAACCCAGTTGATATCTCTACTACACAGCCCACACACCTATGGCTCAGGGGACATCACTGAAGAGGAGGCAGAAAGATTGTAAGAGCCAGAGGATCCGGATGTCTGCTGTGAGATAGTGTCTTCTATATGTGACAGAAAAGGGATCTCCAAAGAGATTGTACAAATGAGACCTACACAATGTCAAGAGTGTTAATATGCCAACACGAATGGGGGAATCTCACAGTTCATCCCCCTAGTTACAGGGGTACAGGCAGAGTTACAGGCAATTACTGTTGAGAAAGGGAAAATGAATCCTCTCCAGGGACAAGCCCCCTGGCAGGTTATCCAACCCCAAGGAATCTGTTCTAAACCAATACACATAGTAGTGACACTAAATGGACTTTATTTACACACACACACACACACACACACACACACACACACACACACACACTAAAGAAGAGGTCATGAATTTGAGAAGGGATGGGGACCTGGGGACCTTCTTCCAAAGTGTCCAAAGTGTGTGGTGTCTTCAGCAATAGGGACTTACCTTCAAGTTCTTGGGGGTAACCAAGAGCAAAAGAAACAGCCTACATTATCTTGGGAGTCTCTTCAACTCCCCTGACCATCAACTGGAGGGGTGACCTTCCATGTTTGTCACTGGGGTTTTTGTTAGTATCAGCTTCTTATGGGAGCATTACTTCCCCAAGTGACATAGAAGGTGTTACAGAGGGAGGGGGTGGAAATGATGTAAATGTAGTAGTATTCATGTATCTCAAAAAAATCAATTTAATTTTCTTTAAAAAAACATTTTAAAAAAGATCTGCATAATGAGACATGGTTAATTATATATAATGTATTTTGGATGGGATCTAGAACAAAACTGCATGAGGTTAAAACTAAAGACATTCAAGTAAACAACACACTTACCTTAATTAGCCTGTCAACATTAGCTCCCCAGCTGCGGTAAGAATGCGGTACTATAATTTAGTGATAGCGGGATCTGTGTTCAGTGGATATAGTACAGCAATTTTCTCCAAGTTGGTACAGCCCAATGTCCAGATTGTTAAGACTCAGGATGTTCTAAAGGGAGGCTCTTATGATTCTGGAACTAAACAATGCAGAAGTGTCAGCAGTCCCTCAGGCTGGCCAGACACACTAGGCTCTCCATCCCGCACACTTACACGCTCAACAAGAATGGCTGCGAGACACTCTCAAGCAAGACAAGCTCTTTGAAAGTCAGACTAACCAAGTTGTCTCAAAAACAGACTAGGTGAACTGCCTGAAAGTGGCAGAGAGGGGCCCATCACCTGGAAAAGGCACACTTTACCCTGTTTAGATGCTGCGAGTACAGTAAACTCAGGGATTCCAGCTTTCATGAGTCATCACCTGTGTTTAGGTGTACTTGGTAATACAGCTGTCTTTGTGTCATTTCTGCTCAAGTAAGGAACCCCTCATACATATTTCTCTAAGTAACCCCAAGAAAACACATCGGTTCATTAGGTTGTAATTTGGTGGCATCTTTATTTTGGTCTGTCATTGGTTCCCTATCTGAAGTGAGCGCGTGCTTGTTCATATGTCCCTGGGAATAATGTTGCACAACAACAGGTGTACGGCAAATTTGTACTATTTATTTAGTTCTTCTGGAATTACACAGCTATTCTAAAAGCTAGAAAGCAAATGAGCAAGTAAAACAATAAGCAAAACAGGAAAATTGAGCTATACCACTTCCTGGGACTTCAAGGGTTTGATTCTGCAATGAACAACTATTAAGCTAAACACAAGAACCCCAAGCAAACTTCTGGAGAGATACTTTGAACCCATCTACCATCTTTCCAAGGACCTCAGACATAAGATCCCTGGGGTTTCTTTCCAGAAACTTCTCTCAAGAGGGAGAGAAAAATACTGAAGGAAAGGCAAATAAATCATTAAGCAATCCCCTGCTTATTATGACTTTGGTAGACCATTCTGAGAATTACTTCTGACTTGCCTTCAGTGCAAGTCACCAATGAACTTTATTCTTCATGACCCAAGAAAAGGTTTTGCAAAGTTTGGTATTGTAACTATGGGAAATACAGAGAATTTGTGTGGTAAAGCAAATGGCTCTGTAACTCTTTGGACTCTCTACATGGTATCTCTACATGTGACACTTTTCTTGGGGAAACAGTGACACAAACATCTATTCACTTCAGATTGAGAACCAACAACAGAACAAATTAACAATACTATTGAAATCCAATTTGATGAATCAATGAGTTTATTTGGGGTTACTTACAGGAATGTGGTTACTCTCAGGGTCAGGGACAACTCACAGGGAGCTGTGCCACTAAAGGTCTATCCCACCATGGGTGATAACTTAGGAATGCTGGAACTCTAGATCTCACTACAGCTCACTGCCCAACTTTCAGGAAGCTCAGCAGGTTGGAGAGTGTTGCTTTCAGGCAGACCAGCTGGTCTGCATTTTTCCATTAGTCCTTATTTCTTGTATGGTCTTTGAGAAAGAGTGGGGCCTACTGCATTTGATTGATTTCAGGGACTTCCTGAGGTCTCTGAGTTGGTTACTTCCTGAATCTTAAGGAGTCTTCCCCAAGAATTTCCAGAATCTTTAAGATTCACTGAGTCGTAATGAATTTTCCCACAGGATAGAATGTTTTAATCTATGGCAAATCATCACATAGCATATAGTATAACTGTGTCTTTATTCTGGGAGATGGGCTCTATCTTCCTCTTCCCACCAAAATCTAGTTTGATGAACCAATGAGTTTACTGGGGTTACTTACAAGTTCTTCATGTAAATGTTGTATTTGTACAGAACTTGTATACATCTTCCTCACACATATATATTATGTATAATGCCTAAAATAACGTAATTGTTGTATGAAAGTTATGTTGTGTTATTTGAGAGCAAGGAAAATTTCAGTACAGACACTACTGTAGGTTGTTTTTTTGGTTGTTGTTTGAGAAGCTTCTTACATGTTAGAGTTGACTCTTGAATAGTCTTGCAGATTTTCTTTTTGCTATTGTTTAAGTTTTTAAAATGTCTTTCTTAACTTATTAAGTATATATGTGCTATATATATGGGCCTCATTATGATATTTTCACAAATGTAAACTTTAAAAAAACTATTGATTTTTGCTTTTCATATTCCTTTCCTGCATTGATGCTGTATTTGGGTCAACCTGTACTTAGAGCCTCTAGAACTGCACTATCTTAGCTACTGTTCTATTGTGGGGGGAAAGACACCATAACCAAGGCAACTCTTATAAAGGAAAGCATTTAATTAGAGTCTTGCTTGCAGTTTCAGAGAGAGAGAGAGAGAGAGAGAGAGAGAGAGAGAGAGAGAGAGAGAGAGAGAACAGGATTCTCACATGTGTCACAACTAGATGGTATGTGTGTGTTTATTGTTTGGGCTTTTGGGTTTTTTGTTTGTTTGTTGTTCTTTTCTTTTAAGACAGTCTTGCCATGTAGCCTAGTTTGGGCTCAAAGAAACAATGTTCCTGGCTCAGATATCATATTCAAGCCCATAATATATGTAAGAATCAAATAGTATAGTATTTTCTTGTTAAACAGCCCTGATTTTGAGATAGGGTCTCACTATGTGGTCCTAGCTGATCTGGAACTCACTATGTAGACTAGGTTGACCTTGGATCACAGAGTTTACTTCCCAAGTGCAGTTATTAAAGGCATATACCACCATGATCAGCTTCCTTTTCTTCCTTTGTTACTTTATCGCCCCCTCTTCCTCCTCCTCCTCCTCCTCCTCCTCCTCCTCCTCCTCCTCCTCCTCCTCCTCATATTCCTTCTATATGAGAGATTGTCAGATGTATGATGTTATAGCTTGAACAGAAAATGTCCTCAAAGTCTCATATGCTCAGACCCCAGCTTGGCACTGTTGGAAAGACGTGAAGCCTTTACGAAATAGAGCCTAAAGGAAAGAGGTTAGGTACAAGGTGTGATGCCCTCGAAGAGATAATGGGATTTGTCAGCTTATCTTATTTTCTTCCTAGCCACACTGTGAGCAACTTTCTCTACAGTGACCCGTCAGCTGCCACTGGGCTCTCATACAGCAGCATACTTTCTTACACAGACATCCCCGTTTCCCAGAATGAACACCAGCTCTTTTTCTTCCCTTTTCATAACTGCCAGGCTCCAGGGACAAAATGGTATTTGTGAAAGAGCATGCTGTACTGAGGAGGGAAGGTCTTGTCCACATGCCCACAGCTCCTGGAGTTCAGATGTGGTGCAATAGACTATCTGGCTATGGAAATTCTATCCCTGAGAACACTTGCAAATATTTGCTATCAGAATTGAGTTGTGTTATGAGAGTTTTACAGACAGTGTGCCTGGGTGCAAATCCTGCTTTTACCCCTTACCTTTGGGCCTCAGTTTCCTTATCTGTTGAATTGCATTAATAGCCCCTAAGAGTGGTATAAAGCATAAATGACCTGATGGAAAATGCAAATAAAGCACATTCAGAAATGCACTCAATAAATGTAATTGGTAAATTCCCATGTCTTCCCAAATGAAAGAGAAGTGTGGTTGTATCTGGGCAGGGAAGACTGGTATCCTTGTGGAACAGGCATTATGGTGGCTATGGGATGTGGCTAGGGCAGGTTTTTTTCAGCCTCTCCACTTTGTACATTTGGGGTCAGCTCTTGATTGATAGTTGTTCTGTGCTCCATAGATCCCTTGTCAAGTTCCTTTGTCTTTATATACAGGTATAAATTCCAACTCCTTATCCCCAGATATGAAACTTCCAACATCTCAAAGCATTGTTCAATATCCCTAAGAGTGTGGGGAAAGAAAGTCTCCCTGTGTTGAGAATGAGTGATCTAGAGGGAGCTGCTGAAGTCACTGTCACAGGTCAAATGAGGGAACCCCGAGTGCTGCCATGAGCTAGTGACTTGCTCACTCCTGGGGAATAACATAAACAAGGCGGAAAGAACACTGTAAGAATGAACATGTCTGCCTTCCATTTTTCCAGTAGTGCAAGGCAAATATATCTATTTGGGTAGATTTCTCTGTTCTGCAAAACCAAATTTTAAAAGAGAAGGAACAAAAATATTTCCAAGAAAAGAAAAACATTTCAAACATCGATGTGAGTTCATGGCATGTGACTGGGCTTATTAAGGTTGATGAAGCTGTCACCTCTAGGCTTTCTGAGTTCTTGACACTGGGGTGCATTTAGTGAGGTCATGAGGGCTAATGTCATCTGTGGTTCTCCCTATACCCTCTGTCCCCATGCTAAGAACACACTAAACATGAGCTTTGTTCTCCCTAGACTGCGTCCTTTGCTTTCTGTTCTCACTGGGATCTCTAAGGAATCAGCCTTTTAGGTGTTTGTTTTGTTTTTAAATGTTTATAAGTGTTCTGCCTACATGTCTCTCTGTGCATCACATGCATGCCTAGTACATGTACAGGTCAGAAGAGTGCATTTTATCCTCTGGAATTGAAGTTATGAATGGTTATGAGCCACCACAAGGGTGCTGGGAATTGAACCCTTGTCCTCTGTAAAAGTAGCAAGTGCTTTTAACCATAGAACCAGATCTCCAAGCCCACATTTAGGGAATTTTAGAGTATTAGAAACTGCAGAAAGAACCTGAGAATTGACACTCTCTCCCCACTTTCAAGCTGTCTAAGATAGCCCTTTGACTTTGTCTTTTTGGAACATTTAACAGAGAGGGGTTTGTTGTTGCTTTGTTGGGTTTATTTAGTTACTTACTTCTGCAGATATCAGGTTTTGTTATCTGGGGTTCTTGTTAAAATAAGATTTCTTTTGGTACAACAGGGGAGGAATTAAGATTCTGCATTTCCAATAAGCTCCAACACCACTGGTCCATGGACCACTGGAAGTCATGGGTCAGTGGACCAAGAGCAGGTCTTCTTGACTGGTATCTAAAACTGAGGATTTATGTAACAATTTAGAAGCCAGAAAACAGCATTTTACTGCTAGAAGAAACATTGCCAGGGTGAGTTCTTTTCGTGTGGTGTGTGTGTGTTGATACATGATACATGACGGACCAAAGTTTTATGGAGATGTCTTCCTTAATAGTATCTCAAACTTATTAATTTCTAAATTATTATTATTGTTATTATTATTATTGTGTGTTTATATGATGGCACAGCATGTAAACACTACAGCACACATGTGGAGGTCAGTAGACAACTTTGTGGGGTGAGTTCTCTCCTACTTTACAGATCCCAGGGTCAAATTTGGATCACTTGGCCTTCATGGCAAGTGATTTGCCCACCCTAGCCCCAACTCCAAGCCATCTCTTTGGTCCACCCCTTTATCTTTGAGTCAGAGTCTCTCATTGAATCTGGAGCTAGCTCACCAGATGGCTAGACTGGCTAGCTAACAAACCCTACAGAATCCCCCTGTCTTTGCCTTGCCAACCCTGGGATTACAGCTGCACACTGCTGTGCCTGGCTTTTTATATAGGTGTTTAGGATCTGAGCTGACGTCAGATTGAGCTATCTTCCTGGCTCCAGAGTGACTTTCTCTTGTCCACCACAGACAGAGATCTCTTCTTGCTTTCCTCCAGGCTATATTGAGGCAGGATACCATGCAGTCAATAATGTGGGAGTTTCATCTGGCCAATGGATTTATTTCCCCATGCTCTCCTGCATTTCAAAGCGTGCAGTAGCACAGGAGAGATGAGAAGCAAAGGCAAACAGAGCAGTAGCCTTGAAGGAGGGGGAAGAGATAAGAGCATGCCTCCCCCCTTCAGCACTGGGCTGAACTCCTTGGTCCATCCCAGCAGTCACTTTGCGTGTGATGGTTGGAACTGTCTAAAATGTCCTTGTGAATGGGAGAGAGTGTAACAAAGATGGAGGACATAAGACAGTCTATAAACTATGGTGCTTTTCCTAAGTATTTTGCAAATTCTCACAAGAGTCATAAGGACAACTTGAACCCTGCAGATCCTTTATGAATGTGGAGACTGTGCCTATGTGTGCAGTACAACGAGGCCATTGTATGCCTTGGGCATGGATATTGAGAATGAAATATCAACTGTAGGTTCAGAATAAAGAATGTACTATGAGTCTACCTAAACATACGTGTTCTGGATGGATCCACGCATCCCCTTACAGAGTGTGCTCCAGAGGATCTAGGCCGTACAAAGGTGAAAAGCTCAATGGTCAAAGTGACCCAGGGTGTTAAAAAACTGATATCTATGGCCTAGAGATACAATCACATGAGAAATACCATTTTCCTGAAAACTTGGACTGGTTTTTAAGAGTACCCTTAAAAACTCTGAACTCTGGGGAGACAGAGTTTGGCAGGAGACTACAGTTGGCTAGCTCAGGTTACACTCACACACCAGCTGCCCCATGAAAGCTCAGTCTCTAGCTGCTGTTGGCTCTACAGGATTCAATAGCCAGATTCTACTGTGCTATCTGTGTCCATAACTCTGGATCACTTCCACGCAGCCCTAATCATGTTCCATAAAGAGACAGAACAAAAAAGAAACACATAAAGATAAACAAGAGGATATCTCATAGGATAATTGGCCTGTACGACTACAGAATCCCACAATAGGCCATTTGTAAGTTGAAAGACTGGAGTGTCAAGTCATCCAGCCCAGCCCAGGTCCAAAAAGCCACAGAATGGGAAAGATAAAGATGGAACTTCCTGTTCAAGGTCCAAAGCCTAAGATTCCAGAGCTCATTGGCGTAGGGAGTCCTGGAGCCCAGATAGATGTAGCAGAGACTGCCATTCTGATATTCAAGTACAGGAGAAGGATGTATCTCAGTTCCAGTGAGCTACACAGACTTACAGTAGATTGCACAGTGCCTGCCTGGTTGAGAGAAAGCTTCCCCTACAGTGTCCACCAACTTCCCTGCCAGGCTCTGACTGCCACATCCAGAAGCAAGGCTTGGCTTACTCTCCAGTTAGTATTTAATGTAGCTGAGTTGGCATCTGGAATCAATATTCCATGCTGCTTCTGATGTGATTTGTTTAGTAAGAGGGCCTGGATTCCCTCTCATGAGCGGCTGGGCTTCGAAAGGTTGTAGGGGACTATTTGGATTTGTGTTTCTGAGTAGCAGACCCTGAGGAAGTCGGTATCAGCTGGAAGGTAGAGAGAGAGAGAGATGAGTGAGAGTATTCAACATGGGATGGGAGGCTACTATTTGGACAAGGGCTACAAGATCTCCCTGGGAACAGTTCTTTAGGTTGTCCCATCCTAGGGGACTTTCTGGAACCTGGGTAGGTGTCATATCTTTGTCTCTTTGACTCATTTCTGAAGACTGCATTGCAAATGATTGGCTAGTTCCTGTGTCTGGGTTTAGTTTAGTCAGTGAGGTGTCTATTAATCTCTTTTATGTCACCACAGTGGGTGATGTCCACCATATCCAAGAAGTCTGTGACAATCTCAAGCTATACATGCAGTATCACAAGTTTGGTTCATGTTTTCTTTTGAGACATATCATGGAAAGCCACTTCTGAAGAGCTGAGGGAGGCTGGATTCTGCATGCAAAGGTTTTGTTCGCACTTTAGCAGGCTTCCAAATCTTTACGACTTTCTGCCTTTTGGAATTTCACCATCTCATGGGCTTAGTGGGATCATTGTTTGGCTTGGATTGTCCCATCTCTTGTCCAGAGAGACACTTTCATTGCATAGCACAGATTTATGCCAATCTGAAAAGCTCTTGTTTTTTAGGTAGAGTCACTTCAGCAGTGTCAACCTCTCTACCAAGGATGAATGACTCAGCCATTTGTTCAGGAAGCAACACTGAGTATAACTGTGTGGTCAACATACAGAACCTCAACACGAAGCCATCAGCCTCTGCCCTGTTCCTGAATCAACTATCCTATTTCTTTGGTCCCACAGAGCATCAAGCTAGAGCACAAAATTTTATCTTGCTCTAACATGGTCCCTCTGGTGGTTTGAATAATAAGTTCTCCATAAGCTTATGTATAAACACTTGGTTCCCAGGTCGTGGCACTGTTTAGGAGGGTTTAGGAGGTGTGGTCTTTCTGCAGGAAGAATGTCTCTGGAGGCAGACTTTGAAAATTTAAAGAGCTAGAACATTTCCAGTTGCTCTCTCTGTTTCATGCTTGTCAGTTGAAGAGAGAATGCTTGCTACTTGCTATCATGTCTCCCCTCCTGTTGACTTTATTTTCTACAGGAAGTTATTGATGTTTTTCTTATTTATCCTTCCAATGAATAATAAGTAAAATATTAGAAGATCTGTAGCCCCCAGTAATTTTAACCAGTTATATGCACCTCTTTCCACGTTGAACTATCCCAGAGAATACTCCATAGTGGAGAATGTTAACATTTGTATTTATCAGTGTTCCCCAGAGAAGCAGAATCGGTGTGATGTGGATATGTTGCTGATGGCGATGATTGATCAGTAGATGGCACAGTATAAACAGATGATTGACAGATGGCAAATGGTGGATGATAGATATGGTTTACTTCAATGGATTATCTCATGAATCTATGGAATCTGGTAAGTCCCAATATCTTCAAGGAAAGAGGCAAGCATGAGACTCAGGGGGCCAATGGTAGAGTTCCAGTTGAAAGGCTGATGTATCCATTTGAGTTGAGATGCAAGAGAAACCAGTGATTCAATTCCATGGAAAGGTCGGGAAGGAGAAGTTCCACCTGACTTTGGGAAAAGTCAAACTTGGAGCTTTTGCAAACCTTCAACCAATTAGATGAGGCTCACCTACATTAGAGAAAGTGATTTGCTTTTCTCAGCTCACTGATTCCAATGCTATTATTCTCACTCAACAATACCCTCACAGAAACAATGTGAACAATGTCATTATTCTGAACCAAAAATCAGGGTACCCATAATTCAATCAGAGTAACTCTTGAAAGTTAACTATTACGCCTCTTCATAGTGGTGTAGGCTTTTAATCACAGCCCTCAGGAGGCAGAGGCAGGCAGATCTCTGTGGGTTGGAAACCAGCCTGGTCTACAAAGTGAGTTTCAGGACAGCCAGGGCTACACAGAGAAACTCTGTCTAGAAGTAAAAATAAAGACAAAAATTAACCATTGTAATGTTCTTTGCTCCTTTAAGTGACTCTATTTTATGGGTGTGCTGGTTTAATACAGTGGTCTCCTGTTGGCAGGTGTTTCGCCTCTTTATAACCTTTAACTATTATAAGCCATGCTGGAATAAACAACTGTGTGTATGTGTATTCCACAAGTTTGCCACACTATTATGAGAATGGCTTCTGAGACATGAGACCGTGAGGTAATAGGGTAAATGTACATGTGATTTAAAAATAACTAACAAACAAACAAACTTTAGTTTTTTCTTTAATGTGTATAAATGGTGTGTGTGTGTGTGTGTGTGTGTGTGTGTGTGTGTGTGT
Source organism: Uromys caudimaculatus (assembly GCA_028551405.1). Taxonomy (NCBI): domain Eukaryota; kingdom Metazoa; phylum Chordata; class Mammalia; order Rodentia; family Muridae; genus Uromys; species Uromys caudimaculatus. Next base: position 30,094,325 of record CM052701.1, on the reverse strand, counting down.
GTGTGTGTATACATGCACCTGTGCATGCCTGGTACCTTGGGGTCAGAAGAGGAGTTCTGATTCCCTGGAACTGGAATTACTGATGGTTGTGAGCCACCATGTGGATTTTGGGAACTGAAACTGGGTCCTCTACAAGAGCAAGAAATGCTTTTAACTCTTGATCTACATCTCTCTAGCCCCGGGGCCATACCTTTTTGTAGTTCACCAGCAATGTCTAAAAGCACCAGTTCCTTTGGGAAACAAATGTTCAGTATTGGTCAAAGAAAATGTCATTATACTAGTCCATGGTGGCTGGTCTAGCACCATGCTGTCAGGGAGAGGAAGTGGGAAGTGTGCAAATACTAGAGCAGAAATTTATCTTCTGGGATGGCTTAGCTCACTGTTATAAGCTTCAAGTCTCTGGAAACCACCCTGTAGAGAAAGACTGGCAAAGAAAGAGAAAAAAGAGTAAAGAGACACAGTAAGAAGCCTTACATAGACCCCTGATGGACTGATGGAGTTCTAGAACCCAGCTAGACCAGATCTAGAGGCCACTTCTGTGCTTTTCAGTCTCAAAAGCAAAACTTAATTTTTAATTTCTACTTTAATTTGTCTCCCCTGTAAACTATGAAACATATGCTTAGAGTATGGTTTTGGCCTTGTAAGTGTGTATTCAGGATCAATGTATGGACAGCCAGAGAATAACACAGCACAGCACAGTACCAACTGCTGTGTTTTATGTATCTATATATTGTGTCCTATGATGTGTCCTACTTCAGAACTCAGTGAAGAAGCCATGGAACTGAAGAATCATCAGGTGAACCTGGAAGTGCTAGGATTTGGACTGGATCAAATTCATCCGTTCTAGATTCTGAGCTGAGGCAAGAGTCCATAGCTATGCATGGTCCCCACTCCCAGCCAGGAGCAAACCTCCCTGAGACACCTCAACAGATAAGCAGAGTGCTTCCACCTAGTTCTGTACAAAGGAATTTACCACCATAGGTTTTTAAAGGCTCCTTGATTCTACTTGGGTTTCCAAAGATAAGTAAACCTACCTCTGCACAGATGTCTAGTGAGACCTGGTCCTCAGGGAAGTTCATATCTAGCTTTGGAATGATCTAGAGAAAAGCATTTTTAGCTTGGGATAAATGTAATTCTCTAAATAGACACTGTTTCAAAATTTCCATACAGATAGAGCTTAGGGACAGTCATCTGGCTGGAAGAAGGATTAAGGGACTTCTGCTGGAGCCTTCTCAGTATGTCAAGTGGTCCAACATCACTTGAGTTGTGTGTTACTTTGGGGTGGCTTTGGAGAGACACAAGTAGATATTACAAAGAAACTAAAGGATGCCACCCATTGGCACCATCCTTCCTCATGACCCAGACATCCTATAGATAAAAGGATCAGGCAGGAATGAGGCTTGAACAAAGCAGTACAGGGAGCCTTGCCTTCACCTAGTTTGTTTTTATAGGCCAACCAGGCAGTCTCCATTAGAAAGAATAACAACCACTGCTGCACGCAGAGGAAGCACTGCTGTTTTTACTGTTGTCATTTCTATAAAATCCCCAAAGCAGGCCCTGCCATCCAGACCCAAGCCTGCATCCCCAGATGGTTGTGGCTATAGAAATGCCTCCATCTGTCTAGCTGTGAAACCGTGTTTATCACATCATTGGCCCATCTGCAGAGATTGTAGAATTTACAACTCTCAATAGTTCCCTGAATGGAAACAGATGTTTTATCAGAAATTCATTGTCAAAGAGAAACATTTAATACTAGCAATTAGCAAAGGAAAAAGAGGTCAGAGTACCCAATTCAAATGGAGATTCTTCCCCTCAGGATGCATGTGACATTAAGTCACACTGACATAAAATGAACCAAAACCTTCTCTGCTTTGCTTTTCTATGTGGATCCAGGAAAGATCTGGCTATGATTTGAGAAAGGAGAAGATCTCTGTTAAGAACACACACACACACACACACACACACACACACACACACACACACACACACACCAGTGAAGAGATGAGCCAAACACCTGAGCATCTACTTGGGGAACAGATGTTGGTATTATGGGATGTTATAGTCAATAACCACTAGATTTCTCCTAAGTTGGGTTGCATCATTTGGATGGACTTGGCTGCCAGAGAGAGTTATGGCAGCAAGAAACCCAATATTCTTTGGAAGGCAAACATTTTTTGGATTTATTTATTTTTATGTTATGTGTATGGGTGTTTTGCCTGCACATATGTCTATGCACTATGTACATGCAATGTCCTCAGAGGCTGAAAGAGGGTGTTTGATCTCCCAGAACTGGAGCTACAGATGGTTGTGAGCCACCACATGGGTTCTGTAAGTTTGACCCAGGTCCTCTGAAAGAACAGTTAGTGCTCTTAACCACTGAGCCATCTCTCTAGCTCCTGGAAGGTAAATTCTTGATGGAGTGACAAAATCAAGGGAAATGAAGTTCTTTCTGCTTAGGTCAAGTTCATACAGTTGCACTGAAGAAGAAATAAAGCTGCCATGTGATTCCTGAAAAAAGGAAGTGTTTGTAAGACCACCGATCCTCTGGAATTATGTGACCATGTGACAATTTCCTTCCTCTGCAAGCAATGCAGAGTTTGGGATGGAGTGTTACCTTTAAAAAACATGACTATTCTGTGAAGAGCTGCCCTGTGTTCAGCAGCTGCTGTCTGGCAGTGGAATCCCAGTTTTTAAAGAAGAGAACAAGGAATTTTGTTTGGTGTTGGGGTGTTGCGCTCCCCTCCCCCACCCCCCACTAGGTCTCACTGTGTAGCCAGGGGAGGCTCAAACTCACAGCCTCGTAAGAGCTGGGAATGTAGGCCTATACCGATATATCTGTGTAAAACCAGGCTTTACTTAGCTTGCTTGCTTTTGCATGTGTGCAGTGCATGTGCCTGTGTATATATGTGAAACAGGGTCTCTCAGTAGAACCCAGAGCTTCACAAGTCACCCTATGAAGCTAGCCAGCTTGCTCTGGGGGTCTCCTGTCTCTGCTTGCTGGACATTGGGATTACAGGGAGGCCACCATGCCCACCTGGTATTAATGTGGGTGCTGAGGGCCTGATTTCCAGTCCTCTTGTTCGCTGTGCAAAGGCTTTATTTGAGCCATCTCTCTAATGTCCCTCCACCAAATTAGGCCTTTAAATCCTGAAATAGTATATCTTCATGGGGCTTACGCAAGCAAGTCACACTGCTGTGAGGGAGTGAGTCCTGGGCAGGGTGAGGCATTAAGTCATCTTCCCTTCTCTAAGTAGTCAACAGGAGAGCCCTGCTCCTGTGCAGAAGTCTGCAGAGGCCTCCGTAGCCTGCAAAGTGGTCATTTCAAGCCATTCTCTTTCCTAGTGCCTGCTTTTTTTCTTTTAATATTGATTACTATAAACCAAATCTTGCTACTTGGTGTCCTTTTATGAAGAGAAAATTCTTGCAGTTCTAACATAAACTCTAAACTTGTGAACATTCATATCATAGACAGACAAGCCAGGAAGTCAGAGCTGCTTACAGAAAGAACATTTCCAATTTTAAATACTCTTTCCCTTTGTCTCTGGAAATCATTAAAAGGATCTCAAAATTCAATATTTTATACCCAGATACATAACAGTTAAAAACCTGACGAGTGTCAGAATAACTTTATTTAGAAATCACTTTGGATCAGCAATGAGTCCACTGTAGTTTGCTGTGATGTCAGTGCTCCCTGGTCCGTGTGCTTTATCTGCCCCTTCAGTGCTTCATCTTGCATGGATGGGTTTTGGTTTTTTTTTTAGTTGTAAAGACTGTGAACATCTCAGAGATAGAAACGTGGTTCCAGGTGAGTTGGTGACAGCGTGCCAAGGATGGCAAAATCCTCAAGTCAGTTTGTCCACTACTCAAATTTAAGAGGCTTTGTAATATGATTCAATTAGAGAACGCCTGGGTAAGGAGATAGCCCAGTGGGCACTACGCTTGCTTCACAAGAACAAGAAATTAAGTTGGGATCCTCAGCATCCAGTTAAGATGGGTGTGGCAGGAGCTGGAGAGATGGCTCAGCAGTTAAGAGTGCTGACTGCTCTTCTGAAGGTTGTGAGTTCAAATCCCAGCAATCACATGATGGCTTACAACCATCGTAATGTGAAATGATGCCCTTTTCTGGGGTGTCTAAAGACAGCTACAGCGAGTGGGATTGGAGCAAGCAGGGTTGGAGCAAGAAGAAAAAGTGTCTGAAGACAGCTACAGTGTACTTACATATAATAAATAAATAAATCTTAAAAAAAGGATGGGTGTGGCAGTGCATATCTGTACTTCCCAGTTTAAGATGGGTGTGGCAGTGCATACTTGTACTTCCAGCACAAGGGAGGCAGAGACAGGAGGATCACTGGGGCCCACTGGCCAGCCAATCTAACCAGTCGGCCCAATTGATGAGCTCTGGGTTCAAAGAGAGGCCCTGTCTCAAAAGCAATCAATCAATCAATCAAACAAATTAAGGCAGAAAGCAATAGAGGAAGATACCCCACAATTGACCTCTGATCCCCACATTTACCCATGTAGTTATGCTCATACACTCCTGCCCCACACATGGACATTGTACATACAACACATACAATACACACTAAAATATTTCAAAAACAATGAAACTTGGGCACAGTGGTAATCCCAGTACTAAAACTGACACTGGAGAATTTTGAGTTTGAGGTGGACCTGGGATATCTAACAAGACTCTGTCACAAGCAAAAACAAAACCAAAAAAACCCAACAGCCCCAAAACAAACAAACAAACAAACAAACAAACAAACAACAACAAAAAACAGAATGCAAAGAACAGAGGAGAAGATGATTTCAGAAGGTTCGGAATTAAGGAATTGAGAAGGCAATCCTTCCAGTGCACATTTTCCTGCCTTAGAAGCTGACAGTTCAAAAAAAAAGTCAGAGCTGTACACTAGGAAGAAACTTGAATCAGCCAAGAAGTTTGCTGCTGGTGCTAATGCTGCTCATGGCTACACAGGGTGGTCCCAAGGCTAAAAAGCCCAGAAAGCAGAAGTCCTACTGCAGCTCCATGGATGCTCCAGTTAGAGGGACTGGCAGGTATTTCCAATCCACCATGTATTCCATAAAGGCCCTTCACATGAGGAAGTACTCAGTTGCCAAATTCAAGGTAAATGACCAAAAATAGAATAAAACAAAACAAAACAAAATAAAAAATAATAAAGATGAAGGGTTTTGCTTCTGTCACAAAATGAGTTCCTTGTGACAGGAAAGGCGATAGCCACATGGTTACGTTTTGCAAAATGCCTCTGTACCTTCCTATGGAAGACTTGCCAGGGGAGCGTCGAGCCCTTCACTTGATACATGAGAAAACTACACGCCAGTATCACCCCTGGCTTACCCAGGTCACCTTCACTGGGTGCTGAAGGTTCACAGAGTAGACTTCCTGAAGCAGCAGGACAGTGACCTCTGCTTGTGACTGGACCTCCTTCCCTCAACTGAGTTTGTCCCCAAAGAACATTCCAGAAATGAGCCACTTCCACTTCTGCAAAAATCAATAACTGCACCATAACAACTCCCTGACACCTCATTGATGGGAACTTCGAGAAGCAGCTATGGAAGCCCAGACACCAGGATCTCTGCCACGGTAAAGGGAGAAATCCCAGGTTGCCGAGCTGTGCCAGGTTGATCAGAACAGTTCCGACTCATGGTGTTTGCAAAGATCGAAGCTATTCCTCAGCTTCAGGGCTACATCCGTCCTGCTTTGCCCTGACAGATGCAATATACCCTCATAAACTGACTGTCTACATTTCTTACCGAGAACCCAATTTAAAAATAAAACCACGTAGATTGCTAACCCTTCAATGGTGACCCTTCAAGCGGTTGTTGCTGCTTAGATGAAATGAACCAGAAGAGCAGTGGGGACTTGTAACTGTGACATCAGGGACAAGCCAACAGGCAGCAGCTTGAAATCAGCCACAGGCTAAAGGGTGGCAGTGGATAGCTGTGCCTTCCTGGTGCAAAGCCTATTGTTAATTCTTCAATAAACGTGCCTATATCAAACACCCAAGCATGGGCTACACTGAACAGCCTTCAGCTGACTGAATAGTTGAGCAATGCTAATGGAATGCGGTTGATTGTTTCCTCCTCAAAAGGCCTGACAAGATGGAGGACAGATTCAAGTCATCCTGGGCAGAACACAGTTTCATACCAATCTCAATAGAACCACACCCAAGACTCCAAGTGACAGCTTCTTTGTTCTCCTGATTCTATGACCTTGTCCCTTCTTGCGAGGTTCACTACCTTTTCCCTGTACCCAGGGATCACCTCGTTAACCTTTCTCCTGCTATGCATTTGGCTCTTTCTGTGAGAAGGTTCTCTAGGATAGGTGAGATTCTCCAGTCACACAACGTTGCTTGTTTTAAATATGTAGCGTGACATGGTAATGAGGCAACATTACTAGGGAATACTGGCATCGCTTTTCGTATTCAGTCTAAATGGAATCGATCAACTGGACAGTTATTTCAGCTCTTGAAGTTGAGGGTATTCCATCCAGCAACCTGGGGTTCCCAGCACTTGGATGTTAAAGTACAGAGGTGCACATTTGTTTCTGTGGCATCGTACTGCAGTGCCGTCTGCTCCTTCCTCTCCAGCTGCTCTGCCACCTTCCCCCTCTACACTGCATCACCTCCCTCCTCTTCACAGAACTTCACCAACGATCGCTCACGGTTACCGATTTTGTTGGGGGTCAGAGCCTGGATCTTGGCAGCCCCAACAAGCCAGGCTCCATTCCCGGTCCTCCATATAGCAATTAAATGGACAAAAGTAATAACAAAAAGCAGGAAAAGGGAGATTCCCCCCCACCCCCGACGTGTCCACATTGGGACAAAGAATAAAGAGGTCTGGTGACCTACAAGTGCACCATTGACATCATGAGATGAAGTTTAGCTTTAAATAGAAGGCATGAAGTCTGTATAAGCAGTGGTTCTCAACCTTCCTCATGCTGTGACCCTTTAATACAGTTCCTCATGTTGTGGTGACCCCCCAACCATAAATGATTTTTGTTGCTACTTCATAACTGTAATTTTGCGGTTAAGGAATTGTAATGTAAATATCTGTGTTTTCCGATGGTCTTAGGTGACCCATGTGTTTGATCCCAAGAGGGATCTCAGCCCACAGGTTGAGAACCATGGGTATAAGCAGTCCTAGTGTCTGTCCCCCAGCACTGATCTCACCTGCAAGGTGGTTGTCAGCTTGTTAGAATGGTGTAAAATCTCCTTCTGGGAGACAAGTCCCCACTCTGGTTGGCAGTAGGCTTCGGGACTTTCCTTCTACCAGCCTGCCACTCTGGGGGACATTTCAATTTGTTGGTGTCCATTGTTTCAACAGTCCAATAGCCAAATAGAGGGGCACAGGTTGTTATAACCCCTTCATTCTTGCTGGGGCAGTTACACTGTGACCTAAAAAAACAAAACAAAACAGAGTCTGCATTTCTTAAAATGAAGAATTGAGGCTGCTCAGCATGCCTACCCATCATCCACCCTTCAGTTCTTAGAACACTGCTTTTCCCCTCAGTTAAAAGATAGCTACTATGGTTCTCTCTCTCTCTCTCTCGTTCAGACTGAGTTTTATCATACAACTCCACTATCCTGGAACTCACTGTGTAGACTAGGCTAGCCTGTGATTGCTAATTCTTGTGAGTATTAACTTGACACACTTGGGAAGAAGAAACCACAACTAATGAATTGTCTCCATTGAATTGGCCTACAGGTATATATATGGGGCACTTTCTTGGTTGTTAATTGACACAGGAGGGCTCAGCTCACTGTGGATGGTACTGTCCCTGGGAAGGTGAGTCTGGGCTGTATAAGAAAGGTATCTGAGCAATCCAGGGGAAGCAAGTTAGTATGCGGTCTTTCTCCATGGGCTCTGCTTTAGTTCTTGCCTTGGCTTCCCTCAATGATGGACTGTAACCTGAAAAGTGAATTAAGCTCTTTCTGCCCCAAGTATTTTGTTTTATTTTGTCATATGGTGTTTATCATAGTAACAGACAAACTAGAGCAACAGCTTCCTTTGCAGCCACAAGTGTCAGGCAGGATTCATTAGGGAAAAAAAAAAACCCAAAATAAAAAAACCAACAAACTTTCTCTCCCTCCAACCCCCTGCCTTAGTTAGGGTTTCTATTGCTACAATTAAACACCATGACTAAAAAGCAAGCTGGGGAGGAAAGGGTTTATTTGGCTTACACTTTTCATATCACTGTTCATCATCAGAGGAAGTCAGGGCAGCACATTAAATACAGCAGGGACTTGGAGGCAGGAGCTAATGCAGAGACCATGGACGGATGCTGCCTACTTCCCCTGACTTGCTTAGCCTGATTCTTTAGAACCTAGGACTACCAGCCCAGGAATGGAACCACCCACTATGGGCTGGGCCCTCCCCTATCAATCACACATTAAGAAAATGCTCTACATCTGGATCTTATGGAGGTATTTTCTCAATTGGGGTTCCGTCCTTCCAGATAACTCTGGCTTGTGTTAAGTTGACATAAGACTAGCCAGCACCCCACCCACCAGTCTCTCAAAATGGAGTTTACAGGCTTGGTTTACACCATACTAGGGTGGACCACCCACCAATGGCCATCTGCTTGCTGGAGAGGTAGAAAATCAGGCAGGAAGCCTTAGAAGCCCCAGCTGGATGCTGGAGGCCTGGAAGCGCTCTGGTGTGAGTCCACATGGCATAGCCGCAGAGGCTGAGTGTTGCCATGTCTGTGGCAACAGCAGAAGCCACAGATGTCCTCACTCTATGAGAGTGGAAGGTGTATGCCCTAGCTTGTTTTTCCTTCTTTTATTCTGCCCATGTCTCCAACTTATTGGAAAATGCTGCCTGTACTTAGGCAGGTCTTCCCACTCCCTCTCCGGCGCCTGAGTGACACATTATTCTCTCTGGAAACTGTGGGGACTAGGCAAGAAAACGAATTCAGTAATCTAGATCAGGGATTTGATAACCCCATTTCCATGAAATATTGGTACTTTGTCCAAAGTGTTTCAAAAGACTCACTCCATTTCTCTGCTTCCTATTTACAAAGTGACGATAAAGAGTTCATTAAGCTTTAAGAGCAGGTGTTTCTCACAACCATCTGTAACTCCAGTTCCAGAGACTCCAGTGCATTCTTCTGGCCTCTGTGGGCACCAGGCACACATGTTGTTTACATACATATATGCAGACAAACACTCATACACATAAAATAAAAATAAATAAATCTTTTGTAAAAAAAAGATTTGAAAATGGGGCTGACGATATAGCTCCCTGGTAGAGTGTTTACAGAGCATACACAAAAACAGCAGTTCAATCCCAGTACACACACCCACTCCACACTCACACACAATCACAGGATACGCACACACACAGACTCACACACATACTTCACACATTTATACACAGTTCCAGTACACACATACATACTCACACACACTCTAGAAACACACACACACACACACACACACACACACACACACACACACACACACACACACACACGGTGGGGGTAGATTTGGGAATAATAGCAGAAGGAGAAAAGAGCATTTTAATTTGAAAAATAGATTAATTTTTTAATGGTTTATTCTAACAGAACACACAGCTGTGAGCGCCCTGGGCACCATCCAGAAACTGACAAGAGAACCTAAATTCACATGCTTTCGTGGATGCAAGCCTGTAATTTTCCTGTTAAAATGAAGCGTTCCTTCATTGTGTGTTACTGGGGTAATAACTTCTACCCTTGTGTGTTGCCAGCATTCAGCTAATTTATGGTATTTTTGTATGCCCAGACTCATTTTCTCAATTTGTCCTAACACAGGAGCAGATAGATAACCAAGGAAGCCATAATTTATTTGCATTTGGCTGTTGCTGATAATCCTCAAAGCTGCCCATCAAGAATCAGGAAAACGTGGGGCCCTGGGACACTGTCCTGGGCAGGGAATGCCAAGGGAAGTAGCTAAGATGTTAGATGCTCTGTCACTTGAATCACAAAGATTGAATATGTGGCTGAAATAGACTTGTCCAGTCTTTCCTAGATATTTGAGCTTTTTTTTCTTTTCTTTCTTTCTGAAGTAATATTTTAATCTGCTCTAACTTCTCAGGCAGGTATGCAGGTGCTTCTCTATACCATCCCAGTGTTCTGGATTCCTGAAAGAAAGACACACCTACGCAGCCTTATATTTTAAATTCCTTAAACACCTCAATGGCTGGGCCACGCCTTACCTGCACACAGCTATCACACACTCACCTCCATTATCCCTGAGTTAATACTTACTAAACCTATATTTTCTCTTTGTTGCCCTGGACCCTGCTGGGCAGCCCTCCTGGGACCACTTTCCCCTGCACAATGGCTGTCTTTCCCTCCTGTGTGGTCCATCTCCTATGCCCTTGTCATGGCAGAAGCCCCTCTTCCTCCTTCCTCTGTCCAGTCCCTAGAATCCCAAAGTCCCTCCTCTGTCTCTCTACTCAGCCAGTAACTATATTGACTAGTCAAAAACCAACTGGGGACAGACTTCCTTTAGTCTTACATGTGAAACACAGCAAACAGGTTTTTGGGTAACATAATTAGCATGAGAACACAAGCTGTTACATCTGTCTTTCTGACTTTCTGACTTTCTTTCTGACTTTCTTTCTTTCTTTTTCTTCTTTCTTTCTTTCTTTCTTTCTTTCTTTCTTTCTTTCTTTCTTTCTTTCTGACTTTCTTTTCATGAAAACTTGAAGTTTTCCCAAGTCTCCTGAAAGAGAAAGAACTTTCACAAATATGGCATGATGGAAATAATTCCTCCAGGAGTCTCCATCCTCAGAGTTAGTGCTGTCTGCCAGCCTTTGATCTGCCAGCCTGCTAAGAGAATCTCTTGTTCAGACAAATGTCACTATTAGTGAACCATACCCTAGCTGAGAGGCTACTGAGACAGGTCTCTCTGTCAACAGAGCCATGGATGTCCCAGTAAGCTTACTTTTAGGTACATGGGAGGGTGTTTCTGGGGAAAGATTAGCATTTGAGTCTGTGAACTAGGTCAAGCTGAGGCCTTCCTCATCAAGAGTAGGCTTCACTCAAACCACTGAGACTGAACAGAAGGAAAAATAAAACAGAGGAAGGAGAATTTGCCTCCTATGATGGTTTGCATAGCAATGACCCCCATAAGCTCATAGATTTGAAAGCTTGATCACCAAAGAGTGGCAGTATTACGGCGTGGCCTTGTTAGGATAGTTGTATCTTGTTGGAGGGAGTCTGTCATGGAGTGGGCTTTGGGGTCATCTGAGTGGCTTTCTCTCTCTCTTTCTGCCACCTATCGATCTGGATGTAGACCTCTCAGCTACATCTCTAGCACCATGTCTGCTTGTGTGTCGACATGCCTCCTGTCTTGACCATAAGGGACTAGACTTCTGAATGTGAGCAAGCCCCAATTAAATGCTTTCTTTTTTAATAGTTGCCGTGGACATGGCGTCTCTTCACAGAAATAGAACACTAACTAAGACACCTCCCTTTTTCCAGCCTTAGTGTTGGAGCTGGGACCCCTCACTCCCTCCTGCCCTCAGATGGTACCTATGCTATCTGCTCCCTGCTCCTGAGACTTCAGACTCGGATTGAAGCACATGCATATTATCTTATGATATTTTCTCATTTTCCCATTATTGTTATTATCCCTCATCATATTTACCAGCCAACTAATACAACCTTAATCCATACAAACAGATATATTTTATACTACAGATGAGAACACTATAATCTCTCTTTAATTCCTCATTTTTAATTTGTCTTCTCTAAGTGCTATGTACACAGCAAATCCTTAACAAGGGACCTATCACATCTCTCTCCTGAATTAATATTATCACACAGAAGTACTAAAAATGTGCTTGTTGCCAGGCAGTGGTGGCGCACGCCTTTAATCCCAGCACTTGGGAGGCAGAGGCAGGTGGATTTCTGAGTTCGAGGCCAGCTTCATCTACAGAGTGAGTTCCAGGATAGCCAGGGCTACGCAGAGAAACCCTGTCTCAAAAAAGAAAAAAAAAAAATTAAAAAAAAAAATGTGCTTGTGCCTTTTGTCACTTTCCCAAGTGCCCTCAGGCCACTCAGCAGACAACATGGACATCTAGTGTAAGTGCATGTGTTCATCTCTAAGTTTATAGAATGTCATCTGCTGAGATCCAGGTGACCACTGGGGACCGTGAGGAGTCCCCGTGGACCACTGATCGTTTTGCTCACTTTTCCTCTATCATAAGTAAAACTTGTTGGCGTGTAGCTTTTGCTATCCCACCTTAAGCCCTGGGCAGACTGCACTGTCAGTCCTCGCCCAGAGAATATTGGATCCTCAGATGAAACACACACACACACACACACACTGCTCAATTTTAACTTGCCCTATTGGCTCAATTGCTGGGTGCCTCCAATCTAGTTCGGCTAGTGCGCCCTTCCCAATACTCTTAGCTCATCACTTCTCAGCCTGCTCTAGCTTCAGTTGCTCAGTTACCTTTAGTCCCAGCTCAATATCTCATCCTCCCCCCTGGAGAAGCAGCCTGTGGCTGCTCTGCCCAAGATCTCACATGGCTGGTTGGCTTTTCTCCCTCCAAAGCATGGTGAAAAAACCTTCCTCCTCTCCTTGTGTCTGCTAGCTTGCCTGCCGGAACCCAGAAGTCCCACCTATTCCTTCTGCTCAGCAATTGGTCCAGGGCATCTTTACTGATAGATCAAGAATCAGTTGGGGAACAGGACTTTAGCATCAGAACCACCCCTGCAAAAACTAAGCTAGTTATAGCCAATGGAATTCACTCCTGTGCTCCACTTACTCACATGTAAGCCCTTTTTCACCTAACAGCAAATGTCCTGCCATTTAGGTCTCCTAAAATCCAACTGAAGATGGCTAATAGGTCAAAAAGAAATAAGCCCATGAAAGTAAAGATACTTAGAAAATGGGAAGTATAGGAATGACACTGACTGATAGAACAGGAGGAAATTATGGAATTAGCTAGGAGTGGGCTGTAAAAAGTAAAGTGAAGGAATGGTGTGTAAGAACTGTGCTGGGGTCCATACCATGCATATGCAGGGGCCCAGTCAAGTCCTGGGGAGTCAGCTGTTCTCAGGGTCCCTGTATTGCATATGTAGAATTCCAGTCAAGTCCTAGGGAGTTAGTATAGAGAAGCTTCCTTTACAGAGAAGGCTTTTGGCATTGTAGAGAGTGTATGCCTGTTGTCCAATATCTACTCATGTGTATCATTTGACATTCTTGAAATTCAATTTAAAATACTGTGAGAAATGTTTATTTGTAACATACACTAGACTTATTCAAGTGTCATACTGAGAAGAACAAATATATCTAGTGACTACACTCCCATGTCCATCTTCAGGGTCTTGACCTGAGGTTAGGAGGCATGCATAGCTCAGCAGTCCTTGACATGGTATGGTCCCACCCATCATTGTCCAGATGGATTAAGCATTAAAGAAACCTCAGAGAGGGTACCAAAATGTGTCAGTGTTGCATTAAGAAGCAACGACAATAGACTTCCTCATGGATTAATTTGACCAAGAGTGAACCGAAGTTTGATTTCTCAACTTCTCTTCTGTTTATCTATAGTTTGTGGTCTGTGGCTTATTTATTGTGTATGTGTGTGATCTGTCCCTATTGCCTGTCTATTGTACCTGCATTTTGTGCCTGCCTATTGAAGGTGTGTGTGAACTCTGTCTTCCTTTGGCTGTTGCTAAAGTCCACTAGTTGGTTACAACATTTATTTGCTTCAAGCTTGATTTCAACCTGTTCATGGCTTTCCGTATATGATTACAATACACATCACACATACATACATTATTCTGGACCAGGTGCATAGAAGAGCAAACAAGTTAACACTAAAACTATGCATTAGCTTAGTTTGCAACATTGATTACATAAGAAATCCAATACATAGGATGGTCAGTTACATTGCTTTCTTAATGGGTTAAACTTAAACAAGGTGAATACACAGTAGAACAGCAGGTTAAATGCAGTCTTATACTAACTGGAAATTTTTCAGTATCTTTGAAGATAAGGGATATTTTCAGAAAAAAAAATCACCGTTTTTGGTCAGAGTGGTCACCAAGTTGGTCATTGAGGTGGTCTGGTATAGTGTTCACTGTGATAGCCATAGTCACTGTGTGAGGAAGTATTCATTGTGATGGTTAGCAATAAAATGACTATGGTGGTCAACTTGGTGGTCACTTGATAGTCAGCTAGAGTGGAGTCATTATGTTGGATATTAAGGTGGTCAGTTGTAGTGATCACTGTGATGGGCAGTCATCGTGGTTACAGTGGTGGTCAGCTATAGTGTCCACTCTATGGTCAGTCACAGCAGTCACTGTGGTGACCATCACATCATCCAGAGTGGTCACTTTGGTGGTCACTTGTAATGTAGTGTCCACTGTGATGTTCAGCCAAGTGCAAGCATGCATATCTCTGAGTTCAAGTCCAGCATGTTCTACAGACCAAGTTCCTGCTAGCCAAGCTTAGGCAATGAAGGAAACCGTTGAAAACAGAAAGATGGTAAAGATGTAATTGAATAAGGAGGCCATGTTCCAGTCCCAGCCAGCAGCAGAACTTGCAGCTCTGGTCACGTGATTCTGGCTTTAGAGTCAATAATTCCCCCTTCTTACCTCCAGACTAAGTAAAGTTGTTGAAACCAGGTGTGTGGCAGGGGTGTTCCCACATGGAGGCCCAGAGAGGCCATTGCGTGAAGCTGTGAAGGTGAAGCTTGGATTGCCTTGGAGACCTCAAGATGTTAGAGATGCCAGATCCCTAGGATAACCACTAGAGGAGAGCTGCTAACAGGGAGTGGAACCAGCCCAAGAGAAGGAAGTGTGTTGCAGTCAACAAAGCTGAAAGGAGTTGGGCTCTGAAGAACATTTGCCTTCAGACATGGAGATGCAGATTTTGGAGTTTGCCCAGCTAATTTTCAGTCTTGCTTGGTCCAGTATTTCTAGTCTATACTCTCTTCCTTGCATTTTGGAATGATAATGTATATCCTGTGCCATTGTATGTTGGAAGTATGTGATCTGTTTTTGATTTTGATATTATAGGGGATTGCAGTTAAAAGATTGTATGAATCTCAGAAGAGACTTTGAACCTTAAACTTTTAAACATTGTTGAGCCTATGACAGACTATGGGGACTTTTGAAGTTTGACTAAAATGCATTTTGCATTATGTTGTGGCTAAAAGCCTATGGGGGCCTGGGAGTGAAATGTGGTAGTTTGTATAAGGATGGCCCCCGTAGACTTATGTGTTTGAATGCTTGGCCATAGGGAGTGGCACTATTAGAAGGTGTGGCCTTGTTAGAGGAAGTGTGTCATTGTGGGGTGGACTTTGAAGTCTCATATGCCTAAACTCTGCCTACTGTGGAATCAGAGCCTCCTCCTGGCTGCCTGTAGAAGACAGCCACCTTCTGCTGCCACAGTCCCCTTCTGCTGCCTGTGGATCAAGATGTAGAATTCTCTCCTTTAGCACCATGTCTTCCTGTATGCTACTATGTTTCCTGCCACAATGATAATGAACTGAACCTCTTAAACTGTAAGCCAGCCCCAATTAAATGTTTGCCTTTATAAGAGTTGCCTTGGTCATGTTGTCCCTTCACAGCAATGAAACCCTAATTAAGACAATCATTATGGTGGTCCTCAATGTAGTCAGCTATAATAGTCATTGTGGAGGTCAGTTATAGTGTTCACTGTGATGGCTAGTCCTAGTGGTCCCTGCGGTGGTCATCTATGTTGTCAGCAGTAGTGATTACTATGGTGGTTGGCCGTAGCATCTACTATGATGGTCAGATGTTGTGGTCACTGTAGTATTCATCAGTGTGGCCAAACATAGTGAATACTGTGGTGGTCAATTGTAGTGTCCTCTGTGATAGTCAGTTACCATTGTCATCATGGTGGGAAGCATGGCAGCATGCAGGCAGACATGGTGCTGGAGAGAGGCAGCGGAGAGTTCTACGTCTGGATCAGCAGGCAGCAGGAAGAGAGAGTGACACTGGGCCTGGCTTGAGGATCTGAAGCCTCAAAGCCTGCCCTCAGTGACATACTTCTTCCAACAAGACCACACCTCCAAATAGTGCCACTTCCCATGAGCCTATGGGGCCATTTTTATCCAAACCACTACACGTTCCATGTGCCTGAAGCCCCGAGCATTAGGGAACAGCCCCTTGTGACTATGTTTTGTGACCACACTGAATGGGGATGAGTACAGTTGCTGCCAATTTTCATCCTGCGCTATTTCTTGTCACTGTGACAAAATGCCTGTTGCAATGACTTAACGGGGGAAGTCTTTCTTTTGGTTCATGTTTTAGATATTTCAGCTCATGAAGGTTAGCTGCATGAGTAGCATGAACCAGAGGTTTCTTCACATAGCTGTGGACCTGGAAGCAAAGATGGAGGCCACAGGCAGGGAAGGTCATCATCTTCAAAGGCCTAAAAGTAATCTCAGTCTGCCAGCACCTCCTGAAGATTTGGTGACCTTCAAATTAGTGCTGCAAGCTGGAGACCAAGCATTCAAATATGGGCTTGTGTGTGTGGGGATATTTCGGATTTTAAAATAACACCCACAGAACAAGTCCTGCCTTTCTGTCCTCTGTCCCTTGGTACTACGAGGCTGTCCCTTATGTAGACTCTTAGTCTGAGTGGAAGGAGGGTGGCTGGTGCAGTGGCCATGGGTGACAAGAGACTGGGCACCATATCACAACCACCAGACTGTCCTCATGTAGTTTCCTCTACAGGAAAATGTGATTTAGCCCTACTTCTGGAAGCTAGCAGGAAAGTAGAGTTGGTTCCAGGGCGGGAGTACATTCAGGATCACCCCCACTTGGGCAAGGGACCGGTATTAGTCAGGATTACTGTTTGCTGTGATGAAACATCCCTGCCAAGAGCAACATGGGGCCGAAAGGGTTTATCGGGGCAAGAACCTCCCAGCAGAAGCTGATGCAGAGGCCGAGGAGAAGTGCTGCTTTCTGACTTGCTCAGTCTGCTTCCTACTAGCACCCAGGACCACCAGCCTACAAGAGGCACTGCCTGCAGCGATCTGACCCTAATAATCATCAATCAAGAACGTGCACCACAATCCTGCTCACAGACCAGCTTGGTGGTGATATTTTCTCAGGTAATAATGATAAGTGTTGGAATTAGAGTGAGAGTCTTCCAAAATGACTCTAGCTTGTGTCAAGTCACAAGAGAGGTCCTTTGGGTGGGTCAGCTTGCTGAAAGTTAGCTGTCAGCTGTGAATAGCAACTCTCACAGCCGCCAGGTGGCAGCGTTCGCTTCAACAACCAAGACTGTGAATTCCACAGGCCTCCAGAGAGAAACAAATCAGAATAAATCCATCAATTTAATTAGAAACAACGATTTTTTTTTTAAAAAATTCTTTCCTTTTGCATATTTTCGTTAAATCCATTGGTCATATTTGAGGGGTTAATAAAAGGAATAAAATATTGGTTGAACAATTCTTAATGATACTGTCTGGATGCATTCAAATAACATGCTTTATTCAGTGGAGACCAGGGTGACCTTGCAGTAGTGTTTGAAAATGTCTTGTGTAACTATTTTTCCCCCTGAGTCCTCAATTTCCCCTCAAAGGGGGTTAGGGGAGAGCAAGGAAAACAAACTGCATTGTAAGGAATGGAGGTTCACTCTGAAATATGCAGAGAAACCTGTGACCAGTTGAAGGAGACTCCCCCAATGGGCCCCCACAAATGCTGGGTCCCAAGTAATTCTTCAGTGTCTTATCCTCAACAGTGACCATCATAACAACTTATATTTGGATTGGGATAATGTTCCAGGACCTGTTTCCTGCATCACCAGTGGTGGAGAAGGGCTGGGCATTGTCCTCTGGGGTGGAGAATCACGAGCGGGGGGCGGGAGGGAAAAAGAGGAGATGAGGAAGAAGAGGAGGAAGAAGAGGAGCAGCAGCAGCAACAGCAGCAGCCGCTCCTTTGAGATCACCTGGTTGCTGTTTTACTGAATAATGCTTTCCGGGCGCACATTTCGACCAGCTCCTCTCGTGCGCCCTCTGCTGGAGAAGATTTAGAATTGCTCAGGAAAGCTAGGAAATGAGTCTTGCCATTTGGGGGATCTCAGGGAACTCGAGGTACTCTTAAAACTTAGCGATCTCCTGGAAAGAGAAGCTACAGACCTTCAGGCTGGTCTCCCAAATGCCATCGTCCTAGCCTAACACAGGAAAGGGCGAATAGCCCCATGGTCAGGTGGAAAACCAGCCACTGAGAACCGAAGTACAGTTCCTGGTGTCCCCTGCACCTTCTGCTTCTCAACTCCCACACTGCTTTGGAGTTGATAAAGTGAAAGTCTTTCTTTGACTCTAGATCCAATCGGTGTGTTGCACCCACTAGGTGAATGTACCATCAATGGGCTACATCCCAGCCCAAGCCGCTCAATCTCGAACCAAAGGGGGCTTAGGATATTGTACAAAACCAAGATTTTATTCAGTGTTTTCCTAAGCTGCAAATATATACTGTACCGTAGACTCCTCACCCAGTGTCATACACACAGATCCTTTTCCCAGAGCAAAATTCTCCCTGTGATAAACTTGGACTCTCTTACAGTGTTCAGTCCCCTTTCTTTGTTCCCTGTGAAACTGCAGGCCCCTTGAAATGAAGAGAGTAAGGGACCATTGTTTGATGATTCTGTGAATGGTCAAAGAAAGAATACAGGAATACAGTCCTGTGTGTGTGTGTGTGTGTGTGTGTGTGTGTGTGTGTGTGTGTGTGTGCTTAATATAGTTTTCTTTTGAGACAGTCTTGTTTTGTAGCTCAGGCTAGCCTGCAATTTGATATCCTCCTGCCTCAGTCTCCCAACTGGGATTACAGTTGTGCTTCACAGCATGCCAGGCATCTTGTATCTTTTTAAACATACTTAAAGCCTACTGCAGAAGTGTGACTAGTCCTCAGTGTAGGTTCCATGAGTTTTCTCCACCCACACCCACCTCTCTAAACAATATCTGGCACCAACCAAGAAGAACAAATGTGTTCTCAGGTCCACAGTCACTACCCACCCCTCACAAGGGGCCACTCTTCTGCTCCTGACGGGGGCATTCATACCTACCAGAGAACCACTTGTTTCTGAGTGGCTTTGCTCACTCCTCTCCGGTGCAGGAGATTATCTACACCATCTGGGACGGTTCTAGATCTCCATGGTGACTGTAACAAGGTATCGCCATACTTTAGTTCCAGCTCTCCAGAACAAACCCTAGCAGTGAACTGGAAATAATCTGTTGACAGGAGAGGGAACCTCTGGCAGGTGAGAAGGGAGGTAAGGTGAGAGAGACAGCAGCAATCCCTAGAGGGACTCCTCAGGCCAAAGTTCCTGGTGTGCTGATAGGTTTTTGTCAACTTCACACAAGATACAGTCATCTGGGAAGAAGGAACCTCAGAAGAGAAAGTGCATCCATCCGATTGGCCTGACCGCAAAATAAAAACAAAAACTGACCACAAAAGGTGAAAATAAGAACTGTTGGACAAAGTGACCACGGCAGTAATCAGTGTGGCTGATCAACAAAGCGGACATTGCAATTGACCACCAGAATGGCCACAGTGGCTGGTCATCACAGCGGATAATACAAGTGACCAGAACAGTGATTGTAAAGTGACAATTATGGCTGATCAAATAGAAGACCAAAAAAGTGATCACCGCCATTGGCCATCAGAGTGGGCACTGCAGCTGACCACCTCGAAGGCCACCTTGGTGACCACTGGGCTGGCCAAGTGGTGGTATATTTTTTCTGAAAATACCCCTCATCTTTAAAGATTCTGAACTTTTGCCAGTTGATATAAAACTGTGTACTTAACCTCCTCACCCTGTTTAAGTTTAACCACTTAAGAAAGGGCTGTACCTAACCATACTATGCCTCGAGTTTCCCATGTAATCAACTTTACAATCTAAGCTATGCATAGCTTCAATTTTAACTTATTTGCTCTTCTATGCCCCTGACCCAGAATAATATGTGTATATGTGATGTGTATTGTGGTAATCATTAGATGAAAGCCACCAACAGGTTGAAAGCAACCTTGAACCAAACAAATGTTGTAACCAATAAGTGCATAGACGTTGATAACTTTGGTTTGTGGCTGAGTGCCATTCTGGGTCTGTAGGGGTCAGTAATGTAACTTTTTCCTTTGTAAAAGTCTGTTAAAGATGTCTGTGAAAAGCTATTCTTCATGTCTTTTCTATGTCATGTTTCCTGTGCTATTCAATAAATATAGAATAAAACCCTTTGTTGGGAACAAACACAAGAAAGAGAGTTCAGATACACATACAACAGGCTGGTACAACATACAGGCACAATAGACAGGCAATCAGGACAGATCACACACATACACAATAGACAAGTCACAGACCACAAACTATAGACAGGCAGACGACACAGGGAGAGAAGCAGAGAAATCAAATTTTGGTTCACTCTTTGTGTTAGGGTTTCTATTGCTGTGAAGAGACAGAACTGTCTTAGTCAGGGTTTCTATTCCTGTACAAACATCACGACCAAGATGCAAGTTGGGGAGGAAAGGGTTTATTGAACTTACATTTCCATGCTGCTGTTCATCACCAAAGGAAGTCAGGACTGGAACTCAAGCAGGTCAGGAAACAAGAGCTGATGCAGAGGCCATGGAGGGATGTTCCTTACTGGCTTGCTTGCTTCTCCTGGCTTGCTCAGCCTGCTTTCTTATAGAACCCAAGACTACCAGCCCAGGGATGGTACCACTCACAAGGGGCCCTCCCCCCTCGATCACTAATTGAGAAAATGCCTTACAGCTGGATCTCATGGAGGCATTTTCTCAACTGAAGTTCCTTTCTCCATGATAACTCCAGCTTGTGTCAAGTTGACACACAAGACCAGCTAGTACAATAACTATGGCAACTCTTATAAAAGAAAGCATTTAATTGAGGCTGGCTTACAGCTCAGAGGTTTAGTTCGTGGTTATCACACAGGAAGCATGGTGGTATTTGAGTATACATGGTGCTGGACAGCTAGCTGAGACTTCTACATCCAGATTGACAGACACAAAGAGAGAATGCCACACTGTGCTTGACTTGAGAACTATGACCTCAAAGACCATCCCCAGTGACGTACTTTCTCCGACAATGCCATACCCACTCTAACAAAGCCATGCCTCTTAATAGCGCCATTCGCTATGAGCCTATGTGAGCCATATTCTTCCAAACCACCACATTCCATTCTGTAGGCCGCACAGGCTTGTAGCTATATCATAATGCAGAAATGTGTTCAGTCCAACTTCAAAGTCTTCTGAGACTCATGCAAGTTCTTATCCGTAAATTCATCTGAAAAGGCAGATGGCATACTTCTAACATATAATGGCACAGAATATACATTTCTGTTCTAAAAGGGAGTAAAGGGGGGTATAGTCAGGAAATGCTGGACCAAATCAAGGATGAAAACCAGCAGGGGAAACTTCAAATTCTGCATCTCCATGTCTGACGGCAAAATGCTCTTCAGGTCTCCAACTCTGTTCAGCTTTGTTGACTGAAACACACTTCTTTCTCTTGGACTGGTTCCACTCCCCGTTAGCAGCTTTCTTCAGCAGATATCCGATGACTCTGGCATCTCCAATATCTTGGGGTCTCCAAGGTAATCCAGGCTTTGCCTTCACAGCTTCATGCAATGGCCTCGAAGGGCCTTCATGAAGGGACACACCTGCCATACATCTGGCCTCAGCGACTTTCCTTAGTCTCAGAGGGAGAGTCCATAACTCCTTTCTTGTATCCTTGACTCTAAAGCCAGAACCATGTGGCCAAAGCTGCCAAGTTTTTCAACTTTTTTTTTTTTTCCTCCTTTTTTATTTTTGATACTTTATATACATTTCCAATGTTTCCCCTTTTCTGAGTCTCCTCTTTGTATACCCCCCATCTCCTCCCCAACCCGCCTCTAGGAGGGAATTCCACCTATCACCCCCCCCC
>CM052701.1:30056889-30071899 GCA_028551405.1 Uromys caudimaculatus | reverse complement strand
GAAAAAAAAAAAAAAAAAAAAAAAAAAAAATTTGGTGGAACTGGGGAGAGTAAGAGCAAAGCAAATGAACACAGCTGAAATACTGGTGAACAGAAGGCTCACTAACAGCCATTTTTACTGGGGGGGGGGGGGGGTTAGGGGACAAGTTTAGAACTGGTGTACTTAGAAACTACAGTTTCAAGTAGATAAGTCTTGGTACTTATTCTACTAGGAAATGATGTATTTGTTCACATCGGTCTTTTGAAAATTTCTAAGAACATTTTAATTTTTCTTAATTTTTTTTTCCCTACAGCCAGGGGAATGAGAAGCAGCAAGCTGAATGAAGAACAGAAAAGGAGCTGTCACAGCAAGCTTTCAGCTGCACACAGAATGGCTTTCCTAATGATATAGTATTTTACTGAATATAAACACATTGAGATTTGTAGCAGACCCTGCAACAACAACAACAAAATCTCTCTGTTTTCCTCTAGAGCTTGACTTGCACTATGTCAGAGGAGGAAAGGACGGTTTCCCACAGCACACAGCTGTCTTTGCTAGGCTGGCTCCGGCTTCTCTTGCCCTCTCCATACTCTTTTCACCTTCCCCCCACCCCACAGGACATGCCCTGTATCTGTGAGCATAAGTGTCCCACTCGTACGAGCCTTTGCACCCTCACATGCTTTCACATATTCCCACAACAGAGGCGAGCAAAGGAAGAGAACTATCTAGCACAAAGTTCCCACAAAAGGTGTTAGCACTATGGGAGAGAAGTCCCTTTAAGGGTAGCCCTTTCCCATCATTTTTCTCAAGCAAATTATTTTATACAGTAACTCTTGACCAAATTAAACTTTAAAAACAAAAATAGGGATTTTTTTTCTTTCATTATTCTTTCTTCATTTTTTCTTTTCCTTTCTTTCTTTCTTCTCCTTCTCTTCTTCTTCTCCTTTCTTCTCTTCTTCTTCCTCTTCTTCCTCCTTCTCCTCCCCCTCCTCCTCTTCTTCCTCTTCTTCTTCCTCCTCCTCCTCCTCTTCTTCTTCTTAGACTCCCGATTACTCTGTTATGTTAGGATCTGGGTTCAGGCTCTAGCACTCAC
Source organism: Uromys caudimaculatus (assembly GCA_028551405.1). NCBI lineage: Eukaryota > Metazoa > Chordata > Mammalia > Rodentia > Muridae > Uromys > Uromys caudimaculatus. The sequence goes on along the minus strand of CM052701.1, from coordinate 30,070,827 downwards.
CAGTGTGGGACCTGGGGACAAGATACTTAACTTCTTTGAGCATTCATTTCCTAATCTGCAAAGTAAATAGTAAAATACTTGGGGTTTTATAAGGCTGTGTGTAGGGATGTGTACTCACACACAGATACATGCCCATACACAAATCCCTAGAACAAGAGCATAAATACAGTAAGACCAATGCAAATTTTAGCTCTGACTAGAACCACAGTTCACAGTAGACATTTCACAGTAGGCACACCCAAAAGGAAGCAGGATGCCAAAAGTGCAGGCTCCATCTGGCCTGTTACTCAGATGAAACAGGACCTATCTTTCACACAAAGAGAACGGCCCTCAGAGCTTTCTCCTTTGCTCTGAGTGGGCTATTAGCACTCCGTCTGTGAGCTGAGAGAAGAGCATTTCCTACACAAGCCTGAAAAACGGTCTGTGTACTGAGTTTGTAGTGAGTTTGTAGAAGGCTTTGGATTTGTTTAAACAACTCAATCCTCTTGAGAAACTACTATAATTCAGCTTAGTTTCTAATTGTTTTCTGAACTACTAGCATACAAATTAAAATGCTATGAAAAAGGCTGGGGTGTGCCTCAGTGACAGAGTGCTCACAAAGCATCTCTAGGGGCTTGTATTCAGTCTTAGCACTGAAAAAATATTAATAGAAAAGACATCAAGCTGAACACAGAATGATTGTCTTTACTCATCATGGCTCGGAGTCAAATGTCATCCTAACTTTGAGGGCATGAGGGAAGGTCACCATCCCCTAAAAGGCCAACTGCTCAGAGACTCATTCTAGAAAGAGTCTGTATGTTTTCCCTTTGAGCAGTGACTACTCAGGAAGCTGTTGATGAGGGTTCCACTGTGAACTGGTAAGGTAAGAAACTGGCCTTTCTGGGTATCTGCTGATAGTAACCTTCTCTGCTTATTTCCCTCAGCAGCTAGAAGAGGGCCAGCCCCAAAGTCCTGGGCTCTCATCATCCTAGTGCGTACTATTATCCTGTGCCACACCTGTGCTTCTTGGCCTGTGAGCTTCTGTTGACAGCTATATAGCAATCAGAAGTGGAGTGAGACACACAGCTCAGTGGCTAAACTGGAGGACAGATACCTTCTGTCCCTTCCCCTAGGGCAGGATACTTCTGGGACATGTTTTGTAGTCTTCCCAGGATCCCCGGTGGGGATGAGTGCCAGGGGCTCCCAGTGATAACCTACTCAATCATACACCCACTGGCTGCTTTCCCTTCTCTGTCACTACCCTCCCTCCTTAATTGTGCCTCTGGGACCACCTCTTAAGTAACTACTTGCAATAAATCCTTGTCTTGGAATTTGCTTTCAGAGGATTCCCAAGTTATTTGATCTTTTGATAGGGACTCAGCTTTAGAATTCCTTTCCCTCTTCCTAGGGTATTTATACCAGTTTCCCTTCCACAGGGTATCTGTTCCCCTACCTCTTGGCAATGAACCTGACACTGCAGAGATTCCTGATTTTATGAACATTGCTCAGATGCTGAGAACAGCAGTCACTCTCCTGAGCAAGAAGAGCAGTCCTCACCATCTAACGCTAGGGTGCTGCCTCTCCTACGTGGGGCTGCTCCTAACAGCAGGTAGGTCACCTTTGCTAAGAGCTCAAAGCACTGCAATGCTCTATCATGCCCAGCAGGCTCACCTTGACTCTGGTGTCAGTGAAGGGTTTCTCCATTCAAACTCTTTCTTCTGTGCAACCAAGCCAACCAGAACAGATGATCCTATTATTGAGACATGAACAGTTTGGAGGTGGGCCCTCTGCTCACTATAGCTAATCTTATTCAGCTTAACTTATAGCACCAAGACAGATCAATTCATTCCTAAGATAAAAATACAGCACCGAAGGCTACCTTCATCTCACTGAGAATCTGCCCTAACCTCGATAAGCATTTCCCCAAACTTCATTGGAAGGAATTATAGCAAAATGGCCTGGGTCTAAATTTTGGGTCCAACTCTATAGCCCTGGGTAAATTAACTAACCTTTCTTACCCTTGCTATAAAATGGGACAACAATCACATCTAAGAGCAGGGCTGTCAAAGGATTAAATGAACTGGTGCAGAGAAAATGCCATTGCTGCATCCAGCATAGAGGAAGAGCAATGACTGCTATTAGAACCGGAGGTAGCAACCTGCAGAGCTGTCTCCCGCAACCCTACAGTAGCAGCACTGACTCCCCATGTAACCTTTAGTCCTGTGATGAGCTTCCTTGGTCCTCTGCAGTTCTTCAGCCCTGGAGAATACCATCTGTGCCATCCTGAATTTCGGATTTTTCTACATCTACCTCCCAAGTACAGGGCTTGCCGGTGTGTGCCACACCTGACTTATGGGCACTGGTAGACGGAAACCAAGGGCTTTTGCTGCTGGGAAGCACTCTAATAGCTGAGCTGCATCCCTAACACCATCTTTTTTATGACACAGTCTTATAGCTTTGATCTAACCTCTCTCCTCCATCAGTGACTTCCTCTGTAACAGCTACCCTAATACCTCTCAGATCATTCTTCCCGTCTGACCCTGATTTCCCCAGGTTCATCCTGTCCAGCTTCACTCCTGTGATATAACCAGCCTATGCTTCTTTATCTATCTGTCCCAACACATACAGGTACACACAGAGACACACATTATTGTTCTAGGAGGAAAGCTCAGTTCTTAAACATAAAGCCTTAGTTACGGGTACCTGAATTTCATGGTACACCTGTCCAAGTTCATTTTCTAGTGTGTCCCACAATCTCTTTAGATTCCAGCCTGACTAGGCAATGACCTCTGGGTGTCCCTGTTCCTACTCTTTTACTGGTAGTGCTACCACCAATAGTGTCCACACATTGCCAAAGACCAACGTCCTACTCACCCTTCTGGGCCTGCCAAGCACCACTCCCTCTAGTAAGGCTTATGTTACACACTGCAGAGGAAGCAGCCTCATCTTTCTCCTACAGCTCAAGTTCATCCCCATAGCTAACTGGCATTTACTGCGCACTACTCTGTGCCTCAGAAAGAACACTGCTTTGTGAGAAACATCTCAAAAGCAAGAATTAAGACATTCTTGAAAAACGCCTACCGTGGCTTCTCAAAAGAACAGTTGCACAACTATGCTATGCATTAGAAAGTCCCAGGTACCAGTAACTGAGACAAATTCCTCTGACTGCCTAAAGAGGAGGAGCTTGGAGTCCAATAAAAGGTACAACCTAATTCATAAGATAAGGACTCATTCAGGAATTAGCGTTTAATGAGGATTAACTATGCCATGTTTTTGCTGCAGTGTGTTTACCTTTTAATTAATTAGATATCAAGGGAAAATTAGAAAAGGCAAGATACAAGTTCCTCAAAACGTTACCTGATTGATTCTTATTGCAGCCAATAGTCAATGCTGTTGAGGAACCGACAGCTTTCAGGACAAAGAAAATATCCTGTTCTAATTATCAAGTGGAGACCCATAACTACAGGCAAGGTAAGGAGTCAGTAGTGCAAATGGGGGTGGGGTGAGAAGGTTCCCTCCCATTTTACTTAAGTGTCATTGATACAGCCACACTAAGAATGTGCCTATCAGGAACAGCAGAGAAAGAACAAACTGGTTTGTAGATTAAAAGTATGCCAATTATTTCCTGACCAAACGTCAAACGGTTTCTGTCGGTCTGGTTTGGAAGTCTATCACATCACACCACATTTGCCCTACATCTAATGGTGTTATGAATCACTTATCATTAAAGGCCTTTTTATATAGGTCAAGGTTGTGGGGCTTGGTGTTTTGTATCTTACTGCTTAAAGAATGCTCTAAATTCTAGTTTTTTAACTTTTTAATCTATGGGAAAAGAAAACGAAAACTTCCTGTAAACTCAGATTAATGCCTGCTAATGCAAGGAAGAAAAGAAAACTAAACCTTCCTTCTACCATAAAAACAAAATAGTGTGGCCTCTGTTTCTTTTCTGATAAGAGTCTTAAATACCAAACAGTTAACTGCATAATAACATTTACTGGCAGCCAGGCAGCCTGCTTAGCAGATATATAAAGCAGGTAAAAGGAGGAAAAGTTAATTTCTTGGCTGAATGATTCCATCGGTAGCTATAGGGCAAGCTGAAAGTCTTTTAGTAAAGTAGCAGTTGATTCTTCTATCAATCTGTAGCACACATACTCTTCCAAGGAAAGCATTAAATATGAAAATCATATCCCGTTATCATCTGTTTCCAGCTTTCAGCCCAGTAAGCTTTTCTTAATGAATGCTGCAGCCTAAGGAGCAAGCACGCTGTTGGCTTCTCTGAATAATGGAGTGATGCTACCATTTTTGCTTATTACAATATCGACTGGCTGAGGGGGTTTCACACATAGTCACAAGTGACTACTCTTGCCAGCATGCTCCAAGTTATTACAAGATGTTTTTAGACATTTCATCTAAAAGAGCTTTACTGCTTTTAGTGAAGAAAACATCTATGGTCTTGAGCAGAATCATTTCTATGGAGATAGGCAGAGGATTTGAAGCCTGTATTACAGCAGATATATAGCAGAATTTATTTAAGTATTCCTTGCTGGTCTTTTTGTCTATTGCTTAGATATGCAATCTCTTCTTTCTACTTTGTCTGTGAAAGGTTCAAAAGTACAAAATTATACATACAAAGGAAAGAATCAAAGCACCACAGTTAGTTTATTTTCATTTAAAACATTTCTCAATCCAATAAAAAGTAGCTACAAAACACTAATCATGAAAATAAAATTTTACCTTCTGCAACCCTAAAGTTTTCTTTGAAATCCTAAGTCTAAGTGACTGACTTTTGGAAAATTTAATTAAATTAGACATTAAAACAATATCTCATCACAGAGAAACCCTGTTTCGAAAAACTAAAAAAAAAAAAAAAAAAAAAAAACAATAACAAAAACAATATCTCATAAGTAAAATTCCTTAGATAATCATAGTTCTATCAAAAAATCTCTATAATATGATGATTTTATTTAAAAATTTCAATATATAAGCATTCTAAGAATTTTCTGGAAACATGAAATCCCCCACTTCCCAGCTACCTTTGCTCGGTCTTCGTCAATCATTCCCAGGCTGTCCTTTGGCAGGAGATACATCCTCTTCATTTCAGCCTCATATTCAGCCTAAATATAAAACAGTCGAATTCTGTGGTCAATGCTATTGCAAGTAAACCTACCTATGCCTTGCCTTTTTTGCAACATAAAAGGTACAATGGAGTAAAAAAAAAAAAAAAAGCTGACATTGCCAAGAAATTCAGCTTAACTTGGAAAACAGGCAATTTCACAAACAATATATACCAAGAGTTGAACTCTATAAAATGTTACATACATTTTATACTAAAACAAGGCTTAGTGGATTTTTTACTTAGTCTTCCATCTGTTTATGGAATAAAACCTCAATCCTCAATACACACATACCAACAGCTTGATATTTTCTTTAAGCTATCATGAAAATTCTGTTACTTGATTATTAAAGTTAGATATTAGGTATCTCTTTTCAAAGCCTAAAAAAAAAAAGTAAGTCCTACCATTTGTTATTACATATTATATCTTACATTATCATGATTCTCAAAGTCACAGCAAATCAGTTTTATTTTCTAGGAATACCATTATAGTGTAAGTAGTCACCAGTACCATCAGAATCAAGTTTGCTCTAGCACTGGTAACTTCAAGAGGTCTGCATCATAACGTCACTATAACCGATGAAAATGATTCAAACACAAAATGTATTTCTCTAAAATGCACAGCATGAAAAGGACTTTGATTCAATATATTACTACTCAAAGCCTTAAAAAGCCGCTGATTGCAGCCCATCACGGATATCAGGATGTTTCTGAATTAAGCAGTTAAACAAACAATTTGAAACATACCTATCAGATAATGAATTTAAAGGCTGGTTCCTTAGCTTTCGGTCTGAACAGAAAATAGGTCTGAAATTTGTTTTAATGGAAAAAAATGTATAAGCAACAATAACCCAAACTGAACATTTGCCTTAACATTTTAAAAGATATTATTCATTTCTGCATTTTTAATAGCATGTAGGGACTTTTTCTTCCAACAGGTGCTATTAACATAACAGAAGACAGTAATGATCAAATAGATATGTAGCTAAAAATTTAAGGGACCCAGGCAAATGATACAGTAAGATAAAGTAAACAAAGACCATGGAATAAGGCAGTTTTGATCAGTGAATATTAGACATGTCTGGTCATCAGGGAAACATTTCAGAGCCACCTCCCAAACACAGAACTTTCTCACAGGAAGGTTTATCTCACAAGGGTTATTCAATTTGTTATTTTGAAGCAAAATGCAAATGATAACCGCGTAGGAGTTTCAAAAGAACCGTAAGAAATGTATCCTCAAGAGCCTGATCTAGACTGTTCTCAACACTTTGAAAATTGAACTGAACTCTTTCTAAATTATGGATCAAAAATGTTTAATAAATTTTGAAACCAGAGTGATGCTACCACAAATTGATAGTAAATATAAACTATATCTCTGTTCCCTTTAGAAAAATCAGCACCTAGAATATTCTGTTCTTTTTCTTTGCCCTGTATAGATAGGACATTTAGTAATTTTCCGACGGCAGGCTGTGTGCTCCCTAGCTCCACCTTCTCTACCACTGCAATTAAGCAAAGAGTTCTACTCTTTTTAAAAGTTCACTTAAGGATAGACACACACCAGCACATTCTAGCACTCAGGGGGAGGCAAAGGCAGGAAGATGGTGGATTCAAGTGGGCTACACAACAAGACATGTCTTGAAAAGTTTTGTTTTTATTTTTGTTTTTTTTTTAGGTTGGTCCTAAAATACTATACAGATTAATTTTTCCAAGACTGTTCTTGCTAAAAGTGTCTAATGTGGCATTAGAGGACATGTCCTTGTTTGCATCTCCTCCAACACTCTCTTGTTTCATTCCTAATCTCTTCTCTCATCGGGCCTTATGTGTTTTTTCTGTTCCTTTAAAACATCAGAGCTTAGAATATATCCTTTCTAATGGAATCACCAGGAGCTGTTAACAACAGGATGGGCCATGGGAAAAGGAGACAGGCATCCTTATAGGTATTTCAGGTCCCTGGGATAGCCCTCCATGCTCACGGCACACCTCACTTCCCACTGAGTTCCTCTGTATTCTCACCTGCACCACGTCTACTTACTGCCCTTTCCCCTTACTACTTTCTTTTTCTCCCTGGTTTCTGAAATTGCACAGCTGATTCTCAGTTACAATCTGGGGCTGGGAGGGGACAGTTGAACTACACAGATATTTAAGATCAGTGCCCCTGTTTCCACATGTTATAACTCAAGATGGGCACAGTGACAAATTGTTCAGTTTGATTCTCAGGTGAATCTTTGGCTTTCTCTCCCACTATTTCTTCCATTATGCATGCTTTTTCCTAGATAGTGGAATCTCACCAGAAGACATGAGAGAACATGCTTTTATTCAACTAACACATACACTAACAAGAATGACATTATGGTTGCTGAAAATCTGACATCGTAGAAAAGCATTAAGAGGGAACAGATAGCTCTGCTGTACCTACGGCTAATTCTGGAGACTGGCCTAAAAAATCAACATCTCCCATGACAAACCTCTGCTTACAGCTAAACTAACGATGTCACTAGCTGGGCTTCTGACATTAGTGCTGGGTCCCATGGACACATGACAGGCACACAGCTTTGATTCAGAAAGACTGCTAGATCTCAGTGGTACATGGATACCAAGTCCTTCCATCTGTAGCTACATGGTCTATTCTTTTATCTCATCAACAGAATTGTTTCAAAAAAGGAATTCTTACCCAAAATTCAAAGCAACATAATCTAAGTGATTTTTGAAGCATTTTGTTAGTAAAACTTTCCATAGTCTTATATAGTTTGTTGTTCTTTTCTGAATAATGGTTCCCTGGGCTAATACTCTTTCCTAACTCATTAACCAAATTTCTAAGATGTATCTGTTATATGCTCTCAATATAAAAATATTTACAAATGATTATTCCAAATCTTTCCTCCTACATTTGATTATAAGAAGAAATCAATAATCAGATAAGGCCATGATATAAAAATAAGAGGGAATTTTCTTTTACTTCCTTTATTCCTGTTTTGCCCACTGCTTTATTTTCTATGTGAAATTTCTGAGTAGTTTAAAATGTGGATAATGGCAATTGCTTCTTAGCCTTAAGCATTTGACTGGAATACTAAGAGGCAAAACTTGCTAAAGTGTAACACAGCTAACACCAGAAGTGGATTTCTAAACTCTGCTCCCCACTTAAAGACACATTTGTCTGAAGCAGAGAAAGCACGAGGTACACTGCTATGCCCCAAAGGAAAGAAGGCTCAGAATCCAAATGGTCATACAGAAAGGGCACAGGAGCCACCCAAGGACGCTCAGTGGCTGCAGGCATGTGCTGAGCATGCTTAAGGTACTAGTTTCAATCCCCAGGGCCCAAAAATAGAGAGTTCCACTGGCTATGTTTAGATCAACAGGAACAAAAGTAACTTTAGATAATACGCTAATTAAATAAAAACTTACATGTTCATTATGCTATTGAAAAGGAGGGAGGGGGCAAGGAGGTAATTTCTCTTTGTTACAGAAAAAAGTTAATGGAAGATACAACTGAAAATTGCCACTCTGACATCCTCCATTATAATAACTCTCTCGGGAAGGCTCATCCACAGATCCCCAAACCAGTGGGTAAAAAGCTAGTGGAAGCATCATCTTCCAGTGATGGCCAGCCATCACCGCACTAGTTACTACATTCTAAGGTACCCTGAAACAGGAATCTAGAGATTACCATCTTAGCCAACAACTCAAAAACTGCCTCAGTCATATAGGACCATGACACCAGGGACTCCTTTATTGGACACTGCAGGAAGCATGATTCACCTGTGACAATTAACCCAAATCAACTAAACTGCAGTATGGTGCAATCCATCAGGATTTGACAGATACGTATGGCTGGCTAAGTCAATGCTGTATCAGACAACACTGCATAAACACCGAGCATTCTCAGGACCAGAGAACACACTGCATAGACACATGACTGCAGAAAGTTCTGCCAGGCAGTGCTAATCTAAACCACATTTCCAGTTCACAGGGGATGGGGTCGGAGGTGGGGGCAGATTCTGGACCAGGAAACCATAACTCAAATTTCAAGTAGCAAGCAATTGGCTGACTTCCTCCAAATAGCTAATGCCATTGGAAAACAAAAAACAAAAACAAAAACATCTGAGATTAGTGAAACAAAACATATTCTAGGGATTTCAACATAAATTATGGTAAATGTATATGAGATGATAACACAAAACTCAAGAAAGGAGAAGCCTATAGTTGTGTTTTGTAAACTACAAAATTGCTAGAATGTCTTATTTCACTAGACAGTCTTCCTTCTCCCCCCTATTTCTTACAGTATGGTAACTGTAAGAAAATCAGTTGGCTTATACTCAGTTCTCTTTTCTCAGGGTCTGCTGTCAGAATTCCTGCACATCAGCATGTGAACAATGCCCCTGTATATTTTTCTCCTCTTTATGAGAAAAGGCTGACTCCTTAAATGTACTGTCAGAGCCCTGCCATTGTGCACAGACATTCTGCATACACAGAAACACTGAGATCCTCTTAATAAAGAAAAGGACAGCCTTCTGTGCACAGGCATTTGTAAAGAATCCAGTTCCTTGAGATTCTTGCTTTCTGAACACTGTGTGTTCAAGGTTACCCACAGTGATTCCTAAGGGATCTCTTCCCAGTGCGTAGGCTGACTATCAGTCACTTAGAAGATCAGTCACAAGACTAGAGAGATGGCTCAGTGGTTAGCAGTGGGTACTGTTCTTGCACAGGACCCAGATTCCCACAACCTGCTTTGAGAGAATCACAGATACCTGTGATTCCAGCCCCTGGAGATCCCATGTCTCTGGTCTCCTGCACCTTCATGCACAAACCAAACACAGACCAAGACCCACATATATCTAATTAAAAATAAGTATTAAAAAATAAAAAGAGCTCAAAGCAGTCACAGGCCACCGTTATTTTATTCTACTTGTTTTGACCTAGTTCCATTATGAATGTCTGTTGGTAGCTGCATACCTATGTGTGATGGTCATGCAAACAGCTGTTCATGCTTGTAGAATATGCATGTATGTTTCTTACTTTACTGCGGGAAACTGATTTACTGATGTCCTATCATGATTTTTATGCTTGTCCATTATGTTCTCTTTTAAATCCACAAAAAAGTCTTACAGTTTTTTAAAATTTGAAATTAGATTAAAACAGACTTTAAAGGATCATGATGATAACAATATATATCTCAAGTAACATATAAACTCTAATGGGTTCACCTTTTAGGGGAACTGGAAAACTCTGAATATGAGCTGAATATTAAATGACACTATGGATTAGTTATTTAGTTTTAAGGATGATAACATGAGTCTAATTAGATAAGACACTACCCTTGTGCTTAAGAGCTTAGGAGAGAAGTGTCATGATATAAGCAGGAAACTCTGCTCAGAAAGAAAAGTCCACATGTGCATACAAAGCAAACAGACACATATTTATAACTCTCATATCCAGTGGAGGTGTCCATTAGAATAAGTCCTTTCATTTTTCTATAAATTTGAATTTTTTTGCAATACAATAAGGCTAAGGAAGAACTGACAAAGCACAAAGAAAACCCACTCAAACCACCTTCTCTGAGTATTCTGTTGGGTTAACCTGGACCATGATCCCCATCATTGCAGACGGCAAGTAAGAAGTCCTAGCGTCTAGCCCTCCAGATGGCTTAAGTTGTAAAGGTCACACAGGCGTGCATGGAAAGGACTAAGGGGCCAGAATGATAGAGAGCCTTCAACAGCAGTGACTGTACCCCGGCGCCCAGGAGCGAGAAGGTGATATCCCAGGGGCATTTCTACCTTCAGTGCTCCTTATCTCTCATGAACTCCTTCCCTGAAGAGAGCTGCCCAAACCAAAGAAACAAAGAACACCAAACAAACAAACAAACAAACCCAAGGACTCAATGTAAAGAGGGAATCGGTTTCAAAAAGGAACCTAAGCTGCTTGAATTCACACATTCTACCAACAAATAACCCTGTGCAGATAACTGAAAGTGGTTCCTGCCACTGCAGAAAACAAGACGTTACCTTCAGTTTTTGAAGCTTCTCTGTATTTGTGGTCAAGTGTTCAACATACGCCTGGAAACACTCAAACTTCTTTAAATACCCTTGGTTTCGAATGTGAGCCCTCCTTTCAGACTCACATACTTCCTTCAGTTCTTTCTTTAGTTTTGCGTATTTCAGCTTAGCTCTTTAAAAAAAAAAAAAAAAGTAAATCCTTAATAACAGACTTACTTAAGAACAAACAAACTTAAGAACAATTTTCTTTCTTTCTTTTTTTGGTTTTTCAAGACAGGGTTTCTTTGTGTAGCCCTGGCTGTCCCAGAACTCTCTCTATAGACTAGTCTGGCCATCTGTCTCTGCCTCCTGGTGAAAGCTGGGATTAAAGGTGTGTAGTACCATGCCCAGTTCCAGATTTATTTCTTAAACTGAAATATGGATTCAAGAGTGGCCATATTCAGATGCATAGCCTATGAGCAGTTTTTATATGACAAGCAATTTTTAAATTGTTTATATAGAATGAAATTATAAACCATAGTCCATAAAATTAAGAAAATTGAAAATCTAAAATACAAAAAACCTACAATTTAAATAATGTAAAAATGTATTAGACATTGCAACAAACATACTACTGAAATATTCTGTGATAATATATAAACTCTGAGAAAACCTTTGGAGATTCTTATCCAGTTGTAATACTAAAAGACATATGAGAGAGCTCAAAGTACACAGCCTTCTCTTCTTGGACCAATATGCTACTTTTCTTCCTTCTTCACAACTATCTGAACCACAAATGAGCCCTATTATGGAACATTTATATTACTGGTCCAGTAAGACCGTTTATATTCTCTCATCCATATACATATTTACCTTCCCGGCACATTTTCGGAAATGCTAGAAATTTCTAAAATTAATCAACAACAGACCTTAAACATCTAACTCTAGGCTAACAAGGTTTAAGAACCCCCTGTATCTCTGGGCAGGGGGTTACGTATGAGTGTGTTTTCCAGGGTAAGTCAGAGGACAGCCTCAGGTACCAGTCCTTACCTTCTACCTTGTTTGAGACAGAGTCTCTAGCTGTTCACCACCACATATCCCAACTAGTTGGCTCACACATTCCTGAGATGCTCTGGTCTCTGCCTACCCTCTCCACGTGGGATTCCAGACATGCACCACCATGTCTGGATTTATGTGCACTCTGAAGATCTGAACTTAAGCCTCCAGGCTTTCATGGCCAGGACTTACTCAGTCAGACATCTCCCCAGCCCAGAAGACTGCTATCATGCTAATGACATGCTGACCGTGGCTGACTGACTTCAGTTTTCCCTCTGGATAATCAAATCTACCACTGTTTTCCCTGGTGCTCATACCTGCATTTTTGACCTAAATGACAGTAATGGAGGAAGACCCTGACATCCTCTTATGTAGGTACTTAGTAAAACTGCTCAGGAACCATGCCTTCTCCACCCAGATGCTTGCCCTCATTCTTGCTATTCTTGCTAAAGCTGGCCATGTGCATCATCTCTCTGTCCTGGAAGTCACTGACTATCCAGCTGTGCAAGTATGAAAACTGTCTAGCTACAGCCAACAGGAAAGCAGGCTACTGCAGCGTGGTGAGTGCTGTGTGGGGAAAGGAGACTTTGAAAACAACCCGCCTGCCCCAGCTGAAGGGGGCCCTCCCAGGAAAGGGCTTAAAGATGGATAAAAGTTAACAGATCAGCTGTAACAATGGCATGCCTTACTCTGCAGGAGCTAAACATGTTGAAATAAGAATAAAAAAGACAGCCTTGGTGGTGGTGGTGGTGGTGGTGGTGGTGGTGGTGGTGGTGGTGGTGGTGGTGGTGGTGGTGGTGGTGGTGTGTGCGCCTTTAATCCCAGTACCTAGAAGCAGAATCAGGTGGATCTCTGAGTTCAAGGCTAGCCTGGTCTATAGATCAAGTTCTAGGGTCCTACAAAGAACCCTGTCTCGAAACCCAAAAATGAAAAGAAAAGAAAAAAAAAAAACATAAGAAAAAGACTATATTGCCTTATTTAAAAATATTTATGCAAAACTACATTCCTGAACTAATACAAAAACAAAATAATAAAAATAAAATGTTTATTAATAATAGTTAAATAAAACTATAAGATTTACTTCGGATTATGCATTAAAAATAAAAAAATGATAAAAATATTCCAACTATAAAAATGAAAAATAATAGTACGGTTTGTTTTTTGTTTTGTTTTAAACAGAGTCTCTCTATGTAGTCCTAGATGGCCTGGGACTCACAGAGATCTACCTGCCTCTCCTCTAGAGCGCTGGGATTAAAGGCCACCACACCCAGCTGTATCAACTATATTTTGGCTAACAGCTGCAAACAAGCTGGATAACCACCACTGCCATCTCTTACCTGCACTTGTCAGACTTATTATATTCATAAAGCTTGTTTTCCAGGTCCAGTCTCTTCTTTTCACTGTAATATGGAAAATACATGTCACTGTGTTGTGTTAACTAATGGATTTAGACCATAGTGTCCTCCAAAATTGTCATGAGACTGTCTCATCCATCTGTGAAAAATGAACGGCTAGATGTTACAGAGAATTTGTGCTTAAATTACAAGGACAGGAAGATCTTTAAGTACATCTAGGACTCTATGCCGCCATGGTATTACTGCAAGACTGAATGACTGAAGTCTGATCAGGAAGAAGCACCTAAAGGATCCAGCCTGGAGGTCACCTTCTAGAACTTGTCAGGAACATGACAGACAGGGACAGACCAAAAAATCATTCCAAGAGGTCAGAAACAACATGGCACACCAAATGCAAACCATGTTTCTCAATAAAACCCTAGACTAGAATGAAAAAGGGACATTGCTGGGAAAACTTGTGTCTGGC
>CM052701.1:30041889-30051889 GCA_028551405.1 Uromys caudimaculatus | reverse complement strand
CATTGCACTCTGACTTACAATACCATATTGGTCATTAGGGAAAGCAATGAAATGCTCAAAGGTCAGCAACAGAAGATTATGATTTTGCTTTTTCTTCCTTCTTCATACTGTCTGCCTGAATGTTGAAAGATAGAATATATCCATGTAATCTCAGGGCTCAGTGGGAGAGGAAGGAAGATCTCTAATTCCAGACAGACCTGACAGACCCTGTGTTTAAAACAAAACAAAACAAACAAACAAAAAACCAGGGAATGGCTCAGGAAATGAAAGATGTTTTCTTTGCAGGTATGACAATCTGAGTTTGATTTGATTCCCCAGAGTTGTCCTCCAACCTCTACTTGTCCACTCTAACACACATGCATACACACACACACACACTCACAAACACACATGCTTTGTTGAATTAAAATGGCATAAATCAGCATAATGAGCTATAAGCAAAATAGGGTCTCTGCTCCTGTCTTGACCAAAATACCTTTATAAGAACAGGGAATACAGGGTGGAGTTTAGTTCTCTGATTCTTTCCTAATCCACCCTTAATTTCACACCCCTGGTTCAGGGTTGCAGGATGAGACATCTCACTCACAGTAGAGCTGTGTGTGCCCTGCCTTCTCCCCATCCGACAAATCCCATCTGTATCCACATGTTTGTCTCAGCCTCCTTTAGTCCTAAAGCTAAATACTAGTGATGGTTCCTTGTAAGAATGGCCCAGGAAAGAGATTTTTGAAGACCCTGGAGAGCAGTTTGGGACCCTCTGAGTAGGAAATGCCTGGACTCTGGGTACCGGGGACTGTGTTCTAGGAGATGTGTGTTTTGAACCTCCATGGGCATGTACTTGACTCCGGGGCCTCCTTTCTCACATGAAGTGACCAGAAAGGGACCAGAACAGGCCTGTGCTGTGTGAAGCCAGTGCAGGACCGTCTTGCCCAGTTGTAAGGTTAGCACTGACACAGCTTTTAGCTACTCTGTCAACTCACTGTATCATGTTGATGTACTGCTAGTGCATTAAGGTTTATTTTACAGATTTTAGCGAGATGACTAATCATCATCTCCTTGATTGGATTTAGAATCACCTAGGAGAATCATCTCTGGGATGAGGGTGTTTCCAGAGAGATTTAATGGAAGCCAGAGATCCATCCTGAATGTGGCCTGCAGCATCCCAGGAGCTGCAAGGGCCAGACTGAATAGAAACAGAGAAAACAAGAGAACAACAGAATTCCCTGTTCCTTGTTTCCTGTTTCCTGTTTCTACCCAGATGTGAGGAGTTGCGGCTATCAGAATTCCCTGTTCCTTGTTCCCTGTTTCCTGTTTCTACCCAGATGTGAGGAGTTGCAGCTATCAGAATTCCCTGTTCCTTGTTCCCTGTTTCTACCCAGATGTGAGGAGTTGCAGCTATCAGAATTCTCTGTTCCTTGTTTCCTGTTTCCTGTTTCTACCCAGATGTGAGGAGTTGCAGCTAACAGAATTCCCTGTTCCTTGTTCTCTGTTTCTACCCAGATGTGAGGAGTTGCAGCTACACACTTGTGCCATCATGGGCTCATCATGAACTCTGCCATCCCTTTCCTATCATGGTGGTCTGTTCCCTCTTAACCCACAAACCAGAACTAATCAACTTTAAGTTGCTTCTGTCAGTATTTGGTCACAGCAGTGAGAAAAGTAATCTATACATATCTAACTAAAGTTTTACTACAATCGTGGCAAAAATTAAACACCTTCTGTAAGCCCCTTAAGGCCTGTGGGTGACCAGGCCCCAACCCCACCCCCCAGACTATTCTAATGAAGTGAGGACATGGCTTTTTGGAAATATGTTGAAGTTAGAATTTTACCTTTTAAAGGTGGTATTCCATAAAGCTTTATGTAGAACTCATCAAATTAAAGGACAATATGAACTGTTATGTCTAAGATAGCTTGAGTCAGAGCTGACCACCGGACACTTCCTGCACCTGTGTATTATCTCATTATGGTTTTTGTGGGGATTTTGCCTTTATAAGTTAACAGAAAAAGACATTCAATGCCACGGCTCTACCCCCGAATTCTGAGGTATGGTCCTGATCGATCCGTATTAGGATATGTGTACAGTAAACCATCCCTGTCTGACTGAGATTGATGTTTGTGTGGCTGGTGGGGTGACTCCTGGACCCCAACAGTTTTCTTAGATGTATTTAATGTTTAAATAAGAAGAGTTTGAGTAAAGCAGATGACCTTCTGTTGATTTATTTTCTATGCTATAACAAAATATATGAGGCTTGGAATTTTATAAATGAAAAGGGTTTATTAGCTTATATTATGGAAGGCCGTAAGACCAAGGTCAAATGGCCCCTTGGTTGGGTCTCTGGCGAGGGCCTAATATCAGATGACATTAGAATGGTAAAGCAGCTATGACAGAGATCACATGGTGATCACATGGTGACAGGAAGCCAGAGAGTTTTAGTAGTTTCAGGGTCCAGGCAATTTTAGCAGCAGCATATTCCTAGGAGAAGAGTGTGAGGTCCAACAAGAGCTGTTAATCTGAAAGAAGCACCCACAGAGACAACCTAATTACTCTGCATTAAGTGTCAACTGGGAAACGTGTTACCATTTCAATACCAACACCAGATGAAGACTTAGCTTCCAGAACATGAACACTTGGGGTCACATTGAAATCATATCTAAGCCACAACATCTCCATACCTAGATGGGTCTGATCCACTCAAAGGACTTAGGAAACAAGACTGCTATCTCCTACAATCTGGCCAATTCCCACCCTACCCCCCAAGTATAGCCTGCTGGTTCTGTTTCTCTGGTAAATCTTGACTAATATGGAAAGGTATGGAACTGCTAAGAGCCTTTTGCTCAGAGACACAGAGACAGTAAGATATTGGTGGGCTAATAAAAGGACAAAATTCATGTGTGAGGTCCTGGTTTCAATCCTGACAACATTAGTAAGTAAATACATGAAAAAGTCAGTGAATAAATGTCCTCATTTTGTTTCAAATCAGCAAAACCTGCAACTATTAAAAGAGTGTTTAAGCTACTTGAGCTACCAGAAAGCCAAATAATAGCCAAAATACAGACTACGAGAGTGGTAGCAGAAAAATGAAATGTTTGAGTCGTTGCTTAATGACCTGGACTCACTTTGTCTCTATATCCTTGTCTAGCTACAATTAAGTCTTTAAATCATCTCCCCTGAGTTCTTCAGGACTATGCCTCTGTAGGAGCCCTCTGACAGGCTAGCCTTAAAGCAACAAACCCTTGTACACTTTGTTCCCTCAGGAGCTGGATCAGAGCTTTGTGCAGTAGGCAGGGATAGGTCTGCAGCCCTGAGTGTGTGAGTAGCAGGTTGTAGGTGTTGACAACCCATATGAATTGATCTTACAATGCCAAGATTCCCCTCAAAAATCATTTGGTGGGTTTCATAATTGTTTACCACTTGGATGCACTTTCTTTCAACAAGTACTCCTAACTACAAGGGTTGGGAACAAAGAGACACTCCAAGCTTCTCTCACGATGGTGTGATCACAGGCAGGTTAAAACTAAAGAGTTTTGCATAATAAACGCCATTTAATTTGATAGCTACGTGTTCATGTTTACAGGGCTGAGAAGGCACCCGTGGAGAATGTTACACTTCTCATCATGTTCAATTATCCATGAGTCTTTGTAGAAGCGTAGGCTTCATTCATTCTTGGGGCACCTTGATGGTGAAGCCATGGAGGACGTTCTCCCTACTCCAAGTACTTACACTGTGTCCTTGAGGAGTGGTTGAACAGAGGTTGAGAATTCTGACTCAGCGCATCATCCATGTGCTAAACTTGCCTGCTCTTACAACATGTGTGTCTTGGGGCAGAATATTTATCTTTGCTGTGTCCCAAAGCTGTCACTTATACAAGGGTGGCAGTATCAGTGCCCTCCTCTCTCAAGGCTGTTGAGAAGATTAAATGTAGTAAAGTGTGTGCTTTTTTATTTTATTTTGTTTTGTTTTATTTTGAATTATGTCTAGTAGAGTTATTCCAATCAACACAAGCTGGCCTTGTTTCTTTAGAAAGTGAGAAAACAGCCCTGCAGGAGGCAGAGAGTGGGGTCAAAGGGCTGGGCCTTGCTTATCTCGTGGTCCTGCACCAAGCAATGGTCTAGGTCTTTGGTTTCCCTTTTTGCTTTTTATGGAGGCTAGCTTGCAGGAGTTCCTATTCTTCATTATTGTATCAGAGGCAAAAATCATGCAAATTCAGGTGTGAAAAAGATATATTGTGAAAAATATCCTCTTAGCCCTGCCAGCAATCCTCCTGCTTCCTCTCCTGCTTTCTTAATGTGGCCTTCTTGAGCTACCCAAACACAGATCTGTCTGTGTCTATAGGTAGATATGATACTACTTTAATTTAGGTCTCTTTTTTTGAGAGTAGAGAGGGCACATGCTATAGTATGCATGTGGAAGTCAGGTGATAACTTTTGGGTTCTTTCCTTCTACCACATGGGGTCCTGGGTATCAAAATCAGGTCATCAGTCTTGATGGCAAGTGTCCTTATCTGCTGAGCCATCTGGCCAGCCCCACTAACTACTTCTTACTCAATGTTTTGTGTTTTGGCTACTGTGTCTTGGAGAGATATGCAGACATCTATATATCTACATCAAGATTTATTTTATCTTTTATTATTTTATGTGCATATGTGTGCAGCAGGGTGTATGTGTGTGCACCATCGGCAGGTGCTTAAGGGAGCCAAAAGAGGGTGTTGAATATCCTAGAACTTAAGTTGCCAATGGTTGTGAGCCACCTGATGTGGGTGCTAGGAGCTGAACCCATGTTCTCTCTACAAGAGCAGCAAGTGCCATATCTCGAGCCCCATACCTCAAGTTTTCAAATAGCCATGAGGCATTTCCTATTGTGGGTACTACCTGACAAAATTAATCTAATCAGCCCTCCTTTGATAAGTTTGTTTGTTTCACATACTGTGATAGTGATGGTGCTATTTAATGCAGTAACTTCTATGTTTTTAAACTCAACTTTGAAAAGTCACCAGGGTAGACATCTTTATAAAATATCACAGACCACCCATGATTTCACTACTCAAGAGATCATTTGCCAGCCATGCTCAAGTGCTGTGCTTGTGACAATGTGATCATTGTGACAGGAGCAAAAATATTCTTTTTTATTTTTATTTTATTTTATTTTTTTTTTTTTTTTTGGTTTTTCAAGACAGGGTTTCTCTGTGTAGCCCTGGCTGTCCTGGAACTCACTCTGTAGACCGGGCTGGCCTTGAACTCAGAAATCCGCCTGCCTCTGCCTCCCAAGTGCTGGGATTAAAGGTGTGCACCACCACTGCCCGGAAAAATATTCTTTTTTAATGTTTATTTGTTTATTTTATGTATGTGAGTACACTGTTGCTGTCCTCGGACACACCAGAGAAGGTTATTGGATCCCATTATCGATGGTTGTGAGACACCATGTAGTTTCTGGGAATTGAACTCAGGATCTCTGGAAGAGCAATCAGTGCTCTTAATTGCTGAGCCATCTCTCCAGCCCTAGCAAAAATATCCTAAGGAGAGACATTTGTCTCTTTCCCTTCAGCAGTCATACTATTAAATCACTGGTCCCCAAGAAGCTGGAATTCCCCCACAGATCTCATGCTGGGAGATAAAAGGCTTAAGCCTGGTGCCAACCAGAGGGACAGCACGGACATGTTAGGCCACCTTTCAAGAGAAACAATAATGGGTAGTATGGGCAGGACGGCAGCTGACTAGGACACTTACACATACCTCTTGCCCTCTATCTGAACCTGAACCTTATGCCAGTGCCCAAAGGTGGACTTGAGGACACTGAGTCTGTCCCACTTCCATGTGGCCACATCAAATAAGTGTCTTTCCTCACTTTCACTGTTACCTGTCTCTCTCCACTGGCATCTTGAAGACAGGTCGCCAAGCCTAGCTTGTTAAGGCTGCCAGGTCCCAGGATCTGACGCTAACAACTTCAGTAACACAAGCATGTATTCCAGTAAATGCTACTGACCAACAACTCTGGGCTTTCTGAAACCTGTAGCATTATATCATACATACAGATGTACTCCACCGCTGAAAGCCCCTCCTCCTGTTTCCATGGGATTGTTTTTAGCACCCGATACCATCTTTATTCCTCTGTCTTTGAGATATTATCCTTAAATGGTTTTTGAGACTGAAGCCCTAATCTTTTCTTGGATTGCCAGCTGTTTTGGGCCACTGGAAGCCACTTACCCAACAAAGTTAGTGCTGCATTGTTAGTGTCAACTATAGATCTCTAGACATGGTGTCATCAGTGACCTGAGTGCATCATTCCACTTATGGAATGGCTAAAAGACATAATGTAGAGTCTGAAGACCTGGTTCCTGTGTCGGTTTGAATATACTCAACCCAGATAGTGGTACTATTGGGAAGTGTGGCCATTTTGGAATAGGTGTGGCCTTGTTGGAGGCAGTGTGTCACTGTGGGGTGGTCTTTGAGACCCTCTCTCTAGCTACATGGGAGATAGTCTTCTCCTGTTTGTCTTTGGAACAAGGTGTAGAACTCTCAGCTCTTCCAGCACCATGCCTGGACGTTGCCATGCTTCCAACCATGATGATAATGGACTGAACCTCAGAACCACTAAGCCGGCCTCAATTAAATGTTGTCCTTTATAAGAGTTTTCTTGGTCATGGTATCTCTTCATCGCAACGGAAACCCTAACTAAGAGAGTTCCTACCCTAGCTTTACTATTAAGCAGCTTGACCATTTTCCCAAAGACCTGTTTTTATTTCAGTTCTCCAAAATGCAGCCCAAGACAAGGTTTGGGGGCAAAACTCATTTATTTAGGTGGAGGGCCCAGGAAGTAGTTGGGAGAGAAATTATGTGAAACACAAGGGAAGACAGGGAATATTAGGAACCTTACCAAGCAAATTAATGATCACAGCAGGCAGCTAGAGCTCAGCCTCTAAAGGACTATGTAGGAGCAAACAGAATCATCTTGACTGAAGATTGAGGAAGTAGGCTCTTGCTTCCCCTTTTTGGTGCTGGAGAATCCAGGTCCTGAGCATGCTAAGCATTTGCTTTATCACTGAGTCACACACCCAACTTAAGCAGGCTTTTCAGTCTACTTGCCCACCCTCATTACTCACCAAGGGTCATTTGCTCCTGGGAATTTTCCCCAGCTATGGTTTTCTTATTTGTGTCCTTCCAAAGTTTATGGGTTGAAATACAGTTTTCAGGACAGCACTGGGTGTGGTAGTACATGTCTATAACCCCAGCACTTAAGAAGTCAAGACAGAATTATTGCTGTGAGTATGAGGCTAGCCTGGGCTATGATTCAGACACTGGCTATGTTCTTAACATGTAGGACTCCATGGTTAGAACTACAGCACCACAAGGTCTGTATTTCTTTCCTAACATTTAGAGTTTATACTCTTGTTTAAGTCTCATAGGAGGTAGAGAAGTGGAGGCTAACCCATTATAATCTACATTACATTTCCACAGCTACCAAGGTAGCTCAGTGGGTAACAGTACTTGCCATGCAAGCCTCATGATCTGAGTTCAGTCCCCAACACTTTCTTTGGAGAGACCCATTCCTGAAAGTTGTCCTCTGAACTCTGCATGAGTGCTGTGGTATGCATGCTTGTACACACACACACAGACAAACACATACACATAATAAAATTTAAAATATTAAGCCACAGATTTATGGGAAAGGTGAAAACCAAGCGATACCATTCTGGTTTCTCCTAACTTGCTGAGAACACTGGAGGATGGAGAGCGATGCGCAAACCCAATTGTATTTTTATATAACAACAAGAAGCAACCACTGTGTTAGCCAAGCTTTCCTCTCCATCACAGCTTCCTGAGAAAGCTTAAAAGGAGGACAGATGTCTCTTGGATCATAGTTTCAGAACAGCTTGCCTCATGGAAGCAGAGGCGAGTCCCCCATGTTAGTGGGATTCTTCTTTTGGCTTTAATTCCATTTGGACACCCAGACTATGGGGTGGTTCTACCCATATTCAAAGTGAATCTTTCTCCCTTAGTCATCTCTCTAGGGAACTGCTCTTGCAGGTAAGTCCAGAAGTATGCTTTACTAACCTACTGGGTGCTTCTTAATCCAATTACCTTGACAGTTAAAGCTGATCATCGCAACCAAATGCTGGTGGCACTCACCTTTAATCCTAGCACTTAGGAGGCAGAGGCAGGTGGATCTCTATGGCTTTGAGGCCAGCCTGGTCTACAGAACAAGTTCCAGGACAGCCACGGCTACACAGAGAAATCCTATCTTGAAAAAACAAACAAAAACCAAACAAGCCAAACAACAAAACTAAACAAAAAACTGATCATCATACTACTTACACTATGCTCTTATTTGAAAATCTCCCAAACTCATACTATCATTTAGCTCCACAGGGTGACAGTATTGAGAGACAATACAACCTTTAACAGATGATCAGTATTAGTAGACTATTGACGGTGAGTGAGTTGTCATAAAATGAGACCACTCTGTGTTTTCCTCTTCCCCTCACACCTGCTTGTCCTCTGCTTGTCCCCAAGCAGCATGAGGCCCTCATCAGACACAGCTATTTACTCTTAGATTGCCAGCATTCAGAATTACGAGCCAAATGAAATTCTTTTGTTTATAAATTACTCAGTCTCTGGTATTCTGTTACAGCAGCACAGACCACCAAACAGTAGAGGAGCCCCTGGATCTTATCAGGCTCAGCTTAGATGAGCGAATTTATGTGAAAATGAGAAATGACTGAGAGCTTTGAGGCAGATTACATGCTTATGATCAACATTTAAATATGATCCTGGGAGGTGTAGAAGAAACTGTGACAACAATAGGGATTGATGAGGAGACATATGAAGAGATATATAAATCCATAAAACAAAACATCCCATGTTCTTCGTCTGGGGAAATGGTGTTGTTCTAGTCGCCCCTCTGTTGAGAGTTGGCTGAGACAAAAGTTGGATCCTGTGTAGAAAAGTGGAGACTTTGCCTCTTGAGATGCACAAGACATTCACAGAGAGAGAAGCTCACATGTATTCTGATGTCAGGAATGACCTGAGGATCCCTCTACCCTCAAAGAAGTTCATTTGCAAGTAACTCACGTGGTGCAGTCAAAACACACATATGCAGAAAATAAAAATAAATATTTTAAAAAGACTTATTATGGGGTTTCTATAATTTATTGCTTTAATTTCTGATGTCCTCCACTCCCAGGATTTGTGTTGAGGAAGTTAATGAACACACTCTGGACCTTGGAGGGAGGACTTTGGACATGAGCAGCAAGTGCTAACCTGAGCCAGCCTTATGTTTGGCCTCCTGTGGCTTCAAAAGATGTTACAGATCTGCTGCATGTCTGGCTTAAGATCAGAAATAATACTCTTTGCAGCTCTCTTCCTCAGACTAAAGTATATGAACTAAAGTATATGAACTTAAAAGAAGAAGCAGAAGGAAGCTGAGCATGGTGGCACATGCCTGTAATCCTAGTACTTGGGAGGATGAGGAAGTAGTTAATGTCATCCTTGGCTGTATAATGGGTTTGAGGCCAGCCTGAGCTACATGAGAATCCACCCCCACCCCCACCCCCCAAAAAAAGAAAAGAAAAGAAAAAGTAGACGAAGTAAATGAGACAAAATAATTTTATACTCTGGAAGTAATGATACAAAATGAGAGAAACTCAGGCCAACTAGTTACTGAAAAGCACACAGAACAGATTCAGTCTCTAGAAGATGCTAGAACAGTAGCTCAATGGTCTCTATGATTCATTTCCTTCTCCCTCCTTCCTCCCTCCCCCTCCCTCTCTCTCTCCCTCCCCCTCCTTCCCTCCCCCTCCCTTTCTCCCCTCTCCCTCCTTCTTCATCCCTCCTTCCCTTCTCTCCTTCTCCTTTCTTCCTTCTTTAATACTGGAGACTGAATTTGGGAACTCTCACATGTTAGCTAAGAGCTCTATCACTGAGCTACTACCCTAGCCTTTTATTTGTTTATTTTTAATTAATTATGTTTTTAAATTTACATCCCAAATGTTGCCCCCCCCCCCGGGTT
>CM052701.1:30021892-30041789 GCA_028551405.1 Uromys caudimaculatus | reverse complement strand
CCAGCTTTTTAAAAACCTTTTTATTTTGAGATAAGTTTTTGCTAAGTTGCCTGGGTAGGTCTTGAACTTACAATTCTACTGACACAGCCTCCTGAGTAGTTGGCTAATTTCTTCTTTCTCTTTAGCTTATTTTATGAATGCAGATATACATTTTCCTGTAAGAAAGCTAACTTACACATAGGAAATTATGATATCATCATCTTTGGGCACATACACACAAATATACTAAAAGTCATTTCTTTCTTTTTTTATTTTTAAAGAAGATGTTATCAGCTTTGAAGGTAGTAATGAAATACAAAGTTTTCATCATCCTTCAAATCTCAAAAAAACAACAAAAAAAAGTTAGAGCTAGGACTCTAAGAACAGTAGAATAATCAGACGTCTTGTTTTCTCTATAGAATTAGGTCAATGTCTCTATTTTCCAAAAGCATCAACAAAAACTATCATGAAACCATAGAGTATTTTGAGGTTTATTTAAGCAACCTGATCATGAAACAAAATAAACTCCTCACCATAACCCAACAACTGTTTTGTTTGACTTTATAACCTCTTTATAACCCTATTTTATATAAAATAATTCATTAATCTGTTCACATTGTCTTATGTGGGTTTTTTCATTATTTTGTATATTGCTTGTCTTGGCAAGAACAAAATGCACATTATAAATTTAAGGATTGTGAAATCACTTGTAAATGATCCTTGGGAATCTGAGAACAGTAATGCTTGGGGAAAGCTGGAAGTTCAGGGTAGGAGTGAAAGACCTCCGAGCTGGGGAGACCCTCGCTCAAGTCTCGGGATGGCGCGACCCCCCCAAGAACTCACAAAAGACCGTCCTTGCTGCAATCACATGAGGTTTATTCAGGGGGACCAGTGCACTGGGGTGGAGCTCATAACTCACACAGGGGCAGAAGAGTCCGACCCCGAGCAGCTGAAGTCATGGGTATTTAAAGGAAAAAACCACAAAGCAAGGGGTGGGGAACGGAAAGAATTTGCGTTATGGGGAAGTACAGAATGTTCTAAGTTAGTCACAAGGCAGTTGCACATTTTTGTGGCTAGCTAGTTCCTGAAACATTGTGCCTCTGGCCCTGGGGCCAGGCCAAGGTCACCCGTTTCTTAGGGAAAAGAATGCAGCTGGGTGGGGTTTGGTCAAGCAGGCAATTTCAGTCCTATTTCTGTTTCTGGCTCCAAGTGTGCTAGGGGTCTAACTTTCCTCATAAGGGGGTCAGGTCTTTCAGGAGAAATCACTGTGGAGACAATGAGACGGAGAGGCACAAGGTGCAGGACGCGGTAGCCACATCACTTCCCCTTCTGATGTCTGACAGAGGTTGGTCCTCAGTTCTTGTGTTACTAGGTTCAGCTAGGTGGGACTTGCCCAAGACTCTGATCAGAGTTCTTATCAGATCAGAGAAACAATCTTTTTGCTTTGTTTTGTTTGTTTGTTTTGATTTGGGTTTTTGTTTCTTTGTTTGAGACATGTTTTCTCTGTGTCTGTCCTGGAACACTGACACTCTGAGTTCCAGGCTGGCCTTAAACTCACTGAGATCCATCTGCCTCTGCCTCCTAAGTGCTGGGATTAAAGGCATGAGCCATCATGCTGTGCCAGAAAAGCAACCTTCAGTACACACACACACACACACACACACACACACACACACACACACACACACACGGTGGTGGGAGGAAAGAGAGAGAGAGAGAGAGAGAGAGAGAGAGAGAGAGAGAGAGAGAGATAGATAGATTCAGAGAGTCATACCTCTGAATCCTCTGAATCTTTGGGTTTTACATTACATTTTTTTTGATTTAGCCAACTGAGAATAGAAAACTAGAAATCACTCTTTTATTGTTGTGTTTATCCCTACATGGGGAGGGGCATGGTATACACACCATAGTGCCCACATGGAGGTCAGAGGACAACCTTGTAGAATCCATTCTTTCCTTCCACCTTTACCTGGATTCAGGGGATAGAGCCCAGGTTTCCAGGCTTGGGAAGTAAGTACCTTTATCTGCTGAATCTCTGAGTATTTTTGTAAACATGTCACACCTTTGCTGTTGTGTTTAGTTAGGCCAACAAAGAT
Source organism: Uromys caudimaculatus (assembly GCA_028551405.1). Taxonomy (NCBI): domain Eukaryota; kingdom Metazoa; phylum Chordata; class Mammalia; order Rodentia; family Muridae; genus Uromys; species Uromys caudimaculatus. The sequence goes on along the minus strand of CM052701.1, from coordinate 30,039,714 downwards.
GGCCCCTGTGCTGAACATGTATAGACCTGTTTTTCTTTTCAACAACCCCCAAACAGTACAATGTAACAACTACTTAAATACTTGCTACTTAAGTATTTAAGTACTCAAGTATATAAGTACATAAGTATATAAATACAACTACTTAAAATATTTGCTAGAAGTGATTTAAAATATAGGCCAAAGCTGGTCTTGGGATTACACTTCTGCATTTCCAGTACTCCGAAGTCAGGCAGGACAATCAATGTAAGTTCAAGGCCAACCAGGTCTATGTGACAAATTCCAAGCCAGTTAGAACCACATACTGAAGCCCTTTCTCACAAATAAATACATAGAATAAAGTATATTAGGAAGGTATGTTCTGATTATATGTAAACATGATGATTTTTTACATAGTAGTTGAACACCCATGGATTTTTTTTTTCTTTTGGTCTTTGGATGGTCTAAGAATAAAGATCCAAGGGGCATTAAAGAATGACTGTGTGTGAGTACACACAGATATTTAAATGTGTTGGTGCCCAGGAATGCAAGGCTTGACAAATCTGAAATCTACAGGCCGTAGAAACTCAGGCAGGAATTGATCTGAGGCAGAACTAACTTTTCGGGGAAACCTGCTTTTATTGTGATGGCCGTTAGCTGGTTGGCTGTGGCCACTCACATTAGTGAGGCTACTCCCTGATAGGTTTTATGTTCTGAAAGAGGTTCAGAAAACAAAAGTAGGTGATGGAAAGAGTTTTCAAAACAGAACTGATTAAAATTTTACAACTAGTTTTCTTAAACAGGAACACTGGGCTAGGAAGTGAGAAATGCGAATTCCTACTGTAAGTTGTGAACAAGCTCCATAAAGTCCCTGTGTTAAGTTCATATTCCATAAACATACCTCTGGCAGTCCAGGAACAGTCTGTAATGTGTACAAAAGCAGCAATATCAACTGGCATGGTGGTACAGACTTTCAATTCCAGGACCAGAGAGGTAGAAAGATCATTAATTCTTGGCCAGCCTAGGCTACTTAGTGAAGCCTTATCTCAAAAAGTCAAAAACAAAGAAAAAAAAAAAAAAAGGCAATATGAACAAATAAATGGAATTATTTTTCCCATGTTTAGGCTTCTAGTCAACTAAACTTTGTGTTTCTATTGTTTTGAAGGCATTTCATGTAGTGTAGTTCCTCAGTCCACATTTCAGAAGAGGATAGTACCAAGCCCTCTAATTCAGGTTATGTTCAAAGTCTCCATGTTTAGAACAAAGTCTTCAGATACAGGCATTTGCCAACAGCCCACTTTAACTCCGAGGATACAGTCTTCTCTCAGTCCCTGACAACACATGTCCCTGTCATTCGGAACAGACGCAGGCATGACTGCCTGGATAAAGATAGTCAAGTTTTTTTTTTTTTTTCTCCATTGGCTTATGAAAAAAAAAATCATACTATATTATGTTTTCTCTCCCCTGCACTAGCTTCTGCAGGATTTATGAATTTCACCTAGCAGTGCATGTGTGTGTGTGCTCAGTGATACCTATCTATCTCTTTGTGTGTTAGTGAGCAGGGCAGAAAAATGTAGACAACAGGGTAACAGAAAAGAAAATATCTCATGAATAGTCTTAGACACATTTAATATTATTGATGATATTCTGTGATAAAGTAGAACCATGGAACCAGGATTTATATACTTACTTACTTACTTACTGAATTGGCCCTATATGCTGGGAGGAAAATTAAATCTAATTTAGTTTCTAAGGATTTTGAACATATCTTGGGTTGGTATTTGCTTTATTTTATATTTTTACTTATTGATTTATTTTGGGTGGGTTTTTTTGGAGACAAGGTCTTCTGTAGGTCATGCTGATCTCCAATAGTTTTTCAGCTAAGAATGACCCTGAACTCTTCGATTCTTTTATCTCTAACTCCCAAGTGCTGGATTACAGGCAAGCACCACAGCATCTGGCCTATTTTGTATTTTGAAGAGAAAACAAATTGGTTGGATCTAAGATTTGCTCAGAAAACTTTAACTACTACCTAGCTTCACTGTAGCCTCTATCTACAGAGACTGGGCCCTCCTGACACTCCAGGCTCAGTTTAGGGAAACTGGGTGTGAGAGTTAGATTTCTTCTAAAAGTGAATTTCACAATAATTTAAAATGTCTATCTTGGTTGACAGATTGGTATTCTTCCCAAGATGGGGGTGGATTCCTTTTTGTCTATCCTTTCTGCAGTCATGTGAGCCTAAATCCTGAGGGCTGGTCTCAGGGCTCTGCACCAAGATAACGTTTGATAGGCACGTGTTTCTTGTGTGTATAATTAAATCAGAATTAACGTTGATTGGTTTATTCATTTTAAAAGATCCAGTTAGTAAAAATAGCAAAGGGGGAAGCATGAAAATAAAATGAGTTTATGGTTTAAAAATGAAACTCCCAAATAGGTATTTAACAGAAAACATTTGTTTATATATTTCTTTATTAACACTTGTGTGCAGAAAAACAGGACAGCCTCATTGCACTGGAGTTAAGAAAACCGTCCTTGGAAATGTCTTCACCGATCTGGCTCCATCTGTATTTCAGACACCTCAACTGTGCACAGTGAGTAAAGAAGACACGGGATTCGGCCAAATTCACCCTCCTGAAAAACTGCAAATATGGCTACTATTTATTGAAGTTGACTGTCGTCTATGTAAATCACTCAAATTAAAATCTCAGTTTTAAGAAAATGGAAGATGTGTATGGGCTTCCAACAAACTCTCAGCTGAACTCTAAAGCTGGGACTGCGCTTTCCCAAAAATTTTTCCTAAGCAAGAGGTCCCATCAATCCGCGTGGGGCTTGCGTATCTCTTAAGAGTGGTTAGACAGCCCCCATCCCCCAAATCCAGACGCACCCGGAGCTGGGTGAACCATTCTGGGCTGTCAAAACACAAGGCGCCGTGCTCAGTCCCAATAACTCCAGTGATGATTAATGAGCGGCTTGATCATTTAATATCTCATGTGATTAAATTATAAGGCGTGGGGGAAGGGAGCTCCGCACACTCCCGGCCGCGGTGGAGGACACGGACCAGCCAGCGGGTACCGGCAGCGCTCGAGCCTTACACTCCAGCTTCGAAGGTGGCCTGGAGAGGCTCCGCCACCGTGGGTCCGCGCCTTCCCAAGGTCAGTGGGTCTGCGGAGAGGGAGGGAGGTAGAACGCGGGTGGGGGAAGGGGTCGTTGGCCGAGGGGAGGGGAGGTATGGACACTCGGTAGCATTGGTCAACGCTGTCCACTCTTCTCATAGCAAAGCGGCTAGCTGGTCTCAGGAAAACAGTCTCAGGCAGGGAACTGTCAGATCTTAAATCTCCTTCGGTCTGCAGCAGTCTAGGATGTTACTGGGGCTACGACGCCCTTGGAAAGAAAGAACGCGGGGCCTGGAGCTTGTGTGTCTCCACCTGGCCCCAGCCCCCACGCATCTTGACCTTGAGTGGCTTTTACCATACACACCTGGTGACCTTCGGGTGGGACCACCCGAAGCCACTCTTCCTGAGCCCGCAGAACCTGGCCCAATCTAGAGCTGAGCGGTGTTCACGCCAGCCCCGGGTTCAACCTGGAAGGTGTGTGCAGCCGCCCCAACATACGGATGTATGGGAACTGCAGAAACCCCAACAAAACTAGGGGGTTCCTAATTGTTTGGGGGAACGGAACCGGAATCGTGAGGAAACGGGATCCTTTGCATTTTAGAAGGGGTTCAGCTGAGATTCGGGTGTGACCACGTCTTACCTTCCAAGAAGAGTGAGAGCAGGGCCGCGCTGAGTAAAAGGGCAGAGGCTGTCATTCCGCAAGGGCTGTAGCCACACAGTTCCGCCTCCGGCGAGGCAGTTGGCTAGCGGCCTTTGCAGTTCAAAAGGCTAAGTGTCCCCGATGGGGACAGCAGCCTCAGAGGGGTCCTGAGAGGCAGCTGGTGGGACACAGGGAATGCCACCTCTTATTTCACGACCCTATTTTAGGCTTTACCATTTAGCCTGAGGTGAGCAGGCCTTCCCGGAGCAGACCCTAAGAAACTGCATTCCGGAGATGTGTTGAGAGCCAAAGCAGAAGGGTAAAAATCAAAGTACCATGTCCAGAACTGCAGAGGGCCCCTAGCTAGGCTGAACTTTCAGCCCAGAAATGGTAACGGGTGGGGGTGGGGGCTGGAGAGGTAGGGGAACCGCGGTTGGAAACCCGGATGCCTCCTTTCACTTAACCAGGAATAAAAGGGTGAGAGACTGAGAATAGCGCGTTGGTGTTTGATACTTTGGGCTGTAGATATGGTGGCTATGTCTCCTTCAGAGAAAAGATTGCAAACTTCCTAGGTCAGCTCCTTGGATATGGAAAAATGACATCCCTCCCACCTAATTTCTTTGAGCATTTGAAAATAGCACCACGGAGGGGAGAAAAATCACTAATAACTAAACACACCTGTAAATATGTCGCGATATAGAAAAAATGTGACATATGCATGTATATATATGTATGTCTCTTATTGTGCATGCATATGTATATATGACACATTATATATACCCAAGGAAAATGAAAAGAAACCTACCCATCTAGAGCAGCAACAAACCCTATACAGAGGTTTGGCCTGAAAAGACTCCAAGTTAACAGATGTAGACTCAACAATTTCAGGATATTCTTCCTCAAGAAAGAAAAGATTCTGAAGGAGGAGGGGGTAATTGGTAAAGGAGAAAATTCTGAAGGGTGGGGGAGCGAAGGTGCCTGGAAGGTGAAGGGCCTGGAAGCTGCTTTGGTCCTTGGCCTTAAGTGGCTTAAAACCTGGACAGACCTTCGTTCCAAGGCTGCTCTCCAGTCCTGGGCTCAGGTTCTAAAGAGGCTACTCCCCTCAAGGTGTGTCAGTAATAATTAGAGAGGGTTTAAGGCCAAAGCTGTTGTCTCAGTAGATAAGGCAGAAGTTTGAAGAAAGGCAGGCCCAGAATTATTGCCTTTGTTCGACTCTGGAGTACTGTCACGCCCTAAGGCTAACAAGTAGTTTCCAGTGTGACACTTTTGTTGCAGTAACTAAACCCATTCCTTTCAGTGGTTTCTAGTCTGTGCTTTACTCAAACACAGCTGACCCCATATCGGGTTCTGCCAGACAGTGACTTGGATCTACAGAGAGTCATTTTTAAAGTCCTGTGTCAACCTTTTTTCCCCTACCATACACACCAGATTGCTGTCTGGTGGAGCCAACACCTTTCACAAGAACTAACGTGGGCTCAGGGAAGACCAGTCAGGGAAAGGCCTAGAAAATGTGCCTTCGAAAGAACTACTGTGTTCTCAATATTAACTTGGGACAAGGAGATGGGAAAATGGCCAAACTGGGTTTTATTACCCTAGTTATCTGTTGACTCAACAATGCCAAGATACTAAGGATTCCTAAAGTTTCGAAAGGAGAGTCAGTTTTATTCTCTTACTCCCAAGATCACTTCAGTTTGATGATGTCGGAGATCTGCAGAATAGCGTCCAAATCGGTGATGCAATCGGCCGCATTGTTCGCTAGCTTTGTGGGGAAGCGATCCAGAGGGAGCTTTTCTTCCTCCGGAGCGCGAGTTGGCGCGCTTTGATTTCACCCCTCACTCTCCGCCCTGCTGCCCAGCATCGTTTAGGCCAAGATCGGGTATAATGGGAAACACCATCAGCAGACAATTACCCTTTCAGAGGATTCACTTCTCCTCACAGACACTGTTATTTGAGAAATGGGATCATTTGATTTCATATTGCACTAAATAACACCCAGCCGGTTCAAATTGCCAGCTTCTTAAAAACCGCCCATTGGAATAAATTGCAGCGGCCTCTTTTGCCTTTCAGGCCAATCCTGTGGGTACCGGGCAGAACTTACAAAAATAACTCTAAAGCCAACCCTGAGCAGTCTCCACCGTGTACCCCTCTCCCAACTTTGACATGGCTCAAGCACTTGACTTTAGAATTAAAATGCACAGTTTCGTTCGCCCCAGGAAGTGTTTAGAACCACAAGGTGCCTAAGTGTTCATCAGAGAAAGACAGTGCAGGAACGGAGACAGCGACTTCTCTAAGTCCAGCTAGGTTGCCTTGAAGGGTTAGTGTGCTTGAGGACTGCTACAGGTCTAGGCTTCACTAGCGGTGTCTCGCCCTTCCGGTCCCGGGTCTCTCCTCCTCAGAGCCTTGTCGCTACCGCCTCCGCCCGCACTCCCCAGCACTGCTCTTTATACTCTAGAGGCTAGAGCCAGTCTGGGATCCACGACCCCAAGGGTCCGCCTAGGTGGCCGAAGGAGGAAGCTGCATTGGGGCATCAGGTCCTAGTGGAGTGGGAAGGAGGAAAAGACCAGAAGCCAGCAGAGAACATTAGTTCGCTGAACACGCACCACCACAGACATTTTAGAGAAAAAAAAAAAGCCCTCTGAAGTTGACTGTTTTGCTCTGGTTTAATTGACGCTGTTCAACGGAGTGACAATTGTTCTGGGGATGGGACCATCCATCCCCACATCACGCACTCAAAAAAAAAAAAAAATGAGTCTTTGCTTCTTGGTTCCTTCATGCCAAGGGACAGAGTGGTTTAAGACTGACAGTTTTGGCAAACATGTCCTTTGGAGCCTTGCTTTGTTAGATTTGTGTTTATATACCTCGGGAAGGTGGATTAGATTCTTCCTCTCCTAGATAAACTGAAGGCAGGATCCTGGAGGCTTTCCCTGGCGCATCCCCATTGCTGGCAGGAGCAAGAAGGAGCCTTTTGGTGGGCCAGTTATACTAGGCGGTTAGTGACCTACTGGGGAGCCTTTCCCCTTTGGTGGGACTGGGAGGAGCCAGGGAGAAGGGAGGTATGGGTCGGAGCCCCTTAAGGAAGGTTCCAGGAGCCTCAGATTCCTCGGTGTTGGGCTGGCGCTTGGAGCAGGGTCGGTGGAGTCTGGGAAAACGTGGGCTATACAGCTAAGATGGGTCGTTGGGGGAGCAACCGTGCTCTCCTGCATTTAGCCATGTGCTGAGAACCTTTAGCCTCGCAGTTCCGTAGCATTCTGTCAGGTCAGCTTTTATTCCTCATCAATAAAAGTCTATCCAGGAGCTCCAATGTACCCCCAATAAAAATCTGGGCTGTGAGTCTTGGATGCTGCCCTCTGGAACTGAGGAGAAAAACGTAGGGTTCAGCTTCCCAAACCTCCAGATCCGGCCTTGCCTCGTGTATCCGGATCCAGGGCAGGTCTGGGGGCTGACCCCTACATCCCAGGGAGAATTCTGGCGCCAGCTCCAGGAGGTACCTGACATTAAGGCTGTCGTGCAGTCCCTGGAGCCGCACTTAGCCCACCCCGAGAGCCTCCAGGATGGTCATCCTCAATTGGAGTGCCCCCTTTCAACTCCCCACCTCTTCCCGGTAGACTGCAGAACCCACCCCCCACGCACCCTCCTTTGCCAAGTGCTAAGGCCAGAAGGGCAGCTTTTCTAAGAGGTTGAAACAGAACGGTTAAATTCCGCGGTTCAGGAAAAGCGGTCTTAAGGCGATCCAGAGTTCACTGCCCGTGCAAACCGAACCTCAGAGCTTCTGATGGAAGAGCCGCGCGCCGCAGCAACTGACTTGGGGCCGCTGGCAGAGGCTGTTGAGCAGAGGATTGCGCTCCGGGAGCCCCCGAGGGAACTCTAGGGAGGACAGGGATGGACCTTTCCCTTCTCACTCGCCTTTGACACTCTTCCCGTGCCAGAGTCCGGAGAGTGTAAATTAGGACCAACTTCCAACATCAGCTGGGGAAGTCATGCCCGCCCCGGCCAGGCCTGGGAGCCTAGGTGGGACAGCTGTCACAGCTCCTGTCGCTTTGGGGAGTGGCTAAGTAGGTCAGCCACTTTGCCCACTATTACCGCCCCCCCACGGTCGCTCGCGTGTCAGTGCCGGTCCCCGCACCACCCTCGCTAGAGCGTTGTCCCTCCAGGTCGCGGCGTTTACCAGCGCGTTTTGTTCCGCAGTTGGATTCCAGGCTGAGGGGTTGTAACCGTGCTCTCCTCCGACGGACGCTAATCAAGTAATTTCCCCATCCCAGTCCCATCAAATTGCTCTTTAGCTGTTGAACCACGGAGTTTTGCTGGTCTTTTCACATGCTAATCACGCCCATTCAACGGCTCTCGGTGGGGCTGTTTGTCGCGGGATAAATCTCCTTGTTTGCCCGCTGCATGATTAATTGATATTGTTGTCTGGCTTTTGTGGGGACCGCCAGGAGCTGAAAGGCGACGCGTTGTGGCTGCGCCGGGGGCCGCTGGCGACATCTTCGGGCTGCGGAGGTCCCCGCAAGGTCGGGCCAGGGCTGATGACATTATGCGCCCGATTTGGTTTTCCTTATTAGAACGATGATGAAAGACTTGAAGACCCTAGTCTTTACAGCTCACCACCCGGGCGCAGAAAGCACACAGTATTTAAGCCACAAGCGCAGACAAAGCCCTGACATTTGCTCAATTCAGGGAAACGAGTTGGGTGTCCAAGCAGGAGACAATTACATCTTCTTTCGGCCCACCCGGGATTTCCGTGGAGCTGAATGTGAGAGTACGGAGTAGGGGTTTGGATTTTCAAACAAAGATTTTTTTTAAAAAGTGTTTTTGATTGAGGGCGCTAAAGATGAGAAAACAATTAAAGAACCAGCAAAGGAAGCCATCGCTGCTGCAGTCAGCGGTCCAGCAGAAGGCGCCTAGGCACTGGACACGGCTTGTCGGTTTGCAGAAGTGCACTGTTCTGCTACCGGGTTGCCAACCACCACCAAAGTCCGCCCGGACGCGAGGCCCCAGTCAGCCTGCAAATTCGCATTTTATTTGACGGCATCGTCCCCTACTCGATGCTGTATTTTACTGTAGTGCAACCAAACCTCCAAATTCCTTTGCCCCCCTCCTCCCCGCACCCCTCTTCTGCACCCTGGGGTTTTATCCTCCACGGACATCCCTAAAACTCAGAGATTCAATTAAACAATTCCAGTTACGCAGAGCTCCTACGGTCTGCTTATTGCAAATATTTCCTTTTTCGAGTTCTTAAAAGGAAAAAAAAAGGCAAAGCAAAGAAAAGAAACTGTCGCCTTCGCTTTCACTGCGCGCGGGGTAATTGATAGGCGCCACCAGAGGTCAAAATTTGCATAAGAATTAAGAGCAGTAAATTAATTTAATATTCCGTGCACATCTCCAATTATTCCTGGAGACCTTTGTCTCCGCGGCTGCCAGAGAGGGGATTCAGCTGCTCTTCAACCAAACAACATCTGTGCGGTTAATAATTTGATAAACAGCTCATACAAATAGTTTCTGAATTATCTGGCTGCCCAATGACTATTCAGTTTGGAAACGTTTTGGCAGGGTCTCCCGGAGTCCTCTGAGGGGCTCAGACTCCGGCCCTGACAAATGTCCTATCTTTTAAACATCAGCAGAAGACAATGTGTAAAATAAGTCATTATCATTGAATAATAATCCTAACCCTTAAAAAAAAAAAAAAAGACACAGCCTGGGTGTACAGGGTTAGGGCAGGTCATTTGTTAGAGACTCCGCCTGTGGTAAATAAGCAGGCTGAGGGTCGGACAGAGTGAAGAGCACATTGTGTGTAGGAAACACTTGGGGTGCTGGGGAGAGTGCAGAGAGGTGCAGGATATTTCCTTTAACCCCTCTACACCTGCGTGGCTAGACTTCAGAGAAGAGTTGTGTAGAATGAAGGACTAGAAGAAAGCCAAGGTGTGGGGGAGGAGCAGATGGAGATTATTTTTTCACTATGTTGCTTCTGGTATCTTTCATTTTTCTCTCTACATATGTACTATTTTAAAACACACACAAAAAAAGTCACAGGCCTAGAGAGTAGGTAAGCTATGTTAGCTCCTGTAGGCTTTGACAGATTTCTTCCTTTGCTCCTCTTTGAACACACCCCCTCCTTCCAACCACGATTCACCTACCAGTGTCCTGAAAACAGCTTCTCACAAAGCCCAGGTGTGTACAAGGCAAATGGAGAGGTTTCCCAAACGCTTTAACTTGGCCCAAATAGAGGACCAGCCATTATAAGATGATGCTGTCCTATGTCAAACTCAGTTCCAATTTAGACACAAGCCCTCACTGTTACTGTCTGTAACACGGAAGATGTCATGGCTGTCATTATGCTCTTTTATCTTCCTGCCGCCCTTAGCAAAGCCTCTTCCTGATATAAAGTCTAGAAAGGAACCATTTGATCTTGACTGAGACTCAGACTGCTCTAATTCTTGCAACCTGTGCCTTGCAGCTGTTTACAACAAATATGCATTTACCCTGGAATTGTTCTGCAGTGACTTCTTCAATGTAACAGAGGGTTCCACAGGAGTCTTTATCTCTGTCTATACATTGCCACGCGTTTGATGTACACACCTCATACATCCAGTATCCTACTTTCTATTTCCCACATTGCTGACAATCTAAGTACTTGAAGCCACTGAAAACTACCCAGAAGTTCTGAGTAGTGTGGAGCCAGTAATATGATAGACCTTTATCGGGCTACTCTAATGAGCCCCTGCTAGCACTGAGCTTTAAAGGCAGGCAAACCCTTCAGGCTATAGGTCTAAACATACAACTTTACAATGAATACAATGCTTGCCTGGGCTCAATTGAAGAATTCCTTTTCCAGAAAACAAGTCATCATGTCTCTCGAATAGAACAATAGTATTTCTACAAGGCACATCCATTTCTATTTTTAACATTTTCTTCTTGCATTTCATTAGGTTTCTTTCACAGAACTGTAGATACAGTGGGGCCTTGAAGGCTTTTATATGCATACAAATCGTCTCTGCTATTGATTTGGGGGGGTATCTGTATCTTTTTATTATTATTAATATTTTACTTTGATTCAGCCTTCTTTAGTCACCCAGAATGATTTGAAAACATTTCTTAAATGGAATATTATCAATTCTTTGGGGAGCCATACTAATTTTAAACACCGACGTATTCAACTGCTTAGTCTCCAGCTCTGATGTTACTTGTTTTTATGCTCACAAGCTACCCCTTTGGGCTCTTTTATACTCCATATTTATCTTCCTTAAATGTTTGACTTTTTTCTCTCTTTAAAGCAGCAAGGGCAGAAAGGTGTTTAGTAAATAAGGCAGATGACATATTTTTGACTCTGTGAGTAAAGACACAAAACATGAAAAGTTGAGATTCTTCCTCTACTAATGAAACCCTGTTCAGACAAGCTTTCGGTACATCATCCACGTTAGTGAGTATGGAAGGGTTGCCCTTATAAATGCTTGGTTCTTTGGTGATGAAGCATGTAGTGCCAACACATCTACTAAGGTATATCTTTGGAGGAAGGGTTTGAACATAACCAGAAATTGGTCCAGTGTGTGTGGAGGTAACCAACTTCCTGTGTGGGGATCAAATGAGACCCCTTCTCTTCATGCTCTTGAGTACTTCAAATTATCAGGGCCGTTGTAATGAGTATTATTTGGTGACTTAAAGGACAGAAGTCTCGGGGTCCACAAGATGGCTCAGCAGGTAAAGACACTTTCCACCAAGCTTGCTCATCGGAATTCCAATTCTCTAGCCATGTGTGGAAGAAAGAGAGAACTGACTCCCACAAACTGTCCTCTGACCCCCATACAAATCCATGGCACGTGTGTGTTCTCTTTCTCTCTTTCTCTAAATGAATGAATGAATGAATAAAATAGTTTTAAATTTAAGAAACCCCACCCCCCCCACACACAAACTTTGGTAATTTCTCACTAAATTTGAAAAAGAAAATACATGCCTTAAGTCTTGGGGAAATTTTCATTGCCAAGAGGCAGAATGATGATGTAAAGATTCAGTGTGTTCTTTATTAAAATAAAGATTTTTCTCCCTCCCCCCCCAGAGCTGGGAAACAAACCTAACCTCTTTAAGATCATCCAACTAGAATGTTTTTCTTTTCTTGAAAGCAACAAATAGTGCATAGTCACGAAATTCTTCCTATAAACAAATTCTTCTGATTTATTTACTTCTACTTGTTGACCTAAACAAATACATTTTTTACATATGTGGTTAACTTAAAATTTATTTTAAAAAAAGTGTAGATTCACAGAAAAACTATTAACAGAATCACGTAAAGAAAGAGTCTGTTCTCATTGTCTTCTATTTTAATACCATAATGAACTGTACTTACTTAAGAGGTGTCTCCACCTGTGATACTGCTTCAAAAGGATACATCTTTGTGGTTTGGGGATGTTTGGAAACCACAGAAGCAAGACCAGATTCTCCAGAGATGATTGTCAAAGTTTCTGGACACCAAGGATGTCTGCTAGAACCCTGGTTCTTTCCTTTCCTATGGGGCCAGGATTGTAGTTAGGCAGGGCCAGCTTTAAGTCTCCTCAGGAGCTCCCCTCTCATCGCTGTGCACGGAGCTTTGTAAAGTTGTTAACACAGGGTTCTGCTGAAGGCAATAGAGCTCTTTGATAAAGACATGGCATTGAGAGAATCCAAACCAAGAGCTGAGCCCAGCATGCCTCTGCTTAAAAGGAAGAGCCATGGGTCATCATGTCTGTGAGTTTCCTATACTGTTGGCCTGAACATCCGATCCAGTCAACCTAACCAGAAGGGGAGCTCACGGGCATGTTCAGCGCTGCTGATTCTGTGATGAGGAGAGTTAGATCCCTTAACACCAGATTCCTCGGCTTGGCATTTGAGACTTTCTATACAGCATGGCTGGAATCAAAGTGGAAGTACAAAGAAAAAGTTGTGGGCAGAAAAGCTCATGGTTCTTCTTGTGTATTCACTAGCTGCAGGCAGTTGAGTGATTGCTTAATTTTCTATATCACAGACAATAGTCTGCCACTTTTCACCAATTTATTTTCTTTTTGTAGTATATACACGGCTGTCCAGCTGAACTGTATTTCTTTGCCTCCTTTGCAGCTGTATATGGCCCCTGGGATGACATTCTCACCAACGGGACACAAGCAGATTGGTGTGCGTATATACTTGTGTATACCTCTCTCTTCCTCCTTGCTGTCTGGGAATATGCTAATGGAAGTTCTGGAGTCCCATGATGTCCTCCTGGATCAGAGTCACCTCTTTTACTAAGGAGAAATGAATTTCTATTTTGATCTAAAAAACTTTCATGGTTTCATTCTATTTTTTTAATGCATACATTCAAAGCAATCTTCCTAGCTTTGATTTTCTTTTCTTTTCTTTTTTCTTTCTTTTTTTTTTTTTTTTTTTTTGGTTTTTCGAGACAGAGTTTCTCTGTGTAGCCCTGGCTGTCCTGGAACTCACTCTGTAGACCAGACTGGCCTTGAACTCAGAAATCCACCTGCCTCTGCCTCCGCCTCTCAAGTGCTGGGATTAAAGGTGTGCACCACCACTGCCCAGCTAGCTTTGGTTTTCTTAACTATGGAATGAGAATATATTAGTTTGGATTTCTTCAAAAGCAAGCAGTGTTTTAGAGGATGGTCCCAGAAAACACCATTAGTTGAGAGATGGAAAGAAAGGCAACTTTCTGGTATCAGGAAAGAAGAATTCCACTAAAGTATGTTATAAAGCAAATTCTCATTGTAGGCAACTAGAATGTAATTCTTTGGAAGAACTAAGGAGACTGAGCCTGTAGGAGTTGAGTGTTTATGCTCCAGTCACCCTCTGCCATTAGCTAAAGGCTATTCTTTGTGAGCACACTTTCCAATCACTGTGGCCTATTACAATAGGCAAGATTAGCTTCCAAAGGGAAAACCAAGGTGCTGGTGGTTTGGACATTAAACTGGTACACACTGATGTATAAAAGACCTTGGGTGGCACCCACCACAGAGGGGTTTAAAATAGGTAGCCTTAAGATCTACTTCCTGTATTAAAGTTATTTGGGTTCAACATTAATATGTATTCTTCTAGCTGAAATGTCTACTCCAGCTGAATTGGTTTACAAACTTAAGAGTGTCTCAAGTATCATATGAATTTGTTCTTATTTTACTTCTGTCTTTTCATAGGGAAATCAGTTACTTACTCTTGGATTCCCTTTATTAATGCTGAATCACTTATCTATTGCTCTTTAAGCAAGCACCCTAGGACTTGACAGCTTAAAGCAACACATTCTGTGAGTCAGAAATCAGGCAGAGATTGCTGGGCATTTCTTCATAGAGGCTCAGCGTTTATGTAGAAATTCTAAGATGACTGCTCATCCCCTAGAACCTATATTCACCTATATTCATGACCTCTAATCATTCTATGGCCTAACAGAGACATTTCACCTGCACAGTAGTTGGACTGTAAGGGAAAGGCCATGGACAATACTGGTCTTTTAAAGGCCAAGACCTTCCAGGAACCAGAAATGACACTCTGGTCTCATTCAATAGGTCAAAACAGTCACAAAGTTGGACTAGATTCAAGGGAAATCGGCTCCTCTCCCTGATGATGGGGGTGTTGTTAGATGGGAGGACACATTTCTGTCCTCCATCATGTAGGAAGCCATTCCCACCATGCTAGTCCTCAAAGGTCTTCTACTCTACTGTTAGTTTATCAGCTGTACTTGTTAAGTTTTCCTTAAGTATTTATTGTCTTGTGAAGTTCTTTGTGGTAACTTATTGTTGGATCTTCCAGGACAGAAAATAGAAGATAGAGTTCCAAGATTACTTTGAACAATTTGGAGTAGGTGGTGGATTCTTAGTTCATGTTCATACAAAAGACAGAGCTGTGAAAGCCAGGCAGAGAGAGTGATCAACATATATGCTCTTACATTGACATCTAGAGTGGTAAAACTCATTACTAGCATCTTATTCTAGAGTATTCAGCTATACTTTCTGAAAATTAGTATTTTTTAAAAATCCTCCTAGCATAAATGAGACCTGCCTGGATGACACCCATACATCTATACTCAGAAATGCTTGTGAATGTAATGAGTCACCTGGAAGGCCCAAACAGCTTCCCCTTCCCAATCGATAGAAGCTCCACCATGATGTTCTATCCCCCTGATTAAGCAATAACTGTTGGAGATAAAATTGGTACAGGGAGGATGTAAATTTGAATATCTGTGCCTTGGTGTAAATTACCTGATGAGAACAATGTTTCTTTTTCTCTTACAGAAGAAAGTAGGGCAGAATGAGTGTTCTGGAAGATCAGAGGTTCCTGGCACCGAGGAATGGAGACTTGAGAATGAGGTATTCCCACGGATGAGTCATCTCCCTTCACTTCAGCCAGGCTAGTGGGCCAGGAGACATACCAAATTATGTGTTATCCTGGGCCGTAGAAAGTAGCACACATGCCCATGGGAAGCAGAGGAACATGAAAATATGAACCAAGGGAAAATTTCAGAACAAATGAAAAAGTTTGTATGGCTTGGTAGTCAGTTGATGGATAGTCCGTAAGTCTCCGGACTCTAGTCTCTGAGGCTGTGATTCTACTCTTAGTCCTTAGGTTTCCAAAGGCAGAGGAAGCCTGTGGAGATCGGGCCATCACGTCCCTAGGTATTTACTGTTTCTCTCTCTCTCTCTCTTTCTCTCTCCCTCTCTCTCTCTTTCTCTCCCTCTCTCTCTGTCTCTCCTCCTCCCCCTCCACCTCCTCCTCCTTCTTCCTCCCCTCCCTCTCCTTTCTACTCCCTCCTCCCTCCCTTCCTCCCCCCCTTATTCTTTTCTTCTTCTTTGTTTGGTACAATTACCAAAAGAAGATCTGTAGACAATTAGAATGACCAGGAGATTGACAAGACTTCCTCAGTTGCTCCTACTGACTAGGGTAGGGAGTATTTATATAACTTCTTGGATATGTTCTTCCTACAAATCCTACCCCACTTCCTAACTAAATGACTTGAATGATCATTTTATATAAAAAATTTACTATGTCAGCTAAAGACTGCTTGCCTCAGCTAATCCCTTGGCCAAGGGTATCAGGAGATTTGAAGATGTTTCTTCAGACACTCTCATTGCCACAGCTAACACCATTTTGTGTACTGATAACTTGTGTGCATAAAATGTGTTCTTTGGGGTTCTTGGAGGTTTGCTCCAAGGAGGTAGACTAGAACACAGGAGCTGTGTGATCTTGAGCCCACTGGAATACCTCTTTTAGATATGTGAAAACATTTCCTCATCTGTAAAGTGAGGGCAGCCACACTCAACTCACAGGATCGCTGGGAGTAATAGATAAGTAAACACATGTTGATTCTAGGCACGAGATTGTATTTAATAAATAACTTTTAAAACACGGATCTTTTTGTTATTTATTTTCTGATCATTTCACTCTGCCACCACGATACAGACTGCTTATATAGGTCCCACCAGTAGACGTACATGTAAGTACCTGAGACTCCTAATGATAGAAAAGAATACCAGAGTAGGTAGACTTCTGGCTATCCAGTTAATTGAGGGGAAACTTTGGGTGCCAATTTGGGGGAGAGTCATAAAGCAGACAAAGCCAAGTAGACCAACCATAACAGACAGGAATTCTACTTTATGACTGAAATAACAAGTGAGCTGGTATAAAACTTGGAGATGTGCCCTTTGCCTAGAACATCCACTACGAAATTACATGTGGAATGAGTGTTCTTCCTCTACATTATAATTATATATAATTATAATTATATATAAGATTATAGAGGAAACCCTTCTCTGTGGGTAACCCTTGTTTTTGAGTCACCGATGTGCTGTCCCCTCTGAGTGCTACCCATATTGATGCTTACTCTCACTGGGAACTTCTTCTGTAAACACTCCTTGTTCCATCATTATCCCGTGACCAAACTCCTCCCCACACAGTCAGCTGTCCAAAAAGAAGCCTTGAGTAACCCTCCTAACATCGTCTCTTCAGACTATTTATTGGTTGATGATACTACAGAATCTGCAGGGTGCTTAAATGTCAGTGGCGCAAACATCTCTCCACTGACTCCAATTTACCTGAAGCACTCCGATGAGGGTGCCTTTGTTTGTCTTTTTCAGTTAGTCATTTGTCAGAAAGCCAGGACCAGGAGATTTCAGAAAGGACAAAAGGAGCCCCATCTCTTTACAGAACTCCTCTCTGAAAAAAAAAAAAACAAAACAAAACGGGGGGGGGGGTGCCTGGAGAAAATTAATTTTAAAAAGATAAATAACACACTTACCTGGGAAATTGCAAGAAATGAATGCACTCAGAGCCTTACAGCTTCCAGAGGGTGTCTGTATTCTTGGGTGTCATTTCCATCATTATGGTATGTGTCCACTTCCAAGGATGGATGCTTCCCAGAAAAATAGAGGCAAATGCCTTGGAATTTGCTTTTCTGTGTGCTACTATGCAAAGCTCACAAAGGGCAGATCAAAGCTGTCAGAAATGTAAGAGCAGCACCCCTTAAATACTACTGGCTTAAGGTGGTACAAGTGTTTGGCAGTCGTTAAATCTCTAACTAGCATTCGTAAAAATGGCCGAAGGTTGTTGCTTCTCAACATGGCTATGAAGTTTTGTCCATAGTCACTAACGGGGAAGGGGAATCAGGTATCCTTGCTGAATGCACTATTTAGAAGCTTTTATGGCTTCATCTCTACTTTTGGGGGGGGGAGGGTTTGCACAATCTCTTCACTGAGTTTTTAATCGAGTTGCTATTCCACTCCTCCTTTTATGGAGCCATAGAAGTGTCTGTAATGAAAGATTAAAATGGTCCCATGCAGTGGTTTGCAGTGGCTCTGCCCGAATAAAATATGACAGCTCTCTCATAGGGCCTATATGTAAGCAGAGGCAGCTTGGGGGGAGGCTTCGTTAGACTCTCTGCAGCGCATACTGATTGCAGATTGTGTGGGTTTCCTGAATGCCATAAAAAAAGGGTAGAGGGGTGTGTGTGTGTGTGTGTGTGTGTGTGTGTGTGTGTGTGTGTGTGTGTGTGAGAGAGAGAGAGAGAGAGAGAGAGAGAGAGAGAGAGAGAGAGAGAGAATTCTTTTCCTCAAATTACTGTGGTCCTAATGTACAGCAAAAAATTGAGCAAAGATGTT
>CM052701.1:29985663-30021792 GCA_028551405.1 Uromys caudimaculatus | reverse complement strand
CTACTTTCCCAAAGAGTGGTGGAAAGAAGTAGTAAATGGGACTGTGTTGATTCCAGGAGAAGACCCGGGCAAAGATCAAGATACCCAGCAACATATCGGATAACACATAATTGGCGGGTCACACCAAATGAGTGTAGTCACGCATCTCCGGGCAGGCCTTTGCTGGCGATAAAGACACTTGTAAACAATTCAGTCCCAGAACATGGCAATAATATGTTGATCCGGCGTGTAATGAGGTGTTCCTGGAATCAATAAGCAGTCATGGAGAGCAGGGAGCAAGGGCAGCGGCTGGCTTTTTGATGACCTTTTTCTCGCCACCAAGGACCCCATCTCCCCTGAAGAGGACTTTTCTCATTTTGCAGCAAGCTCCAAGTGTCAGAACTTCCATTCGCAGCCAGCAAATGAACAGCCAGGCCCTGCATGCTAATGAAGTCCAGGCTATTTTGCACCTTTTCATCCGCACATTATGCTCTTGACTCTGGAGAAGGTGGGAATTAGGCCGGACCCCGGTGTCAGACTGCCTGATGGCTCGGCTCCGGAAAACTGGTAATTGAAGCTGATGACTGATGCGAGGGAGGCCTGAATTTGGAAATAAACAGTTTCAAGCACTGCATGTCATTTCTAGAGAGACTGCTGAGAGAATGGAAATGAGCTCCTTTTCTTGAATCTAATGCAGTTTCTCAGCGGGAAAAACAACGTCTTTTAGACAACAATGCCAGTCATTAAGATTTAAATGTTCTGCCGATAATAGACGTACTGGCCTTCGTGTTCACAAACAGCACTTATGTAAATGTCTTTCAACACCCAGATCTACACTTAATCCACACCCAAGAAGATAACTGGGTGGGAAAGCGGAAGCAAATGCAACTACAAGACTATAAATATCTTCCATAAGAGGAGAGAGAGAAACAAGCAAAAATGTTCATATTGCATTGCCTGTCAGAGCGGATGAAAGCAGCAAACCCCTTGTTGAAACAATGGAAGGGCAGAAAAACACCCAGAAGCTACACTTCACCTGATTATTTTCTCAGTGCTGTGTTTTAATGGCATCCAAAGCCTTTCATGAGGAAAGGCTATCTACCACCGATAGCGCTCATTCTATGGGCTCTCCAAGTTTAAATAGCAAAAACTTGAATCTGGACTCCTTTGCTTGTAATTTTTAGAAAGAAGGTCTCTCACCAGTGAGCTCTCTTCATATCACCAAGAATGTCACAAAACCCAGGGCCAAACATGGCAAATCATTGTGGTCTGTCTTCTCCTTCAGCTGAGATGGATTGGACATTGCTGTATGCAAAAAGAAAGGCTTGTAACCTAAATACAGGCTTGTGCATTTTAAGAGGCCTTAAAAATCATCTTTACTAGACATGCCACCAGCCCGGTTCTTCCTGTGCAGGTAAAACACCTTCAGGGAAAAAATTATGAGGCCTGAAAAGAGGAGAGCGACAATGCTGTTATTCAAGGTGGCAGCCTGTCAATGATTCATGAATAATCATTTCTTGGCTTTCTCTCGCTTCCCTTCCCTACCAGAAGTGATGTTTTGATATTTCAGGCCTTTTTCAATTTAATAGTGACATACAGGATTCTCACATGCAGGCTCTGGTTTGTTAGAGACATCAAGGATATGAGTACAACTTGAGCCGGCTTGGGTGTCATTGTCACTTCAGTTTAAAGGTAGCAAACCTATCTCACAAAGGATCAACACTGAATTATTTCAACATTTCAAAAATACAGATAAGTAATGCATTTCTAATAGCATACTTGCAGATACCGGATGGATCAATGAATATTCAGCAATTCTTTGCATAAAATATATAAACCTCAAGAAGAAATAGGTTAAGTATTAAACAGGCATGCATGCACATGTGTATACATGTACACACACACACACACACACACCCCACACACTCACAGTCACCTGCCCTTTCCTAGGACAATGGTGCTCTATTCTGAGATTACTCTCATGTCTCAGAGGATCTCCAAATCATAATGGTAGAAAAGAAGGAGAAAATTGGGGTCATCGAAATCTGATAATGATAACTACGGGCTCTCTCAACATGGTGGGAATACATATACTAGGAATTCAATATTCACATGAGTCCTTCCATGTTCTTTTATGAAAAGCTTGTGAATACTTCATCATTGGCTTCTCACTGTAAGCTTATGGCACAAAGACAGATTTATTTACATTGTAGAAAAGGAAGACGGGAAAATTATATGATTTCTTTCTTTCTTTCTTTCTTTCTTTCTTTCTTTCTTTCTTTCTTTCTTTCTTTCTTTCTTTCTTTCTTTCTAAAAGATCAACAGCAACTATAATGGTGAGACCAAGATCAGGAGTCTGTGTGGGTAAACCCACAGATGTTCTGACTTCTGAAGGGTAATGGCCATGTCGTGCCTGGAGGACAGAGTCTCAGGTCTAAACTCTTTCCTAGAAAAGAGATTACTCAACATATTTAAAGGGATGAGCCCATGGTCTTGTCTTTGCTCAAAGTCCTGGTTCCATTATCATATCAATGATCCCAGAAGAGCAGAGTGGCCTTGTTCATATAAGGAAAACTCACAGAGTTGTCACCTAGGGTGGAAAAGGATGGTGGCTTTGATGACTGTGTCCCAGGTCCCTTTTGTATGTTTAGTCTGCCTGGTTTCCATCATTGCAGTCCAATCTCAGGTCCACCTCAAGGCTGCCTTGGGGTTGTACAGTGGCTGAGGCAGCCTTGGTCTTCTCATCTGAATGAAGAAGAAGGGAGGATAGAAAGGCAAAGGATGGTCCCCAGCCCTCCTCTCCAGGAGTTTCATGAGACACTTCCGGCCTTGGCTTTGTGCCTATAAGTAACTTCCATTTACGGAAAAGCTGGGGAGTGTGGATTTCAGGCTTGATATGCTATTACCAGAATAAGGATTATTTTGCTAAGAAGAGAAGAGATATTGTGAAATTAATTTTTAAGAAGAGTTAGCTTCTACCCACAATAATGTGGCTCTACCACATGCATGATATGCTGCCTTGCTCCAGAGCCAAGCTAGAGGGCCAACTGGCCGTGGACTGAAGGCACCAAAACTGTGAATCCAAAGTGACCTTTTCTCTTTCTAAGCTGATTATCTCAAGTATTTACTACAGTAATGGTAAACTGGCTGACACAGATTATGAAAATAAAACTAAGTTGGTTCACAAAATGTGCTTATTGCAGGTCTTGGCATGTAAATGTTACTATACAGCAACCCAGGAAATGAAGTATGAAATATGTTCACCTTACTAGAGATCAGAAAGATGGAAATAAAACACCTTGCAGGATCCCAAGTCTCTTCCAAATGACAACAATGAACAATGATACATGGCTAGCAGGGCTGTAGGGAAGTGGGCACTTTCAAAAACTATCAGTGGGATATAATTAAGACAATAATTTTAGGGAACAAATTAGCAAAAATCCTTCTTGGAATTCACCTTAGGTAAAATATCTATGAAGAGTCCTTTCAGCTGGGCAGTGGTGGCGCACGCCTTTTATCCCAGCACTTGGGAGGCAGAGGCAGGCGGATTTCTGAGTTTGAGACCAGCCTGGTCTACAGAATGAGTTCCAGGACAGCCAGGGCTACACAGAGAAACCCTGTCTCAGAAGAAAAAAAAAAAAAAAAGAGTCCTGTCTGTCAGGTGTCAGTGAGGAACTGGCTGTAGCCAAAGGAAGTGAAAGACCCCCGAGCTGGGGAGACCCTCGCTCAAGTCTCGGGATGGCGCGACCCCCCAAGAACTCACGAAAGACCGTCCTTGCTGCAATCACACGAGGTTTAATTCGGGGGCGGTGAGAAGGACCAATGCATTGGGGTCGAACCCGTAACCTACGCAGAGGCAGAGGGGTTGGGCCCCGAGCAGTTGAAGTCAGGGGTATTTAAAGGAAAAAACCACAAAGGGGTGGGGAACGGAAGGAATTTGCGTTATGGGGAAGTACAGAATGTTAGTCACAAGTCAGTTGCATCCTGAAACATTGTGCTCTGGCCCTGAGGTCAGGTCAAAGTCACCTGTAGGAATGTAGCTGGGTGGGATTTTTGCCCGGGCATGTCTCGGCTCTAAGTTTGCTAAGGGCCTAACCTTCCTCATAAGGGGTCAGATCTTTCAGAAGGCCATGCTAAACTGGCATATTTCTGCTTTCTATGTATCAGATTAGAAAGAGGAAGAGTCATTAGCATGGATGCCAAGGAGAGAAAGGGGAAATATGCCAAGAATCTGTTTAATAAAAACAAATTGCAAAATTACATGTAGGGTAAATGTGTATTTGTGTATGTCTCTACTGTGTGTATGTGTAGACTACATGTGTGTGTATATATATGTGTGTGTGTGTACTATATATGTATATAATACATACATGTATAGTATTATATACATATGTATGTGTTTATGTATATATGCAGAGATATATGTAGTATATATAGGTATATAATCCTTACATACACACACATAGGTATATATGTATGTACTACATATGTGTGTGTATATGTGTGTGTTGTATATATGTATATACAATATACAACACACACATATATATACATACTATATATACATATATACATACACACATATATACTCATATACATGTATATACATATATCTACTCATATACTTATATATATTTATATTAGATGTGTACTTGTACTTTTCGAGTGAGTGTTCTGGAAAGATATTGCAATTCACTTTAAGCCCACAAGAAGGGGAATGTCCAAGAACCTTTATTTTCTTGCTTGTCTATAATGAAGTACTTGTTTCTTTAAATACTGTTGAGAGGTAGCTTGATATAGCTCTCTCATCTGATATCTTCTGAGCAGAGGCAGTGACAGTATTTGTTAGGCTTTTTATTCTTTAAATTTTTTTTTTTTTAATTTTAAACTGACCCAAAAAAAAGGCACATGTTAATGAAGTTCAGGTGATATTTTGACACACATATACACTGTGGAATGTTTAAGCTGGGTTAAGCATATTCCTCCTCCTTTCTGTTGAGTAGGCTAGGCTGACTACATGACAGACTTCAAAATGGCAGTTCAGGAGACTAGGCCTAAGAACTGGGCAAGTCCAGGCAAGCCCAGGGAAGTTAGTTACTAGAAAAAGACCCCAGGCTTCAGGCAGCTAGTCAGAAACTGCCCTGCCATTAGAAGCTGCCCCACCACCGGGCCTGAAGCAAGGGCAATGGGGCTGCAACAGTTTCCAGACTTCCCTAGCAACACCTTCCAGCCCCCAAGCTCTGGTAATAGTTCTGGAATGTCCCTAGAGAGGGAGCAAGGTAAAGGTCACCTACCCCTGGAATTCCCCTCATGTGATTTAAATCAGGCCTCAGAGCTCACTTGGTTGTCTCCGTCTTGGAATGGGAGATCCTAGCATGCTGGATTTCTGAAGAGTAAAACACTCTTTGCTCTTACATACTATTTGAGTCTGGGGTATCATTCTTTGGTGAATAATTGACTCTTATACTGTATGTGAAAAATATTTGAAATCCTTCTTTTAGGTTTTTGAAATATACAGTTTGCTATGGGACGCTGCTCCATGGAGAGAAAGCTCAGCTTAGGGATTCCAGCTGACTACCTCAACTTCCCCAGTTGGTATCTTCTGGATCCTGTGAGCACTTAATTTCATTATATCACCTCTATCTATTGATGTCTGTTCTTTTATTTTGAATCTTCGCTTGAGGGTCCAGTTGAGTGCCTTACAGGGCTCCCCACTTAATTTCTGCTGGATGTCTTGAGCATCTGAATTGATGATGTTTTGCTATCTGTCTGCCCCCCATCCCCCATTTTTCCACTATGGCTTGCTACATGCAGAATAAACTCATTTGTTCATATCAAAAGTATAGCCTTCACAGATCATGCTCTGGACTGTACAGAATACCTTGGAAGATAGAGAGAGCAGCACACTCCAAAGAGAGGCAGTATTAAAACTGGCAGTGTGTTTTTCTAGAGAAGCATTTGAACAGTTTGCTTGTGGTCACTTTAACAGATCGAGATTTTTCTAAGCTAGAAAATCTCATGGTACTTTGTGGCCATGTTGATCAGCTGCACATTTGCAGACATGGAAACTGATGGTTCCTATAAGCAATAAAGTCCTTACCTCTGACAGGAGTCTTGTATCTTCTACCGGCAACCATGAGATTGAGGCAAGCTAAAACCACAGATTCTGTATAAAAGAATACAAATAATAAGTGTACCCCTGGATCTTTAGAAAATGGACTGAGCAAGCCAGTGAGTAGTGTTCTTCTGTGGTCTCTGCTTCAGTTTCTGCCTCTAGCTTCCTGTCTTGGCTTCAATCAAAGATGGATTGTAACCTGTCAGCTCAAATAAATCCTTTCCTTCCCACATTGCCTTTGGTCATGGTGTCTTATCCCAATAGCAGAAAGCAAACAGGGACAGAAAGTGGTACCTGAAAATAGAATATTGTGATAGCCCTGACTGTTGGTTTTGGGAAGGATTGTGGAAGCATTTGGCTATTGAGCAGTGGGAATTTGAAAGATAAACATGCTGATGGAGGAGCTGGAGAGATGGCTCAGCGGTTAAGAGCACAGACTGCTCTTCCAGAGGACCAGAGTTCAATTCCCAGCAACCACATGGTGGCTCACAACCATCTGTAATGGGGATTCGATGGCCTCTTCTGGTGTGTCTGAAGACAGCGACAGTATATCCACATACATGAAATTTAAAAAAAAAAAGGGTTGATGGAAATTCAGATGATGAAGGCCTGGCTTGTAAAGTTTCAGAGAGAATCAAAGATCCTGTCAAGGCTGCTTGTGTGATAGGTGGCATTAGCAATCTGTGGAAGTGACACCTACTTGTGATTCCCTGTGACAATTGATGCTGGCTAGCTGGGGCTTTAAAAAAGAAAAAGCTGTGATTAAAATGCTGTGGTAGTGGTGGTGCACGCCTTTAATCCCAGCACTTGGGAGGCAGAGACAGGTGGATTTCTGAGTTCGAGGCCAGCCTGGTCTACAGAGTGAGTTCCAGGACAGCCAAGGCTACACAGAGAAACTCTGTCTCGAAAAGCCAAAAAAAAAAAAAAAAAATGCTGTGACCAGCATCAAGTATCATTGAGGCAAAATATTCTGGAAAGTATGCCATTTCCTACATATGTTGGTCTAGAAATCTGACTGGGATAACAAGGGAATGAAGAAAGAAAGGCAGGCAGACATACATATAGAAAAGCTGGGATCAGGTGAGCTACGCTCATTCTTATAGAGTGGTACCAGCTCAGGAACCTCACTGCATTTATTATGTACAACATAGGATGGGGTTTAGCTAATCTCAGTAGTTGCTGTCTGTGGAAACGTCGTCTCAGGCTACAGTCATCTGGGAGCAGGAAGCTGCAATTACTAGTTTTGCACATACCAGTCAATTCTTTGTAAATATTCTTGAACCAGAGGAAGGCTTTGCCAATTTCCTGAGTCTCACCTGATTTTATGTCATTTGACACAAGTTAGAGTCATCTTAAAAGAAGGAACCCCAATTGAGAAAATGCCTCCGTAAGATTGCGCTGTAGACAAGCCTATAGGGTATTTTCTTAATTAGTGATTGACGGGGAAAGACCCAGCCCATTGTGAGTAGTGCTATCCTGGGTCCTAGATTCTATAACAAAGTAGGCTGAGTAAACCATGAGGATCAAGCCAGTAAGTAGCACCCCTCCATGGCCTCCGCATCAGTTCCTGCCTCCAGGTTCCTGCTCTACTTGAGTTCCTGCCCTCACTACTTTTGATAATGAACTCTGTGGTAGTTTAAATAAGAATACACACACCCCCCCCAGTCATATTTGAATGCTTAGGGAGTGTCCTTAGGAGATATGGCCTTGTTGGAGGATGTATGTTGCCTGGGGGTGGGCTTTGAGGTTTTAAATGCTCAAGCTAGCCCTAGTGTCTTTCTCTCTCTTCCTGCTGCCTGCCAATCCAGATGAAAAACTCTCAGCTCCTTTTCCATCACCAGGTCTGCCTCTCCACTCTACCATGCTTCCTGCCATGAAAATAATGGACTAAATCTCTGAACCTGTAAGCCAGCCCCGGTTAAATGTTTTCCTTTATAAGAGCTGCTGTGGTCATGGTGTGCCTTTAGAGCAATAGAAACCCTAACAAAGACAAACTGGAGCTATGAATGAAACAAGACCTTTCTTTCTCAAGTTGTGTTTGGTCAGGGTGTTTCATGACAGCAATAGTAACCCTAACTAAGATACCTGAAGAAGGCTTTGCCAGTTACCATGTGCTTGAGGCACTGGTATCATTGATATGGCTGCGTCCATGTCAACAATACACATTCATTCAGGACTTCCTTCACCCTTTACACATTTCCTCAGGGCTTCCTTTTTTCCCAGTAGGAAGTATTTCTTTAGGATCAGCACGCAGAAGCTGTGGTTGGGTTAGAGGTGTTGGTGGTGGGTGCAAAGCCACACCTCAAGCTGGCAGCAGAACTTGTTGAACATTGTACAAGAGTCTCTTACTTGATACTGGTTTTGAAGGTTTGATGGTTCATGGAACGTACCTGAGGCTTGGCACTGTGTGAAAAACAATTTTCAAACACAACCATGTTTTACAGTTTATCCATCAGGCAAAGTCGGTGGGCATAAGTCGGTGGGCATTTTGTTAATTGTTAATTACTGTAGATGGGCCTAGCTCACTGTGGTGTGTGCTATCCCTTGGCAGGTGGGCCTTAGCTGTATAATTAAAGTAGCTGAATGAGCCAGCTGTATGTGGGCATTACTTCCATTGGTGAGAACAGCGTAGCTCCCACCTCTTAATACTTGGTGATAAAGTTTCAGCATGAATTTTGTAGGAATAATGTATTAGTTTCTTTTCTGTTGTTGTAATAAAAACACCCTAACAGGCTGGGCAGTGGTGGCACACGCCTTTAATCCCAGCACCTGGGAGGCAGAGGCAGGCAGATTTCTGAGGCCAGCCTGGTCTACAGAGTGAGTTCCAGGACAGCCAAGGCTATACAGAGAAACCCTGTCTCGAAAACCAAAAAAAAAAAAAAAAAAAAAAAAAAAAAACCTAACAAAAGCAAGCCAATAAGTTCCTCTAGCGTCTCTGCCTCAGTTCCTGCCTCCAGGATCCTGCCTTGGCTATTCTTGATGGTGGAATATATCCTATAAGCTAAAGTAAGCCCTTTTCTCCCCAAGTTGCTTTTTGTCATGGCTTTATCACAGCAACAGAAAAGCAAATCAGGGCAATATTAGTGTGTGTGTGTGTGTGTGTGTGTGTGTGTATGTGTGTGTGTAATTGAAGCTTTGACTATGAACACAAGTAAAAACAATGATATAATTAATGATCCTTTATGCTTCCAGGATCAAGTTTCAACTGCTGATTTCTGACATTAAATTATAATTACAACTTAGTAACTAAAGAATGAGTGTCTTAGTCTTGGCAGAGTGACTCCTGCAGCATGGCACAGTATCTGTTCTCCATATGAGAAACATTGTAACGATTGACATTTCTGTGGTTTGAGTGTTTGCTTCTGTGGTTGTTTAAATGAGAAATGTCCCCTCCCCCATGCTTATGAACACTGGGTCCCCAGTCAGTGGTGCTCTTTGGGAAGGTTATGGTGCCTGTAGGAGGTAGAAGTCTATCACTGGAGATAAGTTTTGAGGATTCATAGGCTGCCCTCACTTCCTGTTCTTTCTTTGTATCTACTTCTTGTGTATGGATCCTGTTCCTGCTGCCATGCTTTCCCCACCATGATAGACTCTGTCTTTCTGGAACAGTAAGCCAAAAGAAATTCTTTCTTCCCTAAGCTGCTTATGTCCATTTTTTTTTTTAAATCATAAGAAGGTAAAAATTACAGTGTACCTTCAAAATTCATGCTGAAGCCTATCCCCCATGTGGTAGTCCTAAGAGGGTAGGAATCTTTGGGGGGAAGTGATTAAGACAGGAGGACTCTGTCCTCATGAATGGAGGTAATGTCCATATAAAGTAACTGCCCAGACTTTCATGATTCATCTCCCACCCTCCACACTATTTATTAAAGACATTTTCCTTTCCTCTTTGGATTATTTTGGCATCTTTGTTGAATGCTAACTGACTATACATTTGTGGGTCTATACTTGACACTGGTCTATGTTACATTGGTCTATGTGTGTGTGCTTGAAGCAACAATATGCTGTCTTCACAAGCATAATTTCAGAGTTAGTCTTGAAACATGTTGTTCTTTTTTCTCTTATGATTTTGTTTTAGCTAATTTGGGTCCTTTATATTTCCATTTAGATTAAGACTCAGTTTGTTGATTTCTAAATAAAGCCTGCTGGGACTTGGATTAGAATTATGTTGAGTAAATGGATCGTTATGGTGAGAATTTCCATCTTTACAATGTTGAACCTTCTAAGTACTGAAAATTATCTCTCCCTTATTCACGTTTTCAGTTTTTCAAAGCAATAGTACAGTACTGTAAATGTGTTGCAACTCTGGTACACTCATATCTGGGTACTGGATGTTTTTGATGCGTCTGAAAATGACATTTCAAAATTTCTTTTTCTGGGGCTGGGAAGATGACACAGTGGATAAAGCTCTTGCTTTGCAAATCTGAGGACCAGTGTTTGAATTCCTAGTACTTATGTAGGTCTGGCAGCCAGCTTGTCGTCCCCAAGCACTAAAGCAGAGACAGAGGATCCCCAGAGCAAGCTGACAAGATAGATTAGCTCAATCCGTGATCTCTGAGTTCAAGTGAGAGATCCCAACTCAAATGTATGAGGTGGAGAGAGATCCAAGAAGACACCTGATGTCATCTTCTGTCTACATACACACAGGCACCAATTATGCACACAAACCTACACACACATTTGCCCACATACACATAACTATATATACACATATTTATACCGTGGACATATATATGTATGCAAAATCTTTTTCCATTTATTTGTTTATGGTACACAGAAATAAAATTAGTTTTGTACTGGGGACTTTCAAAACGGCCTTATTCCATTTGTTCTTGTTATAAGTATCTTTGGATTTTTCACAATACATCATTTGTGTGCAGAGACACAATGTGTCCTTTTATGTGTTGATTATGTCTTGCTTATTTATGCTTATGTCTTGATCTGCCTTTTTTTTCTTGTCATTTATTTCTTTTCAGTGCTTGCTGCTTCTTGAAGGTCTTCTCATCTTGGTGTCTAGGGCTCCTATCTGTGGATCCTGCCTGTTTTCTTGTATTTTGTCTCTAGTGTTTCACAGTTGTCTACAGCAATGCCTTTCTCTTTCATGTAGGCGACAGAATGTCAGCCACTCATCCAAACAGAAAGACCGTACAGAATGAGGAGAGTGCTGCCTGAGACAAGATGGAGATTCGGGCTTTGGACCCACTGATTTGAGACAACCATTTTCTGAATGGCTCAGGTCATTGGTAGAGAAGTGACATCAGAGAGGACAGGCGAGTCTTTTTAACCATCAACATATACTGCCTCTAAGCTCTACTTAATATGATTGCTCTCTGGTTCTTAATCTTTTTCTTTCCCCATTTTTCTACTAAACTTGATATACTAGTTGAGACCTTGGCTCTTATCTTCCCTTTATCAGTAGGCCCTTTGTGCTTCTTCTTCTGGGTGCCATTACCAACTTTCCATCCAGTCTTTTCCAGTAAACAGATGTTGCAGTGACCACACATTTGGGAAATCTCTTGCTTTGTGTGTCACTTTTCTGACTGTAAATATTTTTTCCTTTTTGAATCTGGATGCATTTTTTTCACCATTGATTCAATCTGAACCACTTCAATTAAAGACAGAAAAATAAAATCCATGTGGGAATCTTTGTGTGTGAAATGGAAGCCTCATCAAATATTAAACCATATACACACACACACACACACACACACACACACACACACACACACACACACACACTTTCAACACCTGACTCTCCCTTTTATCCCAGTAACAAGGGCAAGAAACTCTTTGAAATCCTCCGTGAATTTCATGTAAATGACCATGCCAGTTAGGTAGCAAATGATCTTCAAAGCCAGTGTCTTTCCAATAAATGTTTGCTCTGATTTCATTATTCCTAAAGGCTCACTGAGGCCAGAAAGAACAAAGAGATAAGGGGAAAACGTGTCTCTTTGATTGCCCCCCTTGGGGCGTATTTTAGAATGCGGACGTGATACTGGATCAGTTCTCTGACCATTTTGGGACTTTCCAGCATTCTATATTGCTAGTGGATAAGAATGGGAACTTTCACATGTGTTGGTGGGTGAGGTAAAGACAAGCTGCATTATAGAGTCAAATGTCCCCATGCTCTCTCTCCTGTTTGTTACTTGTTCTTTATGCCATTGGGAGATTAAGCTGCTTAAGAAGAGGTTAAAGTTTAGGGGTGCAGCTCAGCATGCACAGGGCCCTGGATTTAATCTTCAGAACCACAAACAAAAACCAGGAACAAACAAACAAGAACGACACAAAAGAGTTGGAAAGAACCAATAGTTCCTTTGACCTAATATCAACTGTTGTTCGAACTTTGAACCTTTAGTCCTTGGTGTGGTAATGTTCAATGCTTTCATTTCTAATGTGATATTTCAGTGTTTAATTTTATTTTGTAATATAAGAAATGCATCCCCAAAGTAGTTCTCTGAAACTCTGGAATTTGATTCCTTCAATCCTTCAGTCTCCCTATTGTCAGAGCAAAGACTGCAACTCAAAGATGTTCCAGAACCAAAGACCTCACTGAACCTTCCTAGGCTCAACGTACTGCAGAAAAAGAAACTGGAGGTGTTGTTCACTTGTTCAATGTGTATTAATTAAATAAATGATATCAGTTGCCTTACCCAGGGACTTCCTAGCAATCTGAGAAGGAGATAACTTAGATGGGGTGGTGTGGGGAAGGAAATTAGCAAATTTCTTTGTGAGTGGGGCAGTAGCAGAAGCAGAATACCAAGATAACAGTATTACCTTTTGCATCATGAAGAAAAAATTTCTGACCCTTAAATTCTGGTATTTAAAAAATTATTATTAAGAAGACTACTATTATTAAGGAAAGACGAGTCCAAGTGGAGCGAGTGGAGCGAGTGGGTCGAGCGGTTGTCTGGTCACGTCTTGGAAACCCGTAGCCCTTGCAGCATGGCTGACCAACTGACTGAAGAGCAGATTGCAGAGTTCTAAGAAGCTTTCCTACTATCTGACAAGGATGGGGATGGGACAATAACAACAAAGGAGCTGGGGACAGTGATGCGGTCTCTTGGGGAGAACCCCAGAGAAGCCGGACTGCAGGACATGATAATGACGTCGATGCAGATGGTAATGGCACAGTTGACTTCCCTGAATTTCTGACAACGATGGCAAGAAAAACGAAAGACACAGACATCGAAGAAGAAATTAGAGAAGCATTCTGTGTGTTTGATAAGGATGGCAATGGCCATATTAGTGCAGCAGAGCTTCGCCACGTGACGACAAACCTTGGGGAGAAGTTAACAGAGGCGGATGAAATGACCAGCGAAGCAGACATTGATGGGGACGGTCAGGTAAACTATGAAGAGCTTCTACCAATGATGACACAAAGTGAAGACACTGTGCAGCATGTGCTAAATTTCTTGTACAAAATTGTTTATTTGCCTTTTCTTTGTTTGTAACCTATTTGTAAAAGATTTCCCCCTACTGTCAAAAAGAAAAAAAAAATGCATGTATAGTAATTACGTCTTCATTCCTCCATGTTTTCTTCCCTTGTCTTACGTCACTGTCCTTAAAGCTTATTTTAGAAAATTGAGCAAGCACCATGTTGCCTGTGGCTTACTCTGGAGATATCTAAGCCCTTCTGCACACCTAAACTTAGATGGAGTTGGTCAAATGAGGGGACATCTGGGATACGCCTTTTTAAAAGTAGCTTTTAGGAACTGTCAGCATGTTGTGGTTGAAGTGTGGAGTTGTAACTCTGCGTGGACTGTGGACAGTCAACAATATGTACTTAAAAGTTGCACTATTAGGCCAGGCAGTGGTGGCACACGCCTTTAATCCCAGCACTTGGGAGGCAGAGGCAGGTGGATTTCTGAGTTCAAGGCCAGCCTGGTCTACAGAGTGAGTTCCAGGACAGCCAGGGCTACACAGAGAAACCCTGTCTCGAAAAAACAAAACAAAACAAAAAAAAAGTTGCACTACTGTGAAACGGGTTTTTTTTCCAGGTAGTCAGACACTATTTTTTTGTACTGCTCATATTGTACCAGAAACATTTTCTTTTATTGTTACTTGTTTTTTAAACTTCGTTTAGCCACTTATTGTGCTTATGGCACAATTTGCCTCAAATCCACTCCAAGTTGTATATTTGTTTTCCAATAAAAAAAAAATTACAATTAAAAAAAAGAAAATGATTATTAAGACAGTTTGACTATATAACAATTAATAAGAAAATTAATAATATATTAACACCTAGGGAGAAATGATTTGGTTACTTTAATATAACTACAGAGAGCCCCAAAGAAGCCAGAACCTTGAATGTTTTGGCAAGAGGAAGCTATAACTTAGTTTGTGCACTGACCCAACTCTGGTGGATATCGGTAGGATAAGTTACCTTGATTCTGTCCAGTAGACACATGGAGAGAAGCACAAACGTAGCTCACTAATTTTTTTGTCACACTTTCAACCCCCCTCCCCCCAGAAAAAAAAACAGGTAAATCAACTTTACAAGCATAGATCAGTTATCTCAATAGATTTTAAACAGTTTTTATTCCCACATACAATGTGAAACTTGTTGCGATGTTTTAGTTTTGTTTTTTTCTTCTTCTTGTTCTGTCTCTGAATGGTAACGTATATTCAGCACTGATAACCCAGCTTAAGTTAGACATTGCAATTTCAGTGGTTGAAATGACATTTAACCTTACCCAAACAACAAATAAGCAGTAAAATATTTTACACACCGTTAGTTTTAAATCTCAAATTAATTAAAATGGAAAAAAAGGAAAAATCCGTTCCTCACCCCCAGCAGCCACGCATGTTTGGCAGTTGCATGTGACTGCCGGCAGTTTTCCCCAAGCGCTGTTTCTCGCGTGGCCCTAATCAAGCCTCTCTCCAATCCTTCAGCGAGAACTTCTTGGGTTGGACCATGTCCAGCTACGAGCTGAATTCCATTCTTGCCAAATTCACGCTGAAGCCCAACCCTCGGCAGAGTACAACGGGGCTGTGTTTGAAGAAGGGCATTTAAAGACGGGATTAAGGCAAAAACTGAGGCATCTGAATGGTGCGCTTCTTCAGAGAGGGGATTTGGACACACACAGACTCCAGAGGTGCTCATACACAAAGAAAAGCCAGAGTGCAAGAAGGCTGGCCACTTGTGGCCCCAGGAGAGAAGGCAACCCACTGCCTTCTGCTGCATACACTACCTAGTCTATTGAACGGTGCTGTGACAATGCCAGCAAATTAGAAAGTAAGCCAGCGTGTGGGAGGTAAATAAAGTTCATGTAAGCACTCTACCCTTCAGAAGTAGACCTTTCCTTTAGCCACTGGCTTCGGAGTTTGATATCCCATAGACTCCGGAAGCTTGGCTTGCAGAGCACATTTTAAGAAGACAAGTCCACAGGCTGCCCTTTTTGGTTTGTTTCTTTAAATGGCCTTGCACCCATCCCTTTTCGGCTAGGATGCTGTGTGGGTTTTCCATTTGGAAGCTGGTGGGTGAACACAAAACACACAGCTTGGAGGTTCAAGGTGAAGTGCCTGCACCTATCAGGTGGAGTCTCTTGCCTTCGCCCACCACAGCTCAGCCTCTTTATGATTGCCAAAGTTTGCTAATAACATTTGCGCCTATGCTAATACAATCAGAAAAAATTATGCAGCCGGCCTATTTCCTCCCAGAGAGAGCAGGGTGATCAGCCATTAGTGATTCACACTGATGAGCCTCTACTAATTGCGCAGAATGTAATTAGTGATTATATAATATTTGAGCTCTTGCAACTGTCATTAATGTTCACAATTCACCAGAGATGGGCCCTGCTGAATGGAGTATGATTGTTGCATGCTAAATCTAGTTAATCTGAGGTATGGTAATCAACACCGGGTGCACTTTAGGCCGTGCTTAAAAGCACTGGTGACCTCAGGAGGGAAAAAAAAAAAAAGAATCCCACCCCTGCCATCTACCAAAGTCTGAACTGAAAACAATAGAGATCTCTTTCAAAAGAGGAATTTAATAATGAAATCACCTGGAAAATTCGAGGGCAGAGTTAGTGCATAGCTTTAACCCCTTTAGATTTAAAATGTTTGTAACAGATACAGTGATCAAAATGTTGTATTGGTGCTGACATTAATTATGATACATTAGATTACTGACTCAGGGTGTGTTGTGTGTTAAAGTTCTGATGGTTTTATCACGTGGCTAGGAATGGGATTAAGAAATGGTCCTTGAGGGGCAGGAGAGGTACTCAGCATTTAAGAGCCCATTTTACTCTTATAGAACTCCTGAGTTCAGTTCTCAGCACCTCTAGCAAGCAGAACATCTTGGGTGTGGTTCTCTGGTAGACAGCAAATAACCTTAGATGTGTGAGGACCTGAGTCTGCTACTCAACGCTAGGAAAGAAATGAAGAAGGCACAGAAAGTATTCCTCTTAAGAAAGATGAGGGCTGGCAAGATGGCTTATGGGGTGAGGGTGCTTTTTTTTTTTTTTTTTAACCAAACCTGACATGAAACCCACAGGGTAGAAGGGGATTGCAAATTAGCAC
Source organism: Uromys caudimaculatus (assembly GCA_028551405.1). Classification (NCBI taxonomy): domain Eukaryota; kingdom Metazoa; phylum Chordata; class Mammalia; order Rodentia; family Muridae; genus Uromys; species Uromys caudimaculatus. The sequence continues at coordinate 30,005,177 of CM052701.1, read as the reverse complement.
ATGCCATCCTCTGACCTCCACATGGGCATTGTGGCATGCTTGGAACACACACACACACACACACACACACACACACACACACACACACACACGCTCACAAAGAATCAGGTGAGTGCACAGAGTTTAAATGCCCCTCAGGAGGGTTGTGTGCTGAAGATTTGCTCTCCAGTGTGGTACTAGTGAGAGAGAGTGAAACATTCGAGACATCCAAAGAAAGTCTTTGGTCATTAAAGGCCGTGTCTTTACAGGGGATAATGGGACTCCAGCCCTTGTTTCTTCCTCTTTTCTTTTCCCCTTCCAATCTCAGTTATGAATGCCCTTGCTTCTATTCCCAACCAGGACGTGCTGCCTCAGGCTCAAAAGCAGCAGAGTCAACTGATGACAGACTGAGATCTCTAAACGTATGAGCCAGAACAGTTTCTGCGTGTAAGTTATCTCAGCTCTTTGGTGTCGTGACGGAAAGCCCACTGTTCTGTGTGGTCCAGAGGGTGGTCTATGGCAGCCACTCTTTCAGTTTTGAATGAGTGAGTTTATTAAGTCCACAGAAAGCAAAATTAAATGGGCAAGTAGCAAGTAGCAGATAGATAGAGGCAGGGGTTGTACAAGGAAACACCATCAACTCGAGTTCACCATGTTTGGCAGAGATGACTGGAGTAGACTGTTGAGAGAGCAAATGATAGTAAACTGAGGGGCTTACAAATGCCCAGAAGAAACTCACTGGGGAAACTGAGGCAGCCAGATAGAGTTCCCAACTGAGCTTTTCCTCATGGTTGAGCTTTTCATGACTGAACTTCTGGTTTCATGTTTCCACAGAAGGTATTTTACACCAGGTGATAAACAACAGCAACCTCTATTGGAAATGGTTTCCCTTCTTGCTGTTCACAGAGAACAGCGCGCTGACTCATGGGAGATTTCCTGTTCTCTTCCCTCCCTCACACAGAGTCAGGGAGACTAGGACAGTTTTGGGCCAGGGTCTTGGAGTATACTCGATGGAAGCATGCTGGGGTCTGGTGTACATGTTCCCCCCCTCCCCCGTTGTGAACAAACTCACTTCCAGAGTGAGCTTCTCAGTGAGCTCAAACTGAAACAGCATGTACCACTTTACTGATAGAGGGTACATCACACAGTGCACACACACACACACACACACACACACACACACACCACACACCACACACACACCACACACACACACACACACACACCACACACACCACACACAAACACCACACACACCACACACACACCACACACACACACCACACACACCACACACACACACACATCACACACACACACCACACACACACGCACACACACAAACACACACACCCCACACCCCACACACCCCATACACACCCCACACTCACACACCCCACATACCACACACACACACACACACACACACACACACACACACACACACACACACCACGTTCTCTTAGAGGGCCTCCAGCATCACTGGATACTATTTGTGACTAGTGGTAACAAACTCATAGATGCTGTTTTTTCTGGCTTTTCTACATTTCCATTTCACTTTCTGACTCCCTTACTGCTCAGATTCATGGCCAGCACAAACCATCCAACCTCAAGCCTCTGTCCCAGGTTCTGTTTCTGTCTTTCCATCCTATCGTAATACCCTCTCACCATGAGGTGATGTTACAGCCTGCAAAGACATCTAAGATCTGCTTATACCATTAGCAAAGTCCAAGCGGTCCTTTCTTCAGTATGAGTTTACTAATGAGTTCATACACATTGAAGTCTTCTATGCTAACTGCAACCTGTGTATTAAGTTGAAGAACCAGTCAACAGCTGTGGAATTCCAATGTAGAATCTGTGCTGGTCTGTAAATTTCCAAGGCCTGAACTCTAATTTTCAAAAGATAACCAGGTAAGGTTAGACCCCGAGGAGAATAGCTTGTGATTGAGGTTATCTCCTTCCATGTGGGGATTTTAGGTAAAAACATTAAATATCTTGCTTTCTTTTTTTTTTTTTTTTTTTTGGTTTTTTGAGACAGGGTTTCTCTGTGTAGCCTGGCTGTCCTGGAACTCACTCTGTAGACCAGGCTGGCCTTGAACTCAGAAATCCACCTGCCTCTGCCTCCCAAGTGCTGGGATTAAAGGCGTGCGCCACCATAGCCCGGCAATATCTTGCTTTCTAAGGTACATCTTAGTGGCTGTTTGACCAGGTCAAGTTCTTCCAGGTATGGGTGTTTAGACTCTGGGAAAGTTCTGTAGAACAGTAATGATAACAAGGATTTGCATGTACTCCATGATAGACTATGGTCCAAACTTTTTGCTTTAAGAATTATAACAGTCTCCAGTTAAAAATGGGAAAATATAACTTTAAAAAGCTAGGCAGACTGTTATTTAAGAACACCGGTAAAAGTATCTTTTATTTGCCTGATGTAATTTTTGTCCTGGAGGCTTACTCCCTCAGTCTGCTAACCTAGGCCTAGTCCTGGAAACCTCTAGACTCTGTAAATCTTATCTAGGCCTAGAATGTTTTCAGCCCTTGAGACTTGCTGCTGAATAAGCTCACCCCTTCCTAGTTCTTTCTGATCCCTGGCTGGCTGGTAAACTCAGCTGTTCTGGGTCAAACTCCTCTCCAAGCTGACAGCTTCGATCTAGATTCTCTCAGCTTCCCCTGAATTGTTCTGCTTGGCTTCATACTAACTTTGGTATTATGTTCTAATCTCTGGCTCTTTCCATTCTCTGACTTGTTCTGTCTTCACCTGTGTCTAGCTTGTTTTCTTTCTGCAACCTGTCTCTGTACAACTGTCTCAGTAAAACTGCCTCCTTTCCTCTGTGTTGTTCTCTCTGAAGGAGTCTCTTTTCTCTCTGTTCTCATGAGAGTTGGGCATATCACAGACTGTCGAATCTTTCTCTGATTCATCACTTTGTCTGCCACACAGTTAGACATCACTTTCAAACACAGGTGCTTCCTTCTACGAACTAACCTTACCTTCATTGTTTGGGATTAAAGTTGTGTATTAAGGGCTGAGTCACACCACAACTAGAAACAGGTTTTTTTCCCAGTAAATAATACAATCTAGAGGTTCCCAGTATGATAAAATATCCTTCAACAAACACCTGACCTGAAAATGATGGTGAGGAGAGCTGGCTGTGATCTGACTTACTCGGAGGCCTACCATTAGTTTTTGAGGCTGAAAAATCAAAGCTATTAGCATCCCTTGCTTCTGTCCCTCCTTCATGGCTAGCCTGAGGTAAGGGCCAATAGAGAGCAGCAGGCCATTGTATTTGCCCAGGCTCTTTCATATACATTGCTCTCCTGAAACCACTGCAGATGTCTGTTCATTGGCTGCTCCCAAGAATTTTTTTTTTTATCATATAGTTGGTCAGTAGAAGTTCTTATAATTTTTATCTTTGTAGGACAACTCTTGTAGGATTATAAAAATCATGGTATTTCGTCTTGCTGTGCACATGTTGCAAAAGGACCTGTACTGTCTCCATACACACACCCTACCCCACCGGACTCAAGCAAAACTACCTCCTCAGAGAATTTGACACTTCACCTTGTGTATTTCCTTCCATGTCCTGCTTGCCACCCTTCCACAAGTCTTTAAATGACACGGACACAATACCTTATCAATGGGAGCACTTCTGGAGACCTGAACCTAACACAGAACCTAGGAACATGTCTATTAATTCTTGTAGCCAACATCACTCAGAAAAAAAACTACAAGACAAACATGAATTAGTAAGTATGAACAAGGTTATCCATTGTTTGAATACAATTTGCTACAGTTGGAAACCATTTACATATCCTAGTTAACTGACTAGCTCAACAAGTGATGACACTTTCATTTAGTGGAATATAAAGCCATAAAAACGAAGACACTTCACTTTCAACCAGCAAGAATTTAGCTCAATCTATTTGATTGAAAGGGGGGAAAAATGAAAAGAAAATGTGCAAAACAGAAGGTACAGAATAAGAAGGCAAATGAACTCTTAAAAAGTTGGTGTTTGCTACAAATTTATGTAACTTTAAAGCACAGAACATAGATGAGTGAGATAGCTCAGCAGGGAAAGACACCTGCCACCAAAAGCTTGATCCTTGGGACCCACAAGATAAGTAAACTGACTTCTTCAGACTACCTGTGACCTCCACATGTGTTCTGTGGACCCACAAGATAAGTAAACTGACTTCTTCAGACTACCTGTGACCTCCACATGTGTTCTGTGGACCCACAAGATAAGTAAACTGACTTCTTCAGACTACCTGTGACCTCCACATGTGTTCTGTGGCAGGCATACCTACATATACAATAAATAAATTAAGAAAATTAAAAGCATAGAATCTAAGACTGAATTTGAAAACCAAATAGCATTCATAAGTATTATTTATTTTCCTCCCTCCCTCCCTCCCTCCCTCCCTTCCTCCCTCCCTCCCTTCCTTTCTTTTTGGAACAGGGTCTCACTATATAGACCTGACTGGAATGGAACTCACAGAGACCTGTCAGCCACTGCCTCCTAAGTTCTGGGATTTGAAAGGAACGTACCACCATACCCAGCCAAGAAACACTCTTAAAAGATAAAAAAAAAAAAAAAATGTTTAAATACAGTAGAATGGAAAAAGTTTGACCTTATAAGGCAAAATTGAACCCAAAGAAAGCTGAAAGCAATCTTTATATTTACCCAAATAAAATGAAAAGCAAAAGTATCATTAATAATAATACAAAATGTTATCTAACTGCAAAAGTAACACCAGAACAAAAACCTATACATTTACCCCAATTACGTATGGTCTTTCCTTAACCTAAAGCTGACTGAACTATAATCAGGAAGACTATATAATCTATTGTTGTTGAAGAGTTTAACACAGTCCTTTAATAAAGCTATTATATGAAGTAGATTAAAAGTAAGCAGAGACATAAATGTTTGAAGAAAAAACCCTTGAACTCATAGGTATCTGCAGAAATGAAACAGAGACAGAGACAGACAAGCAAACATGGACAAAAAGATTCACATTCATTGTGGAGGATATTCTCACTGGGTATAGAATTCTGACAAGTAGTTTTTGTTTTTGTTTTTGTTTTTTTTCAGTACTTTACCTCCAAAGAAGCAAGAAGTACTTATGAGAACATTGTGTTGCCACATATTCATCTCACTTCTCTCCAAATAACCAATACCCATATTTTCTCAATGCAATTAACAAGTGAACACTAAATTATTCAGTGTGTTACTAAGTCAAACCTATATTGCCAATTCTTAAGCTTGGGAGAAAGATGATCATTAATGAAAGGAATACTTATATTTCTTCTTTCAAGAGTAGTTCTCTTTTTGGGTCTTGATGTTGCTGACTTGCAGTCTTATTTTTAGAAATGCTGAACTAAGTTGGAGGTATTGCTTAGTGGTAGACAATTTGCCGAGCATATGTAAAGCCTGGAAAAAAAAAGAGCATTTAGCTAGAATGACTTGTTAATCTGTGCAGAGCTGCTGTCTCAGGGTTGGGGGAAGAGAAGGTATAAATGCCTCGTTTTAGGGTCCCTCACTGGCCCTACAGCCATGGAGGAATATGTACAACCTAATGATAATGATACCATACTTTGTGAAATTTGTGGCTCATAAATGAACACAGTGCCTACAAGCATCTTCTTTTAGCTTTTAAACTCATTAATTAGGTGCTGGGGATGTAGTTCAGTGGTGTAACATGTATAAAACCTGGGGCTAGAACCCTAGCACCATAAGAAAACAAATATATTAATTAGGAGACTAGAAGGTTTAGTGTGTTGGGCAGTTTTCTATTACCATACCAGAATACCTGAGATAGTCTACTTAAAAATAGGAAAGGGGGACCCCAGCCCACCACTGACATTCAGACAGCCCCCACCTGCCCACGGGAGAGACGGAGAAGCAGAATGGGGTGTGCATGATGAGGAGAGATAGAACTAGAGACACAAGGGTAGTGAGGAACAGCCTCATGTGAATAGCCTGTGCTGCCACCTGAGGTCATGGTGAGGTCCAGCTCATATTGCCACTAAGGACCATGTCTTATTCTGTGGCACTGCAGCAGCAGGGGTCTGTGTCAATCTCCATGGCCCATATTACCATTGAAGGCCATGCAGATGTCCCTGGTCTGGGCTGCCGCCTGGGGCACATGGATGTCAGAGGGCTGCACAAAGCTGACCCTGCGCCTAATTGGCTACTGGTCCCCATCCCTTGCAGGCTGTAGTACTCTGAAGAACTGCCCCTTACCTCGTCTGGGCACTGATGTAGAGCTGGTCCTGGTGACATAAGCACAGGGGAGCTGGGCATAAGAGTGTGAAAGCTAGTCCTGCCTCTTGCCAGCTGTGGCACTGGGATGAGCTGGCCCCATCCCTCACCAGTGTCTTGCTGAAGAGTTGGCTCTGGTGGTGTGAGTGAGGGAGAGCCAGTCCAGCCTCATGCTGGCTGCCACAAGCAGGAGCACTGGCCCTGCCCCTCACCTGGGCAAAGCAGGAGAGCTGGCAGACTAAACAACACAGACACCACCCAGGCCCAGATCCAGGGCTTGGAGTTTGCCCACCCCATCTCTGAACTGATGTTCAAGAGGAGTCCTGGTGAGAATCCAGTATTGGTAGTAAAGCAGAAGCCAGAGGCCTTGAACCAGACCAATGACTCATTGCAATAAACATTTGCTAGTAAACTGTTTGGGCCAAAAGGTATACTGTGGAAATACTGTGACACACTGCAACTTCCATAGTGAGATTTATTTATTTACTTATTATTTTTATTTTTTGTTTTCTTTTGGGCAGCGGGCCCATATGGAGGAATGAAGAGATGAATGGAATTGGGGTACTTGATGTGATATTCTTTATTAAAATGAATCAATAAATTTTTTTTAAAAAAAAAAGAGGAAAGATTTTAGGCTTAAAAGTTTGGAGGTTTTAATTCATTGCTGTCTTACCCTGTATTAAAGGTTCTACTACCTCATATAAGTGCAATGGATGGGGGGCCACACCTCTAGACTTCCAGGCCATTGGAAGACAGTCTAGGTACAAATCATAGCAGTCAATAACAAGGGAGTCAACTCAGAACTTTCAGAAAACCACAACAGGGTAAGTTCAAAGGAAGCAGTGAGTGAAGAGCATGTGTTTGTAAAATAGAGAAATATAGCTGGTCATCAAACAAAACTTCTCTTTAAAAAAGAATAATATGCACTGTGTAGTGGCTATTTCTGATTGTCAACTTGACTATATCTGGAGTGAATTAAAATGTTCACCTGTGATCTGAACCGTGAGACTGGAGGACACAAGTTTCAGGTGTGGTGGTACGCACGCCTTTAATCTGGGCCACACCTGCTGCTGGAGAGCTACATAAGGACATTGGAAGGAGGAAGATTCAATCTTCTCCTGCGAGCCTTGTGGGACTAAGCGACTGCTAGATCCTCGGGTTTTCATTCACAGCTGCTGCCAACCATTGTTGGGGAGTTTGACTACAGACTGTAAGTCATCAACAAATTCCCTTACTATATAGAGACTACATATAAGTTCTGTGACTCTAGAGAACCCCGACCTATACACATTGAAAGGATCAGTAATGTAAGGTAATCTTTGACCTCTGCTAATAAAGGAGAGCAAAGGACAAATGACAATAGACATATAGAGCATTTAAGGTAAAAAGGAATTGTTTTGCATACATATCTATATTCCATGAGATCATTTAATTTATGAAAATCCCTAGCATTCCAAACTTACTGCAAGAAGAGATAACTTCAAAGTGGTTTCTTACCCATAGTGAGGCAAAACATTTTAAGTAATCCTAAAGAAAACAGGAGAAAGGAAATAGTAAAGACAACACCAGAAATTAAATACAAAAGAGACACAAAAGAAAATCAGCCATTTAAACAGTTAATTCAATGAAAAAATAATAATAAAAAGTCTTTAAACTTTTAGCAAGATTTACCAAGAAAAGGAAAATGCTATCTCTTATTCAAAATAAGCATGAGAAGGAACTTTACTTCCTACCTTTCAGCACCATTTTGTCATATACTGCCCAGACCACTGTGTCTCTCGACAATCATCTGAGAAACTTCTATTTGGAGTAGATAGTGATTAACACAGAGATCCACAACTTGCCAAAGTGCAGAGAATGAGATTGCAGAATGTTCAGCTCTAAAGGGAACATATATACAGCCCCCCAAGACTCAGGGATCATTGCAGAAAAGAAAGATGAAAAGTGTAAAAACCAAGGAAGTGGATGGATACAAGGAACCATCTGGCCACAACAGGGAACTCACATTGATCGCCACCACATGTACAAAACCGGTGCAAGCCCAAATTAGACCAAATCCTAACGTGGACAGGGGAGTTAGGCATATAATCCTATACCTAGCCATGGATGGAATGGTGATTGTTAGCCCCTGGGAGTAGCAGTGGTAATTTTCCTTAAGAGTCTTAAGAATCCTGGGATAAGGTGACCACTCTCCTGTGGAAAGGCACATACCCAAGAATATCTAAGCAGTACAAATAGGTCTTGAAGTCATAAAAAAAGAAAAGGACACAAAATTGTGTGGGTCAGGGATAGAAGTTGGATCTGAGAAGAGTTGAAGGAATGAATATGAGCAAAACATGTATAGAACTCAAAGCTCTCAAAGAGCTAATAAAAATAAGCAAGATGATATTACTAGAGAGACTTTTAAGAGATCAAAAGCAGATGTTTTGAACAACTTATCCCAACATATATCTAGATAAATAGTACAAATTTTAAAAAACTATGAAAATGAATACATGAAGAAACAGAAGATTTAAATATCTTCTTATGTCTATTATTTAATGGAACTCATGACTCCCCTCCCTGGGTTCAACCTGCCTTCTGGGAGGGAGGCCTGCTGTCACCCAGGACAATCAGGTGAGATACCCACACCCCAATCCCCTACCTGCTGGGACCCCTACAAGCCCAGCAACCAGGAAGTCCACCTATCCTCTCTGTGCTCCATCTTCTTCCAGTCTATACCTCTACCTGCAATCCTGGATCTACAGTCCACTCCCCGGGTCACAGGAAGTTCCTGATTCCCAAGAGGCCTGGTGTAACCCTAGACAACCATAGGCATGCTGCCATTAGGGACTACCAGCTCTACCTGTATTTGCAGAGGTCTGCTACAATCAGTGGCTACCAGGCCAGCCAACACCAGAGACAACCAGATGGATAAAGGCTAGTGCAAAAACAGAAAGCCAGGGCAATATGGCACCATCAGAACCCTGCTCTTCTAGTACAGCAAGCCCCAGATATCCTAACAAACCTGAAGAACAAGACAATGACCTTAAATTGCATCTTATGAAGATGACAGAGGTCTTTAAAGAGGAAATAAATAAATATAAAGAAATACAGGAAAATACAATCAAACAGGTGAGGGAAATGAATAAAACCATTCAAGACCTGAAAATGGAAATAGAAGCAACAAAGAAAACACAAACAGAGGCACCCCTGGAGATGTAAAAACCTAGGAAAGAGAACAGGAACTATAGACTCAAGCATCATCAACAAAATACAAGGAATCGAAGAAAGAATCTTAGGTGTAGAAAAAAAAAAAAAAAAAAACCAGAAGAAATTGATACATCAGTCAAAGAAAATGCCAAATCTAAAACATTTCTAACACAAAACATCCAGGAAATTTGGGATACAATGAAAAGACCAAACTTAAGAATAATAGGAATAGAAGAAGATTCCCAGATTAAAGGCCCAGAAAATATCTTCAATAAAATCATAGAAGAAAATTTCCCTAACCTAAAGAAAGAGATGGCTATAAATATACAAGAAGCTTATAGAACACCAAATATATTGGACCATAAAAGAAAATCCTCCAGCCACATAATAATCAAAACACTACACACACACACACACACACACACACACACACACACACACATATATGAAAGAATATTAAAATCTGCAAGGTAAAAAGGCCAAGTAACATACAAAGGCAGATCTATCAGAATTACACCTGACTTCTCAACAGAGGCTCTAAAAGCAAGAAAAACCTGGACAGATGCCTTGAAGACCTTAAGAGACCACAGATACCAGCCAAGACTACTATACCAGGCCAAACTTGCAACCACCATAGATAGAAAAACCAAGAGAATCTATGACAAAACCAAATTTAAACAATATCTTTACTAATCCAACTTTACAAAGGATACTAGAAGGAAAACTCCAACACAAGGATGTTAACTACAACCAAGAAAACACAAGGAATTAGTAATTTCATAGCAAAACCAAAGGAAGAGAAGAGAATCACACACACACACACACACACACACACACACACACACACACAGACCACCAACATCAAAATAATAGGAAGTAACAATCACTGGTCATTAATATCTCTCAACATCAATGGACTCAATACCCCCATAAAAAAACACAGGTTAACAGAGTAGATTCATAAACAGGATCCATCATTTTGCTGCATACAAGAAACACACTTAAGCAACAAAGATAGACACTACTTCAGAGTAAAGGGCTGGAAAAGGGTTTTCCAAGCAAACACACCCAAGAAACAAGCTGAAGTAGCCATTTTAATATAATAAAATAGACTTTCAATCAAAAGTAATCAAAAGAAATGGAAAAGGACACTTGATATTCAGCAAAGGAAAAAATCCATTAAGATGATGTCTCAATTCTGAACATCTATGCTCCAAATGCAAGGGCACTCACATTTGTAAAAGAAATATTACTAAAATTTAAATCACTCATAAAACCTTACAAATTAATAGAGATGTCAATATCCCACTCTCATCAATAAACCAGTTATTGAAACAGAAGCTAAACAGAGATATAGTGATAATAACAGAGGTTATGAATCAAATGGACCTAACAGATATCTACAAATATTTCACCCCCAAACAAAAGAATATAATTTCTTCTCAGCACCTCATATGAAACCTTCTCCAAAATTGACCATGTGCTCAGTCACAAAGCAAGCCTCAACAGATACAAAATGATTGAAATAACCCCATGCATCTTATCAGATCATCATGGATTAAAACTGGACTTGAACAACAACTGAAATAGCAGAAAGTCTACGAACTCATGTAAACTGAATAACTTTCTACTCAGTGACCACTGGTTCAAAGAAGAAATAAAGAAAGAAATGATAGACTTTCTAGAATTCAATCAAAATGAAGGCACAACATACCCAAATGAAAGCAGTGCTAAGAGGAAAGTTCATAGCACTAAGTACCTTCATAAAGAAATCGTAGAGTTCTCATACTAAAAATTTAAAAAGACACCTGAAAGTTCTAGAAAAAAAAGATGTAAACACACTCAAGAGAAGTAGATGGCAGTAGATTTCAGGCCTGAAATCAATCAATTAGAAACAAAGAGAACAATACAAAGAATCAACAAAACCAAGAGCTGGTTCTTTGAGAAAATCGATAGACAAATCCTTAGCCAAACTAACTAAAGGGCAGAGAGACAGTATCCAAACTAACAAAGTCAGAAATGAAAAGGGAGGCATAACAATAGGCACTGGGGGAATTCAAAACATCATTAGGCCTTATTTAAAAAGCCTGTACTCCACAAAATTGGAAAATCTAAATGAAATGGATGCTTTTCTAAATAGATACCAATTACCAAAGTTAAATAAAGATCAGGTAAACTATTTAAATAGTCCTATACCCACTAAGAAAATAGAAGCAGTCTTTAAAAGTCTCGCAAGAGCAAGAGCAAGAGCAAGAGCAAGAGCAAGAGCAAGAGCAAGAGCAAGAGCAAGAGCAAGAGCAAGAGCAAGAGCAAGAGCAAGAGCAAGAGCAAGAGCAAGAGCAAGAGCAAGAACAAGAACAAGAACAAGAACAAGAACAAGAACAAGAAAGCCCAGGGACAGATGGTTTTAGCACAGAATTATTGCAGGATTTTCCATGTCGAATTACATTAGGGCAACAGGAGCCCTGTGATTGGACAGGGAATAGGGAGGCAGAGCTAAGAGTTGCACAGGAGAGTGGGGGAGGAGACAGGAAGGAAGATGGCAGCAGAAGTGAACTGGCATAGCACCTCCGATGGTTATGTTATCATAGAGGTTAGAAGTTTGGAATAATTTGTCTAATCTAGGTGGGCAGCTTTTATTATTATCAATTGGCTCTGAAATTATTGTATTGGCATCTTGTAAATTGTGTTTTTATTGATACATAAATCTGATTGGTTAACTATATGCTTAAGAGTTTTAATTCTACCTGATAATTGGATGTTGAGATGGCTGACCATGGGGCAGGCAGTTATCGTGTAAGCCTGGCAGCAGAGATCCACCAAGGGACTCAGCTCAGGAGAGTTGGCAGGCTGAGAGGAGATGTGCTGCGGCCCACCGGTTGCCGGCCTGAACACAGGAACGTGTGGGATTTCTTTTTAATAATTTACCCAACACAGAATTATACCAGACTTTCAAAGAAGAGGTAATACCAATACTCCTCAAGCTATTCTACAAAATAGAAACAGAAGGAATATTGCCAAACTCATATTCTATAAGGCTATAGTTACCCTGAAACCTAAGCCACACAAAGACTCAACAAAGAAAAAGAATTTCAAACCAATCTCCCTTATGAACATATTGATGCAAAAATACTCAATAAAATACTTGCAAACCCAATCCAGGAACACATCAAAAACATCGTACATCATGATCAAGTAGGCTTCATGCCAGGAATGCTGGGTGGTTAAATTCGTGAAAGTCCATCAATGTGATCCTCCATATAAACAAATTGAAAGAAAAAAACCCCCACATGATCATCTCATTAGATGCTGGAAAAGTCTTTTACGAAATCTAACACCCTTTCATTTTAAAAGTCTTAGAGAGAACAAGGATACAAAGCACATACTTAAACACAATAAAGACAATATATGGTTAGCCAATAGCCAATATCAAATTAAATAGAGAGAAAAATTAAAGCAATTCCACTAACATCAGGGACAAGGCAAGGCTGTCCACTCTCTCCGTATCTCTTCAGTATAGTACTTGCATAGTGCAGTATAGGAAAAAGACAGCTAAAGGAGATCAAGAGGATATAAATTTGAAAGGAAGAAGTCAAAATATCACCATTCACAGATGATATGATAGTATACATAAGTGACCCTTACAAAGTATACAAAGAACTCCTACAGCTAATAAATACCTTCAGCAAAGTGGCTGGATACAAAATTAATTAAAAAAATAATCAGTAGCCCTCCTTTATACAAATGATAAATGGGCTGAGAAAGAAATCAGGCAAGCAGCACCCTTCATAATAGCCACAAATACTATAAAATATCTTGGAATAACTCTAACCAAGCAAGTCAAAGATCTGTTTGACAACAGCTTCAAGTCTCTGAACAAAGAAACTGAAGAAGATATCAGAAGATGGAAAGATCTCCCATGTTCATGGATTAACAGTGAAAATGGCCATCTTACCAAAAGCCATCTACAGCTTCAATGCAATCTCCATCAAAATTCCAAGGCAATTCTTTACAGACCTTGAAAGAACAATTCTCAGCTTCATATGGAAAAACAAAAACCCAGGATATCTAAAACAATCATGTATAATAAAAAAACTTCTGGAGGTATCACTATCCCTGATTTCAAGCTGTATTATAGAGCAATAGCAATAAAAACTGTGTGGATTGGTATAGAAACAGGCAGGTTGATCAACGGAATCACATCCAAGACCCAGAAATAAACCCACAAACCTATTGACACTTGATTTTTGACAAAGAAGCCAAAACCACATGTTATGGTTTGTATATGCTTGGCCCAGAGAGTGGCACTATTAGAAGGTGTGGCCCTGTTGGAGTAGGTGTGGCCTTGTTGCAGTAGGTGTGTTACTGTGGGCATGGGCTTTAAGACCTTCATTCTAGCTGCCTGGAAACCAGTATTCTGCTAGCAGCCTTCATATGAAGATGTAGAACCCTCAGCTCTGCCTGCACCATGCCTGCCTGGATGCTGCCATGCTCCTGCCTTGATGATAATGGACTGAACCTCTGAACCTGTAAGTCAGCCCCAATTAAATGTTGTCCTTATAAGAGTTGCTTTGGTCGTGGTGTCTGTTCACAGCAGTGAAACCCTAACTAAGATACCATACAATAAAAAAATGAAAGTATCTTCAACAAATTATGCTGGTCTAACCGGATGTCTACATGTAGAAGAATGAAAATAGATTCATATTTTTCACCCTGCACAAAACTGAAGTCCAAGTGGATCAACGACCTCAACATAAAACCAGATACACTAAATTTATTAGAAGAAAAAGTGAGAAATAGCCTCGAACACATTGGCACAGGGGAAAATTTCCTGAACAGAACACCAGTGGTTCAGGTTCTAAGACCAACAATTGATAAATGAGACCTCATGAAACTAAAAAGCTTCTGTAAGGCAATGGACACTGTCAATAGGACAAAACAGCAACCTACTTTTTTGGGAAAAGATCTTTACCAACCCTACATCTGACAGAGAGCTAATATCCAAAATATATAAAGAACTCAAGAAGTTAGACACAAACAATCAAATAACCTAATTGAAAATAGGGTACAGAGTCAAACGCAGTTCTCAGCAAAGGAATCTTGAATGGCTGAGGACCACTTAAAGAAATATTCAATGTTCCTTAGTCATCGGGGAAATGCAAATCAAAACGACCCTGAGATTCCACCTCACACCAGTCAGAATGGCTAAGATCAAAAACTCAGGTGACAGCAGATGCTGGCGAGGATGTGGAGAAAGAGGAATACCCCTTCATTGCTGGTGAGATTGCTTGTACAACCACTCTGGAAATCAGTCTGACCGTTTCTCAGAAAATTGGGACTAGTTCTACCTCAAGACCCAGCTATACCACTGCTTGTCATATAACTAAAAAATGTCCCACCGTGCCACAAGGACACTTGCTCCACTATGTTCATAGCAGCTTTATTCATAATAGCCAAAAACTGGAAACAACCCAGATGTCCTTCAACTGAAGAATGAATACAGACATTGTGGCTCATTTACACAATGGAATAGTACTCTGCTATTAAAAACAAGATCATGAAATTTTCAGGCAAATGGATGGAACTAGAAAATATCATCCCAAATGAGGTAATCCAGACCCCAAAAGGGCATGCATGTTATTTACTCACTAATTGGTGGATATTAGGCAAAAAGTTCAGGATAACCACACTCTACTCTACAGACCCAAAGAAGCTAAGCAATAAGGACAGCCCTAGGAAGGATGCTTGAGTCTCATTTCAAAGGGGGAATAAAATAGTCATAGGAAGCAGATGGAGAGAGGGAACTGGGTTGGAGACAGGATGGGGGATGGTGTTCAGGATCAAGTATAGTGAGATATAGGAGAGAGGACTAGAAAACCAGGAGGATGAATGGAGATCAGTGGCTGATGAGGGTTTGGGGGCGGAAGCCCTCTCTTGGACTTGCCAGAAACCTGGGATAGGACATCCCAGGAGTTTATGGGAATGACTTTAGCTGAGACTCCTACCAGTGGAGATATGGAACCTGAAGAACCTCCTATAGCCAGGCAGGATTCCCAGTGGAGGGGATAAGGACACCAACTCACTCACAAATTTTCCACCCAAAATTTGTCCCGTCTACAAAATGTGCAGAGGCAAAGATGGAGCAGAGACTGAGGGAATGGTCAACCAATAAGTGGCCCAACTTGAAACACCAATCCTTGACACTATTAATGATACTCTGTTATACGTGCAGACAGGAGCCTAATATAACTGTCCTCTGAGAGGCTCTACCCAGTAGCTGACTGAAACAGATACAGAGGCCCACACCCAAACTTTGGACGGATCTTGGGGACTCTTATGGAAGAGTTGGGGGAAGGATTGAGGGCCCTAGAGGGGATAGGAACTCCACAGGAAGACCAACAGAGTCAACTAACCTGGACACTTGAGGCTCTCAGAGACTGAACCACTAACCAAAGAGCATACCTGGGCTAGACCTAGCTCCTCCCCCCCCCCCATATGTAGCAGATGTGCAGCTTGGTCTTCATGTGGGTCCCCCAACAACTGGAGCAGGGGCTGTTCCTAAAGCCATTGGCTGTCTGTGGATCCTGTTCCTCTGACTGAGCTGCCTTGTCTGTCTCAGTGGGAGAGGATAAGCTTATCCCTGCAGAGACTTGATGTGCCAGGGTAGGGGAATGGGGGGAGGGTTCATCTCTCAGAGAAGAAGGGGAGGAGGGAATGGGGGAAGGAACTGTTTGAGGGGGGAGCCAGAAGGAAGGGGGTAGCAATCAGGATACAAAGTGAATAAATAAATTAATTAATGGAAGAAATGGAATTCATGATTTGATTTTCAACACAGGGTCTCATTTGTGCCAGCCTGGCCTTGAATTTACTATGCAACTACAGACTACCTTGAACTCCTGTTTGCACCCCCTCCACCCTGAGAGTGCTGGATTACAGGTGTATATATTACCCAGTTTATACTGTGTTCAAGATTGAATACCAGGCTTTATGAATGGAAGGTAATTAATTACTCTGCCAACTAAGCTACAAATCCAAGTTTAAAAATTTACCAATAAGCATCAGGAGAGATGGCTTCACTGTTGAAATCTTCCAACATTTAAAGATGATCTAACACTAAACTTACATCAACTCAGAGAAGAGAGAGGGAAACGGTTCCCACATCTGGTCTGTGAAGCCAGAATAAGATAACACAGCAACCTCACAGGAAGAGAATGTACTAGGACAAGATCTCTTATAGATATAAAAAAAAAATTCCCACTATTAGCAAAGTCAGATTCAGCAATGAACATTTGAGAAGATAATCACGATTGATTTGCTGGTGATCCCAAGGATTCGAGTTTTACTGAATATTTAAAGACAAATTTATATCATTCACCATATTGACAAAAAAAAAATTATTTCCTGTGCCCAGATGTGGTGGTACACACCTATAATCCTGGGACTCAGGAGTCAGAGGCAGGAGAATTGCTGCATATTTGAGTCTAGCTAGGGTCATAGCAAATTCCAGGCTGCCAAGGCTACACACTGAGACTATCCCAGCAAAAGCCAGGTGTTAGCCCAGTGGTAGATTACCTGCTTAGTAAGCATAAGGCACCATGTTCAATACCCAGCATGGATAGAACAAAACCCACAAACGAACAAATGAAACCAAAATTATTTCCTCAAAGCAAAAGTAGTTCCAAGTTACGTGCACAATTAAAGGTCTCACAGCATGTGAGGAATACAAGAAAAGGCAGGAAGATAGATCCCCAGATGGCCTTGGTCGACCCATCTCTTCTCCCCCTTACTTGTAATTCTGGGGCAGAATGTATCCCAGATGTGCCATCTGGAGACAAGGAGAAAATCTGTATGACAGCCTCTTTCATTCTAGAATATGGTGTCTCAGCATGCTTGTGCCTGTGCTTGGTGGCACTGGGGAGTGTTCTGGGGGCCTCGATTATGGTGCTGTGTGGAGCATGCGCAGATGAGACTGTCCACGCGAGCCTTTTGGAACTGGTTTGCCATGGATCTGAGTGTCTGTGTATCCTTGCTGTCCATCTGCTGTAATAAATTTGCTCTGTCTGACTTATGGGAGTGTTCTGTGTCAGCAGGCTTATCCAACTGACAGAAAACCTTTGCGAGAACTTTTATAATCTAATAATCTATGCCCCCACGAAAAGCCTCCCAGTTAATGGTGAGTTCTTGAGAGCTTTCCGTCCATAATTGGGAATGAAAGAAGGATTGCCTGCTGGCACCACGTTTCTTCAATATCATAACGTAGCTCCAGCCAGCGCAAATTGGAAAGAAAAAAGAAGCTTATGGATGTTGGAAAGGAAAAGGAAAGAAAAAAATTAATAAAACATGACACAACTCGTACAAAGAAAAGCAGAAGCAGTTTTCAGATAATTAGGGTTAATAAATGGGCTTAGCAAGACTGCAGAACTGGTAACCACTCGGTAAAAGCAGCCTTATTCCTGTGACAATGCCAAGAATCAGATGGAATCTTTTAAAGAATTGTACTATTTCTAATGTCATTAAAGATAAAATATTTAGAAATAAGTATGGCTATGTGAGAGTTCTACACAGAGGGCCATGAAACTGAGAAAATCCCTAGTGCTACAGAGATGCTAATTCTTTCTAGATACTCAAAGATTTAATATAGAAGCAGAAACAGTGCGAGTGTGTGTTTGTGAGTGTGAGTATGTGTGTGAATGGGTGTGTGTGATTGTGTGCGAGTGTGTGAGAATTTGTGTTTGTGAGAATGTGTGTGTGAGTGTGTGTGAATATATGTGTGTGAATGGGTGTGTGTGAGTGTGATTGTGAGTGTGAGAATATATGTGTGTGTAAGAATGTGAGTGTGTAAGTGTAAGTGTAAGTATGTGTGTGAATGGGTGTGTGTGAGAATATGTGTGTGAGAATGCGTGTGTGAGTGTGTGTGTGTGTGTGTGTGTGTGTGTGTGTGTGTGTGAGTGTGAATGTGGAAATGTAGAAGTTGATCCTAAAATTCCTATGGAAATACAAAGGATCAAGAATAGTCAAGGAATAGTAAAAAACAAGTTTACACAATTGTGTGTTATAAGACCACATGGAAAAGATGCAAGATGGACAAACAGCAATGAAGTCCAAGGCCCAGAAGCAGGCTCCCACACACTTACCTTTTGATTTTGGTGGAAGAATGCCATTGGAACTCAGTAGGGAAAAGATGCTATTTTCTACAAATAAACCTGAGTTAACTGATTACTCAAAGGAGAAAAAAAAATCATTGGCTCCTCCCTATACCACACACAAAGATAAATTCCATCTTTAAAAAAATCTAGAAAGTGGCATAGGGCTGGAGAGATGGTTCAGAGAATGCAGACAAGGGCTGCCAATCCTGATGACTGAGTTTGATCCCCAGGATCCCTAGGGTGGAAGGGGAGAACCGACTCTCTAGACTTGTCTTCTGACCTCCACATATGTGCCAATGCATGAGCAACTACACGCATAAGCATACACTCACATGTGCATGTATGTACATGCACACACACGATAAATAAAAATGTAATAGGAGCAGCATAACTATCTTTGTATCCTTCAGAAGGAAGATATTTCTAAGTCAGATGCAATAATCACCAATTACAGGTTAGAGAGCTGACTCAGCCATTAAAAGCACTTAAGGACTCGGGTTCAGTTCTCAGCACCCACATGGCTGATCACACCTGCTTGTAACATCGATTCTAAGGGATCTAATGCTTCCTTCCAGACTCTGCAGGCACTAGACACACACATTATATACTTACATACATCCATATAAAATACAAATAAACCTTTAAAAACAATAATCATTTATGTGCCGGACAGTTTTATGTCAACTTGACCCAAGCTGGAGTTATCTGAGAGGAGGGAACCCCAGGTGAGAAAATGCCTCCATAAGATGCAGCTGTATGGTCTTCAATGGCATCAATAACAACAGAAAGCCCACACACACATGGAAGCTGAACAGTGCTCTACTCTATGATAACTTGGTCAAGGAAGAAATAAAGAAAGAAATTAAAGACTTCCTAGAATTTAATGAAAATGAAAGTACAACATACCCAAACTTATGGGACACGATGAAAGCAGTGTTAA
>CM052701.1:29938308-29985163 GCA_028551405.1 Uromys caudimaculatus | reverse complement strand
CCTGACTTCAACTGCTCGGGGCCGAACCCCTCTGCCTCTGCGTAGGTTACGGGTTCGACCCCAATGCATTGGTCCTTCTCACCACCCCCGAATTAAACCTCATGTGATTGCAGCAAGGACGGTCTTTCGTGAGTTCTTGGGGGGTCGCGCCATCCCGAGACTTGAGCGAGGGTCTCCCCAGCTCGGGGGTCTTTCACTGGGTGCATACTGAAGTTGTTCACTTGAGAGAGTGACTGGTGGAAGCTGAACGACAGTCCTGTCTGGATGGATCTGCTTTATCCACCAGACTCTGAGCATGGGGCTGGGTCAGCGGAAGATGATAAACTCTTCATTGACTGGCCCATGTTGGCTTACAGACAATTTCACTAGGCTCTGCCCAATAGCTACCTAGCTACAGCTTACTTCACAGCCTTCTCTCTCCCCTCTTCTCTGCCCTCATAGCTCTGTTTCTCAGCTTCCCCGAGCCCCATTCCCTTACCCCCATAGTAAATCTACTTTATGTTAGGCCTGTCTCATGAAGTGATTCCTCAGGGGAGCATCAGGCTTGCTAAGGTAATCCTGCTGCTGCATTATACCACATTATAAAACCACCAACCACTAATCATGGCTAATCATTATTACATCATAGTGACAAGGTTCTGATTTGCCCAAAAATTATTTAGGTCTAGCATCCTTGAAAAATGGAAGATCCCTAATTACACTGCCACCTTCTAAGGGAAGATCTGTTGACTTCTCACAGCAAGCTCTTAAGGCAACTTGAATCCTTTCCCCAGGACTTTGCATTCCAGAGATCACATTATACTGGCTGGTTTCTTACTACTATAATAAAATGCCGGAGGCAGGCTATTTTATAAAGGATAGAGGCTCACAGTTTGTAAAGTGCAAAGTCTAGGGGCTTTTGGTGATGACTTTCTTGCTGACAGTGTCCTGAGGCAGCAAAAATCATCATGTGGAAGGAGACAGTGAGTGCATGTATGGACATGTACCTCTGCTGGTACACTCAGACAAAATTATCAAATTTTAAACACCTCTTAAAGCTTTATCTCTAAGCACTATGATTGAATTAACTTTCTATTCTCTTACTACCTAAAATGAGCATCAAATTTCAACACATGGTAAATACTATACCCAATCTGTAGTAATTACCTCCAAAGAGCTTAGTGACTATATACATATACATATATATTTGTACTATAATAAACGCATGTATGTTTTGATTGTATTTGCTTTTTTATAAGCTCATATTCATATTAATAAAACAACACATACAAACTCTTATGCAATCCCCACTAAAATTAATTATATCAAACCCAGAAATTCTAGTTCAGACTTGAGAGAAATAAAAGTATGTATCTACAAAAAGACATGTTATGACTCATACTTTGATTTCAAAATGTAGCACAAAGCAACAGTCATTGAAACAGCATGGCTTTACACAGGATAGACACATAGGCCAGTGGAGTAGAAACAAGAATATCCCTCTCATACCTATGGCCTGAATGTTCACATAAAGTCTCTGCTTGCAGTGTAATTGTCAATGTGATAGTATCAAGAGGTGGGGTGGTTGGGAGATGATTGAGTCCTGATGGTGGTATCTGCTTAAGTAGGATTATTAAGCACTCCCACCCTTTTAAAAGGAGCCTTCAATAGTACTGCTAATCCTACATAAAACAATTGTTCTTGTCTAGAGTCTAGACAAGACTCCAGCCAGGTCCTATAAAATGCCCCTAAGGTGTGAACTACATCACGGAATTGATCTCCTTTGAGGCATTTGTGAGTCTTATAGCACATGGGATGTTGTGCTCACGGATGGGCTCATATATCCTCGTGCCTATGGACAGGCTCATAATCTCCTGGGTGGGTAGTGTTTCTGATGGCTGAAGGCAATTCTTGAGAGAAGGTGGTGGCTGGGAGCTGTTGGCATCATCACTCTCAGCAGCTGGGAGACAGTACATGATACCATTTGGGGGCGGGGGTCTGGGCTGTGCAGGATCATGTATAGAACGAAGTGACCTTTCTAAGAGCCTTAATGTACCTTCATAGTATAAATGGATTATCAGTTTTCTACTTAGACCTTTGCTGTTTTCTCAGTCTTGCCTATCCTATTTCCAAATACTTAGATGGAGATATGTTAGAGTAAGTTTCAACTAAGTGACAGCAAAATTGGCACTTAAGATGTAATGAATGCATTATTAAGTACTTCAGAGTAACTAATAGACCTTAGTGAGCCACGGCCTTTCAGAGATCTATAAAAACTAATTCCCAAAGTCATCTGAGGTTCCCGGGGACTCTCTTATGTGCAGATATAACCTCAAATCAATACCTATCTCTTGCTCTCTGTCCTGGGACATCCCTGTCATTGTAAGGTGGAACACCCATGGCCAGCTAAAGTGGGTATTCACTAAGACTGTGGCGATTTGTTTCACTTCCCAGTCCAGGGAGGTTATTGCACCTGCATCCCTTCCAGTCAGGATACCGTCCATGTCTTAAAGTCTTCTTTGGCTCTGCCGCTCTGTTAATTATCACTACAGTTGCGTTAGGGGCTCTTCAGAAGCTCACAGGGACTCTCCAGCTCAGTTCCTTGGTTCTTCTGGAACCCCTGGGAACAGTGATAGGAGTCTCTTCTTTGCTTTTCCACCTCTGGGTACCACTGGGCTCATTGTTGCCTTCCTGTGGACAGCCTGAGAGATAAACTCTCCCTCAGTGTCTCTCCTGTGCTGTTATCAGAACTGGCTTGCACTGGTTTGAAGAAGAGCATAGAGCAGTTGTCAACCTCCCTGACCCCACGTCTCTTAGCCTTTGGTGATCCGTGTACAATATGCAACTCTAGTGCCAACCTCACTGGTTGCCATGAAGTTTCAGAGAGTTGAGCTATAAAGACATCTGGAACAGAGCCTGGCTCATGGGGAGTGTGTGTGTGTGTATGTGTGTGTGTGTGTGTGTGTGTGTGTGTATGTGTGTGTGTATGTGTGTGTGTCTCTTCAGGAATGCCTCTGAGGCCATCACTTCTCAAGTTTTATGGTTAAAATGGATTTTTAAAAAAAGGTTTAAGATGGCAAAGTACTTGTCTAGCACATGTGAGGACCCAAGTTCCACCTCTAGTACTTAAAAAGAAAGGAGAAGAAGGGCTGGAGAGTTGGATCAATGGTTAAGAGTACTTGTTGCTCTTGCAGAGGACCCGGGTTCCATCCATAGCACCTAAATAGTAGCTTAGAACCATTAGTAACCCCAGTCTTAGGGGATCTGCTGAGCGCTTCTGACTTCTCCAGGCACCAGGTACCCATGTGGTTCACATATATACATGCAGGCAAAACACTCAAACACTTAAAATAATAAATACATCTTTAAAAATTCAAAAAGCAAAAGAAAAGAATTCCCTATAGTCCTAAATTTATATTAAACATGTTTGGCTCCACGAGGGCAGTCTCAGAGAGTACTAAAAATGGTGAAACATATTACTAGGAAACTGGAGGCGGCAGAATGCAGCCTAGCCTAACACAAGCATCGTGGGATTCAGAGCTGTATAGAACTCCTTTGGAGTTCTTGTTCACTCTCCTGAAACTCTATCTAGCTGTTAACACAAGAAAGAAACATGTCTACCATAAGGACATTGGTAGCCTAAGTGTACAGTAAGTTCTAGAACTAGACTACATGGTATGTAGTCTCAGTTTGTATCATCAATTCATTGAGTAACTGAGAGCTTAATCTCTCTGTGGCCTCAATTTTCTTCAGTTGTCCGATTGATAATGGTAACTTTTTTTTTTTTTTATTAGATTGAACATGAACATTTAGGTCTGTTTGTTTTTTCTAGTATTGGGGACTGAACCTAGGGCTGGGGCATGTTAGAACTTCTGAACAATGACCTTAGTAATATAACATTTAGGGTCAAACCATAAAAGGCATTGATATCTGAATGTTATTATTATATAATTATATTATTTTTAACAATGTAACCGTGGACTTTCCCACCCAAACCCCAGTCTCTAAAATAATGACTCTGAGACTTAATTATATATGAACAAATGCTTAGGCCATAGCTTGGGCTTGTTCCCTGACTATCTCGTAACTTAACTAACTTGTTTATTGTATTCTATGAGTACCACATGGCTGGTTACTTCTCCTCAGTTTCATGAATGTGTCTCCTCAGAATTCAGGTTGAATCTCGTCCTGCGCCCGATTCTATCCCAAAGTTCCTCTTTCTCTATAGGAACTCCTACCTTCTATTTCCTGCCTCAGCTCATTGGCCAATCAGCTTTTTATGGACAGGTGATGCTTCAATACAGTACCCAAGAGATTCTCACTATACATAATGTTAAAAAACATTAGCTATTGCGATAGTTAACCATAATTACCAACTTGACTGGGTTTGCCATCACTGTGAAAACATACATCTTGAGTATGTCTAATGAGGGTGTTTCTAGAATGGTCTGACTGAGGAGGGAAGGCCTACCTTGAATGGCACTGCCCGTAGGCTAGGTACTACAACTAAATGCAAAGGAGAAATGAACAGATTACCTACATGCCTCTCTCTCTGCTTCCTAGGGACACAATGTGACCAGCTGCCTCAGCTTTCACCATCATGCTTCCTCACGGTGACAAACTGCATCCCTCCTAATCTGTGAGCCAGAATAAATCCTCCTCCCTCCCTTCCTTCCTTCTTTTCTTCTCTTGTCCCTCCCTCCCTCCCTCCTTTCCTCCCTCCCTCCCTCCCTCCTTCCCTCCCTTCCTTAAGTTGCTTCTGTTGCTGCAATGAGAAAACTAACACAGTAGTATCAACTAGGATGATAAAAACACGTCATGAAAGTGATATAAAGCAATTTTAGGTGGGCTTAATTTAGTATAATGTATAATATTAGTTCTCTTATATTTACTCCAAATCTGAAATAATGTAAGTCCGTGAAATAATGCTTAAGCTAGAACAGTGTCATTTCGAAGCTGACAGCTTGAGTGAATTGTGTACTGTCACCATATGGCCAGTAATCAGAAATGCTTACCTCCTTCCCTGAGATGAATGTTGAATTATGGAGGCTTTGCATTCTGATGTTTCTTTAGGAACAATACCCTTTGCATAAACTGCTACCAGCTTGCATACAAAAAGCCCCTGAGCACTGTCTGACATAGAGGACAGCTTCATGAACATCAATTACCATGAACACATAGGCTTCAGTAATGTACCAAGCAAATAACTTCAGCTCCCATAAACTTAGTTGAGTCCCTTTCCACCAACTGCAGAGAATCCCTTGGAGAAGAAAGGCAGATGACAGGACAAGCCTCATGTTAGCACCCCTGTGGGGATCTCTTCTTACTAGCCACCCACTGGAGTCACTGGACACCAGTTCCACCTGCCATGTGCACAGCCTGCCTCTTTGACCATGTCCTGAGAGCTGTGACATTGGTGTGCCTTTTCTTTATCATATGCTATATTGTCTAGTACAACTCCAGATCTTTGGGATTGTGGTCTAGATGCTAGTAGTGAGTCACTTGGGACGGGCCTTAAAGGTTATAGTTGCTTGTGGTGCTGGCCTGAGCTCTCTGCTTCTTCATCAGCCAACATGTATCTCTGCCCCACACTCCAACTGCCATGAATCCTCATCATGTTTTCTCCATCATGATGGACTTAAAACTAAGCAAGCTGAAACAAATCGCTTGTCTATTGTTGCCACTGTAGGTATTTCATTACCTACAGTGATGAGAAAAGTAACTAATATACCATGTAATGGGCAAGAATTGGCATGTGTATGTATGTATATGTATATATGTATATATATTTCCATTTTTCATTAATAAAGGGCCTGCCTGGTACTTCTGGTCTGCTCTTCCCTGGCCATGCAGACCAAGATGGACAAGCCTCGGAAAGAGAGTAACCATGACTTTTGTAAGAAGTTGACTATTAGTCAATGGTAAATACCAAGGGGAGGAAAAATATTCATGATATGAACTCAGAATATTCATAGCACTCCCATTAAGGAAGAGAATGCATACAAAGAAAGAATATATACACACGTTTTAAGAATGTAGTATTACGGTTGTATATTGCTATGCAACATAACCTACTGGCTTAATCTCTAGGTACCATTTGACTACTATTCATTGTTTCTGTGGGTTGAGAATCCAGGAAGGCACTTCTCATGGAACTTACACATAAAGGAATGGATGGCTCATCTACATATGGTGAGGAATCTCTTTCTCTTTCCATGTGCTCTGTCTGAACAGGATTTCTGTGCTTTCTTAGGATATGGTGTCCTCTGTCCATCGTGTCTCTATCATGGCAGCTGAAAGTCTATAACAGCAGGCATTCCAGTCCCCAAGACCAAAGCTACATTACTTTTTATGACCTTGCCCTGAAGTCAAAGTCATTTCTGCTGAACTCTGTTGAGTATAAGCGAATCTCAAGATGGTTCAAATTCAAAGGTAAGTGAATTGGAGTTCAGTTGTTGACAGAAGAATAGCAGGATTTAGAAGATAACAGTGAAGTGGCCATGTTCAGAAAGTGCAACCTGTGCTCCCCCCACGTGTGTGTGTGTGTGTGCATACATGTGTGTATGAATTAGTAAATTCCTTTATCTTCTAATACCCATGAAAATATCTACAGAAAAGTAAATGAGCATGGTCAGTACAAATAACTTGACTAATAAGATATATGGAAGTTATAGCTGGGGAGATGGCTCAGAGGAAGAAAGGGGCTTGCTGCCAAGCCCAAAGACCCAAGTTCAACTCCTAGAGCCCACGTGATGGAAGGAGAGAACTCCCATAAAGTTTTTGACCTCTACATCGGTTACTTGGCACATAAACACACAGAGACAGACAGACAGACAGACAGAGATGCATGCACACACGCACGCACTGTACCAGGTCAGTAGCTATCTGAGGTTGTCTACCCTTAGCCACTGTCAGTGGGCTTCCTGTATTTTCCAGCCAGCTAGAGTGAATGCTCGTGCATTCTTAGATGAGAGAGTATTGGCTAATGACTATCAGCAGCTCCGGAAATGAAGGAAATCAGTGATACAATAAAAACTCTAATTGCTTGGCACTGGTGTTTAGGCCTCATTAGGTAGATCTGTAACAGCTTCAAGAGAAATAAACTCCTGCGTCAATAGATAACAAGGCACGAAATAGGCTATTTCCTTCCTGAAAGGTATGAAAGCTTTCCATGGCCTGATCAACTCGCTTAGTAGATTATTTCCTGTCATCTCAGTTAATTGAATTTTATCCCTTGCTCTTAAAATACTTTCCTTCAAAATAAGGTTACAAAGTTCAGAAAAGTCATATTTGAAATCATGGTCACAGAAGCAGAAATCATCCTTATCAAGAAAAAATGTTTCAGGAAAAAGAAGAAATAAAAAAAACAAACAAAAAAAACCCCAAATCCTCAAACTTTTGGAAGATCACCTTTCTCCCAAGTATGTGGGTTAACTGACATTCAAATAACATCTAGAATACAACCTTGTGCTACAGAACCCAATTTAGAATTTGAGATGTAAAAATTATGTTTGGTTGTATCTATAAACTTCCCTGAGAATTATGCCCAAGATTTTGTTTATAAATGCTTTTGTCTTAGTTAGAAAGGAAAGACAATCAGTTCTGGTTCCAATATGAATTTGTTTCTCAATATGCTTTTGGTTTGAATTTTATTCTTAAATGTTTTTGTCTTAGTTAAAAATGGAAAAAAATTCTGATCCAACTCCAATATGAATTTGGTTCTCAATATGCTTCTGATTTATATTTCAGACTTAGTTTTTAATTCTTTGTAAACCTTTCTATCTCTTTAGATTATGCTCAACATGAGAATATCTCTCTCTCTCTCTCTCTCTCTCTCTCTCTCTCTCTCACACACACACACACACCTCTGTACTACACAGTTAGAGCTGGACTAAATCAATTATAATGGTTCACATCTGGATTTTCAAGGTTTAAATTTTGTTGATTTAGTTGTTCAGTAAGCTACCTACTTTTAAATTCTTACTTTTTTAAGATGAAGAATGCAAGTATTTGAAAGTTCCCTGCCTGCTTGGAATATGTTCTCTAGTTTCATCCAGACCCTTCCATACCAGCCCCTCAGAAGTTCAGAACTGTACTCAGTAGAAGCAAGTGGAAATTAACACCTTGGACAATCTCCAGGATGGACTTTGACCAGAAAAAAAAAATGTAAAAATCCTTTTAAGCGACTGTTTGTCTTTCTTTTATGCTTCATCTAATGATTGTTCCTAAGGGGGTGATGGCATGCTACAATGACCATTGCATTGATTTTGCTATCCCAGACCAGCAACTATGCTGATTCTTTCTAATCCAGGACCCAAGCCTAGGCTAGAGCTACCCACTCTTAGGGTAGGTCTCCACACTACAGTTAACCTACTCTGGATAATTCCTCACAGGCATGGCAGAAGATTGCCTCCTAGGTGGTTCTAGATCTGGTCAAGTTGATAATTCAGTGATAACCATTATGCTTTAGTTAGACAGAGTATGTATCTTAACATAGCATAGAGGCCAGTGGAGCAGGCATTCCTGAATCCTGCCTGGACCACAGCAACTTCTAAAGCTCTAAATTATGAGCTGAAAGTCAGTAATTGTTCTAGGGTCATTTGCATTCTTAAGTCTCTAGTAGGGGGATATCAGGCTTTTTTGAGGAAGTGGGTATGGGAGGGAATGGAGTCTCAAAGAGGCCACACTCTGTTCTGGGTCTGTTACTCTGGCTTGAGTAAATACAAGTCCATTTAGTGACTTGCAAAGCCATGGCTGAAGCAATCCCCTGAAGTAGTGGGCCTGAAAGGACCTTGGAGGGTGGACAGATTAGTTCTCCTTATCTCAGCATCAGTCAGGCGGCAGCTGAATTGAAGGTCAATATCTGGGATTCTCCTGCTGGAAGCAGGTGTCTAGAGAGCATAGATTTTCTGCTATGTACACTCGACTCTCCCCTTGTTATTGGCCCACATCAGGACAATTTCAAGCCCGTCAAAACACATTACTAGAGAAGCCATCCTTGAAGTAAACCCTATAGGTGGCACTTCTGGAAGCCCGGGCTGGTGCTGTGCAGGACTCTCTCTCTCTCTGTCTCTCTCTCTCTGTCTCTCTCTCTCTGTCTCTCTCTCTCTGTCTCTCTCTCTCTCTCTCTCTCTCTCTCTCCCCCCACTGCCCTTCATCATCCTGATTTCATTCTTCTTTCCATTCATTCATGATAATACACCCTCTCCAGCAGCAGGGTAGCGAGGACGCTGGACTGTGGACACAGTTGTTTTGTTTTAATGTCACTCATCTGGAAAATCATGGGTGGTGGCTGAGTACTCTCTGGACTGGAGACCCACTAGATAGAGTTTACAACTGTTGCTATCTATAAAACCAGTGTGGTGGCCACCCGGAATGGCCAAAGAGTGCTCAGATATCTGGCCGATTCCTATTGCAGGTGTGTCTTAGCTAGAGTCCTATGGCTGTGAATAGAAGCCATGACCTCAGCAACTCTTATAAAGGAAAAACATTTATTTGGGGATGGCATACACTTTCGGAGGTTTAGTCAGTTATCATCATGGCGAGAAGCATGGTGGCGCACAGCTAGATATGGTGCTGAAGAGGTAGCTGAGAGTTCTACATCTAGTTTAGCAAGTAGCAGGAAGAAAGAATGGACCTAGTTTGAGATTCTGAAACTCCAAAACCCACCCCCAGTGACACACTTCCTTCAGCAAGACCACACCTACTCCCACAAAGCCACACCTCCTAATGTTACTCCTCAAGCATTCAAATATATGAGCCTATGGAGTCAATCTTATTTAAATGAGTATAGAGTGTTTCTGTAAGGGTACCTTGGGAATCTTGCATGAGGTGAGCATTTAAATCAGGTATAGCATGTTAGCCTACCTAATGTAGGCAGGCCCCTTCCAAACCACTGAAAGATCGAATAGGATAAAATGTTGTTCTGCCTTGAGCAAGAGAATTCTTCTTGTCCGATAAAGAAGCATCAGCTCTTTACGAGGGTCTTGAGCCAGCAGTCTTGCTTAGTTAGGCCTGGGGCTGCATCATCAGCTCTCCTGAGGTGAAGATCTACAGTACTGGGCTGTAACTAAAACAATGGCTCTCACAGATCTCCAGGTTGTCAATTTACTCTGCTGTAAGATTGCCAGTCTC
This sequence comes from Uromys caudimaculatus, assembly GCA_028551405.1. Lineage (NCBI taxonomy): Eukaryota > Metazoa > Chordata > Mammalia > Rodentia > Muridae > Uromys > Uromys caudimaculatus. The sequence continues at coordinate 29,975,050 of CM052701.1, read as the reverse complement.
CATAATCTTGTGAGTCAAATCTCTTATGTATATATATATTCCTCAGTCCTTCCGGTGATTTGAATGAACATGGCCCCCATAGGCTGATAAGAAGTGGCACTATTAGAAGGTGTGGCCTTGTTGGAGTAGGTGTGTCCCTTTTGGAGAAAGTATGTCACTGGAGTCAGGCTTTGAGGTTTCAGATCCTCAAGCCAAGCCTAGTGGCTCACTGTCTCTTCCTGCTGCCTGCATGTTGTATTTGGGCAAAACTTTAAGGTGGACTTTATACAGATGGGCAGAGTTCTTTCTCTGATACTTTCATCATCTTTAGCAACCTGCTCCTAGTATTGCAGCCAACCAGGCCCAAACTTTGATCTTTGACTCCTCACTTCAGTGTACCATGGTGTGTTTGATCGTCACCTCTCCATATTGTGATCTTAAAAGATTTTTTCAGGTAGACAGGCAGGACATGGAGTCTCTCTGTGTATTTCCCTCACCTAAGAGCCCACATTCCAACATGTAGGAACAGTTCTGTTCAGTTTACTAACGGTCTACAGTGGGAGTGCTCATGTGGTGCTTCGCCATCATGGTGGGAAGTAGGTATTATCTGGCTATTGTTCTAATGCTCTGGGATTTGGAAAAAGCCAGGTGTGTCTTCTACTTTCTTTACACTCATTCAGAGACTGTTGCTTCAGGCTGGAAGGGGTCTTGGAAGAAGGCCCCTGTGCTGTGGATGGATCATAACCTTAGAGGGGTGATGTGTGTGGGCAGGGACTCTGTGCTCACACCTCTCCATTTGACCAGCGGTAGGATAGGATGACTTTCTCTTTTCCTTTATAGTCTCCTTTCTCTTCTTTGTACCAAAGCTCACGCTATTTGGCTTCATGACCCTGCAGACACAGCAAACTCTTCTCTCTTTCTGATTTCTTTTCCTTCAGCCCACCATGGCCCACAGGCTGCAGCATAAGGGTGGATTCACAATTGACTTCTAAGTCCTGAGGCTGAACAATGGGGACCACCACGGAGAGGTGCCAGTTTGGCCTCCAGGCCTGACCTCAAAGGCTTTATCAGCAGGATCAGACCATATGTCCTCTGTAATCCAACATCTGGGTCACAGGATGAAGGGGAGGATAGAGCCTGGTTAATACAATGGCTTAACTCCCCTCCCAAGTTATAATCTGGACCTAATGGCAGGGGAAATTGTGTTATTGAGCAGGAACATGGTAGCAAGCAAAGCAAATTTCAGAAACAACTTCAGGAGAGCACAATGGGTTAATTTTCACATCTCCTAACCTTCCCCTGATAGAAATTAAACTAGACAGAGTCAGGGTGGATGAGGGGAGATAGACTTCTCGTAGGACTCCAGACTGTGATATTCAACTTTGCAGCTTTCTCTTGAACCCAGACTATATATACATTATATTCTATGTACATATACATATGCACACATGCAACTGAGAATGTGGGAATGGAGTTTGGGTATATACATACATACACATACACACGCATATATTGTTTCAAAGGTAAAATTTAAATTTAACTTAATATAATTAAACACTAATCCTAATGTTCATAATATAGTTCTGGGCAGCCAGCTCTTACAGCTAACAAAAAAATCTGTCTCTTCAATTAAGAAGATAATCAGGTCTTGGAAAGAACAAATAATTGAGTGAAGGTTTCTAGATACAGTGATTTTAATTACGTATTCACTCTCCCCATGTCCACTGCTCCATTTCAAGTTTATTCACTGTTGGGTAAAGTGTCTACATTCTAGAGAGACTTTGCTCTGTACTCGAGTTAACACCATGAGTAAACTGGCCAAAGAGCAGTTGGTGGGTTTTACCCAATCATAAGTGCAATGTTTGAATCTTGAAGTCTGGCAAATCAGAGGCTCAGGAAACATGGGATGGCCAAGCCTTTCCTTCTACCAGAAACACCTTGAGTGGAAATTGCTGGTTTTCCTAGAATTACAGGATGGCAGGCTTTGAGCCACTCACTGAACATGCGGCAAGCCAGGTTTCTACTGAATCACGCCAAGCAGCTTTCCTTTCCTTTCACTTTCTCTCCTCTCCTCTCTTCTCCTCTCCTTTCTTTTCTTTTTGAGACAGGTTTTTGCTGTGTAGCCCTGGCTATCCTGGAACTCACTCTATAGACCAGGCTAGGCTCAAACTCAGAGGTCCACCCACCTGCCTCTGCCTCTGCCTCTGCCTCTGCCTCTGCCTCTGCCTCTGCCTCTGCCTCTGCCTCTGCCTCTGCCTCTGCCTCTGCCTCTGCTTCCCGAGTGCTAGCATTAAAGGCCTGCACCATCACTGCCTGGCAATACCAAACAGCTTTGTATCAGAAGGATGCTGAATCCTCTTCAACTGGACTTTTGCTTTGTGGAGTGGCAACCTGGATATTAGTGAGGGTGGATGCTGGCTGCCCAGGACTCCATCATAACTCCATCATAGAGAAAAACTCTGGAGTGCTAAGTGTCAATCTGGCACAATAAATATGCCTCACAGTAGTTAACTCTTTAAGTCCCTAAATATAACAAAATAATTTCTGCCTAGAATTTCGAGATGGGTCAGGTAGGGATGATGACCCTAAAAATTGAGAATCGAGAAATGGTGGCAAAAATGAGTGCAGCCTCTTGTTCCCTGTTCTCACATTGGAATAAATATGTACAGGTAATTTTTGGGGGAGAGAGGGTTAAATGATAAAGAGAAAACGTATCCAAAGGACAGCAGAGACCCTGGATTCTGAGTTATGGGGAAGTAAATGAACACAGAAAAGGCTATCTTTACCCAGCAGAAAAATTACCCAATTAAGAGGCAAATGATATCACAATGTCACTTTGATTTAGTATTATTATAATTTTGATTATACATTAGTGGGTTTACACACATGGATGCCACAGAGAGAACATTGTGTTCCCTGGCGCTACAGGTGTTTGTAAGCTGTCGGACTTGTGTGAGATTGACTGCACTTGGGTCCTACACAAGAACAGCATGTGCTCTCTTAACTACTGAGGCATCCCTGCATCCCATGATAGCACTTTAAAATACCACCTCTGGGTGTGTGTCAACTCAGTTCTTCTGTGTCTGAAATGTAATGTAGGAATTATGAGATTCTTCTGAGACACTAAAAGTGTCAGTAACCAACATCAAAACATTGACTGAAAAGTTATCAGTGTGTATATCGGGGTGTGTGTGTGTGTGTGTGTGTGTGTGTGTGTGTGTGTGTGTGTGTGTATCACTCAGTTGATATATTGCTTGCCTAGCATGCACAAAACTGAGTTCAATTCCAGCACTGTCAAAAGCTTGATATAGTGTTATACACCTAGAATCTCAGTATTTGAGAAGTAGAGACAAGAGGGTACAAAGTTCATACTACATACATACTGAGTTTTGGGCCAAACCAGGATATGTGTGAATCTGCTTCAGAAAGGTTTGCTCTGTTCAGTTTTTATAAAACAGTCTCACTTTGGAGCCCAAGCTGGTCTGGAACTCTAAAGCTCTGGCTGGCATCGAATGCACAGCAATCCTCTGTCTCAGCCTCCCAAGAGCTGAGGTTATATATATGAAATACTACAGAGTGAGTTCCAGGACAGCCAGGGCTACATAGGGAAACCCTGTCTCGAAAGAAAAAAAAAAAAAAAAGGAAAAAAAGGAAATACTAACATTGACTGAATAAAAGAATTGTTAGTTGGGAATTGGGGAGATAGTTATGCACACATAAAAAGCTGGGCTTGATGATACATGCTTGTTGCAAACCCAGAGCACAAGAGGCAGAGACAGGTAGACCACTGGGGCTCAGCGGACAGTCAGCTTGGCCCTAATCACTGAGCTCCAGACAGATTCTGTCTCATAAAACAAGGTGGATGGCTACTAAGGAACAAGTAGAATAGACTTTGGACTCCAACGCCTCCACTCTCACTCACAAAAGAATTGTAAGTGGAACATTTTACCCAAGTTAATGTGTAAAAACAAAAACCTAGGACAAGGAGACTTGAATTGGTGATTTAATTGAGGATGAAACTTAATCAGTCACTAAGCTTGGGGCGTGGGTGGAGGCTGCCTCTCTCTGATGGAGAACAACCCCTGGCCTTTGAAATGTCACCAAAGGAAAGGCCACAGCAATAAATGTGGGTTACTTTTAATTTATTGTTTATTTCTGCTTTTCTGAAGGCTTCTGATATGTCCTAAGGTATTGTTAGATACCAAGATCAAAACCATAGAGAGTTATGGGCAGGGGGAATTCATCATCATTCAAAACAGTTGTCAAGCAGCTGTTTGTGAGATGCTTTACAAAGCAACTCATGGATAATCAGTTGGGAGCAAGCTTATGAGGTAACACCATCCATTTCCCATTTTAAAGATTAAGATTTGAGGTTGAGAGGGGTGATGTAAGTTGCCCAAGGTTGCAGAGGTAAGCTGGGTTATATAGACACTGGTACACACGTCACCAAGCATGATGTGGCCAGAACTATTGGCAAGACAAAATGAATGCTACAGTGGTTGAGGAGTGAGGAGAAGTCACATTTGATGTCACTAACAGCAGTCTCCATGGGGGGAGTGCTGGCTCATTGGGAGATTGGAAAGGTAGATAGGAGTCTTTAGGAACACATGACAGACGAATGGTTACAGTAGATACTTCTGCAGGTGAATGCTCAGGCCAACTTGTGTCTGTTGCCGAGGTCCCCGGTTCAGTATTGAGAATAGGCTGCTTGTTGTATTCTGTATCCTTCTGTCATCGATGGTCACCAACCCCAAAAGCCAATTTCTGTAACTGAAAACAAATCAAGATAATATCCGTGTGGAAGCTGAGGTAGGTGGAAGGTTCTGGAGAGGGTAGTACAGAGAGTATGTTTTGGAATAAGTGAATAAGGACCTCTGTGAGGGAATAGTTGGCAATACAGATGACAGAGCAAGAGAGCTCACAGCTTAAACTCCGGGAGACACTATCAAAGCCAGGTCTTGGAGGCTCTTCAAGGCTACACAGTGAATTTTTGTTGCAATTTTAATTTTTCAGTTTCTATTTTATTGTGGTAAAAATAGACATAACAAAGTTTGCCATCTTGTCTGTCTTAAGTATGCAGTTCAGTGCTCTGAAGTGTCTTTCTAATGTCATGCAACCACCAATGCCATCTGTCTCCACAGCCCTTTGCTCTTGCAAATTGAAGCCCTATACCCACCAAAGGCTTCTCATTCTCCCTTCCTCTTGCCCCTGGCAACAACTACTACTTCCTCTCTCTATGAAGCAGACTGTTCTAGACGTCCTGTTCGAGAGCGTTCTCATGATATTTGTCTGCTTAAGCACAGACTCTAAGGATGATCTCATGCTGTAGCATGTGTCTGTGTGTCTTTTAAAGGACATTTTATATGTGTGTACCATATTTTTGTCGCATGTTCATCTGTTGATTGGCATCTGGGCTGCCGTCACCTTTAAGTTATTGAGACTAATGCAGTGACGCACACATATACACAGATACCTCATCTGCGCCCTAGTCTCAGTTGTTGCCAGTAAATGTTCTAGAGTAAAGTTGGTAGGTTATGTGGTAGTTCTATTTTTAATGATTTTTTTCAAGGAACCACTTGTATTGTAGTAGCGTGCCACTTTACATCTTACAAACAGTATGCAAGGGTTTCCATTTCGCTGCATCCATGTTAGAATTAGTGATGTTTAGCATGTTCCTCTGTGCCTGTTTGTATGTCTTTTCTAGAAAAATATCAGTTCAAGAACTCTGACAATTTTTTGATTGGATTATTTGAAGCTCTCCCCCCCCCCCCGTGTTGGTTTGAATAAGAATGGCCCCCCACAGGCTCATAGATTTGAATGTTTGAATGCTTGGTCATTAGGGAAAGGTGCTATTTAACGGGAATTAAGACTCCTTGTTGGAGTAGGTGTGGCCTTTTTGGAGGAAGTGTGTTACTGGGGGTGAGCTTTGGGGTTTAAAAATTTCAAGCCATGCCAACGTCTCTCTCTTCCTGCTTGCTGACCTGGGTGTAGGCCTCTCAAGCTACTTCTCATGTCTGCTTGCATGCTGCCATGCTTCCCACTATGATGATAATGGACTGAACCCCTAAATGTAAGTAAGGTCCAATTAAATGTTTTCTTTTATAAGAGTTGCTGTAGTCATGTTCTTTTTTCACAATGCTAGAATACTGACTAAGTCTCTCCCACGCCCTCTCTCTCAACAGGGTTTCATTTTGATTGGACTAGGCTTCTCTTGAGTTGGCTATGTAGATGAAGATGACCTTGAACTTCTAATCCTCCTATTTCTATATCCCAAGTACTCAGATTGCAAGCATGTGCTATTATGCCTAGTTTTGTGCAGTGTAGGGGACAGATTCCAGGGCTTTGTGTATGCTGGACAAACATTCTACCATTTGAGCTAAATCCCCAGCCTCTAAAGAGCTGATAAGAGACCTATGTATGTGTTTGATATAGAAGCACCACAGCTGTTTAGAAACAAGTTAGACTGTTGAGCCACCATGCTCCATGACAAGAAGATTATCTGTGATAAATTGATTAAGCACACATATATTCTGTAGGGCACGTGGACCGTGTAACCAAAGGAACTGGCACAGAACTGGCAAGATAGAGCAAGTTTAAGCCTTGGAAATCTCAGAACTTGACATCTTCAGGAGTAGAGCTAGTACTTCCATGTTTCTGTGCCTGCCTTGGGGCACAGACTGATTCTCCAACCAGGTGGCCACACGAAGTCAGTCACATATCCAACATCTGGAATGCCTCTCCATGCTAATGAGGCATCTCAGTAGCCTTAGCCTTCAGCTGGTGACCCTTCAACCAAAACTATATACCCTTGTTCACTCTGAATAAAGTGTATGCATTTAAACCAACCCCCAAATAAGATATACTAACAAGCTAAGATCTACTCAGAGAGCTGCTTCATTAAAGATCAACAGGGAAGGTCCAAAATGGCCGAAACACAATTCATCTGGGACACTCTGCTTTCCCACTCTGGCCTTAAGGGCAGCAGGGTCAGATGCCCCAGAGGGAGAGGCAGACTGGAGACCCCACCCATTCTGAAATCATTCTGCCCTGTCCTTTCCAAAATACTGTATTGGTGGTGCCCTGACATCCAGAGAGGAGAGGTAGAACATGAAACCACAATATTCAAATGAGTGAGCCAATGGAAAATTAGAACTTCCCAGTTTGTTTGTAAATAATCAGAGTCATTGTGACTTTATTTTGGTATAATAATGACTTAGCTGTCCTCCCTTGCTATTAGCCTCAGAGAGGGTATTTTGGTTTCAAAATGAGAAGGCAGAGGAAGAAGAGATACTAAAGTCCATGAAATTAAGAGCTTGGCTTAGGGAGCTGGGGGCATTTCTCTGCTGCTCAGTGGAATCCATGGTTTTGTTTTCTGAGCACCACACTACATAAATAAATGAGGAACACACACCAGGAACTCACAAGAGGAAATGTCATACATGGTGATCAGCCAGTCTAGCTCTAGTTTCTGGGATCAGCAACTAGACTTCACAGAAGGACCATGAGAGGAAAACCATCAACCCGGAAGTGCGAGTAAGACAGTGATCTATTGGCATGCAACTAAGAGAGATATAATTCAAACTGACTCAGGACCAAAAGTGTCACAGTGACATATTAGGCAATGGTGAAGGCTCATGAGGCATACTCTGTGACACACACACCCTCTCTCTTCCTGCTCTCTCTCTCTCTCTCTCTCTCTCTCTCTCTCTCTCTCTGTGTGTGTGTGTTTGAATATCAATTTGGAAGGGATTGTAGTTGTTGAGAGATCCCTGATCTAACCAACCCATCATTTGCAGTTTCAGCTCTGAGAATTCCAAAGCAGGATTCCAATTACTATAATCACTCTTGATGGTCCACTCAACTGTGGCTGGGGTATGTAGGGATAGACTAGTATTGTCAATCAATGAGACCTCCAATGGTTATATTAGAAGAACAGTTTCTTCTGAAGAAGGGGCTGTACTTTATGAAAAGAGGAATAGATGCAAACACATAAGGAGACAACTTGTCAATTCTCTCACATCAGACATGAGAAGAAGAGCCCGTAGGATGCCTAGTGATGTATCAGTGTGGATATGGGAATGCAGGAGAGTCATGAACATCAAGCATCTTCTCACAGAACGAAGCTCATGGGATGCCATGACATTAATGGAGTTTCTGAGCCAGCTACAAGCTTCACTCAGGGATAGGAGGGAATTTGGGGCTAGAGGAGAAAAGGTTTAGATTTTATTTGATCTCCCCAAAAGAGACTCTGAAATTTAGTGTAAGAAATTCAGTAAGAAGTGGTTGTAGTAGGTTTTGGGTCCAGGTCAGTGTTTCAGTGTTAGATCATTTGCTGTGGATGCAGGAGAATCAGTTTTCAATCCTCAATGCTGTAAAAAAAAAAAAAAAAAAATCAATAAACTAATAAATAACTCCGGTTCCTAGGAAATTCTGTAAGGAAAGGGGAACGGGCCAACCAGAAGAGATATGGTGTCCAGAAACAATATGGAGGGTAATTCTGGTTCAATACTTCAGGGGCTTTGGAGTCAGGGTCATGCCCCAAAGTTGTTGTGCTCAGAGATGGGCTGGAATTTTCCCACATTGTCTGCTCATCTCACGAATGAGATACCCCAGGTGCTCTCTTTCTCCCTGATCTCCAGCAAAGCTTCTCTGATTCTCAAGGTTTGTCTGCCTTAGGACAAAGAGAGATAGAGGCTGGCTGTTGGGAGTGAAAGCATGTACATAAAAACTGCAAGAAACTCCAGGGGACATGACAGGATCCCGATGTTACATGCTACACTCATGTGTGTGCACAATACACCCTCACATGTTCAGCTGTCAAAACAATGAGAAGTGTCATTTATTTTTTATTATTTTTTTTAGAGTTATTTATTATATTTATGTGAGTATACTGTAGCTGTCTTCAGACGCACCAGAAGAGGGCATCAGATCCTATTACAGATGGTTGTGAGCCACCATGTAGTTGCTGGGAATTGAACTCAGGAACTCTGGAAGAGCAGTTGGTGCTCTTAACCACTGAGCCAAATTTCTAATTGAGTTGTGTACCTGACTAGAGGCCAAGTTTGTTAACATGGCTGGTGTAACATGGTCAGCTTGTTACATGGCTAGGTGGACAACCAGGAGCATGAAGAGAGCCACACAGGCTATCAAGATTCAGAAGCATCTCTAACATACCAGTTGACAACTACAGTTTTGGATTGTTTAGCAATATAAAAAATTGTGGTTTAATAGCAAAAGATAATTTTTAAGAAAGTGGATTCACCATGACTCTGTGCCTAGCTTCTGATGCTGACATTGTCTGGTTCTTTGGGGCCCGGCTAACCCTAATAGACCCTTGCTAATATTCATTCACGAGGTACGTGGTGACTGCATAGAAAATGGCTTTATTCACAAGTATGGCAGTCTGAAAGACTGTCAGTTTTTCTCCCAGCATCCTATGCTTCAGCAGGGTAGCTGGAGTTTGTTTACTTGCAGGCACAGCATGAGGCCAGTGAGGACTACTTTTCAAGTCTCTGCTTGTGTCACCTCTGAGATAGCCATTGGCCAAAGAAGTCACACAAGACATTCATCTAGGAATGTCTGGAGTCACTACAAAAGGGGAGGAATGGGAGAGCAGGGAGAAGTTGGGGTCATTTGCACTTCCCTCAGCCGTGTCTTGTGGGTACTTGCATCTTGTATGCAGTTTTTCAGCCACATTATATAGTCTTCAAAGAAACAGAAAAGGGGAAAGGCCTATGTTCTTTTGCACAAAAATTATTTCTTTGAAGCTTTAAAGTATGTGCGATATTAAGAAGTTGTAAGCTGTAAAGCAAGTTGCCAGAATTTGAGACATGAATGAATATGTTAAAAAAGGAGGTGTAAAAATTGGTTTCGGACATTCCAATCTTTCTAGGTGGCTTTTTATATATTTCTAAATATATCTATATATACCTATGTGTTTCATAATTAGCTGAACAACTCTATTGCCTTTTAGATACCTCTTTACATTGTGTGTGCGCGCGCGTGTGCGTGCGTGTGCGCGCGCACTCGCTCTGTGCACATGTGCATATCTATTACAAATAAATCCCTGACTTCACAGGGGTTTGTTAGGCAACCTCCCTATCAAGTGCTCATGATCCCTGCTCAGTATCTCCCTTCATTTCCAACTTTGCCCATATTTCATTTGACATTTGAATTCAGTTATGGGATTAACTGGCTTTGTGATTATAATCTTTTCAAATCTCTTTCTATTTAAAAAATATGAGTAACATTTGGATTAGAACCACATCAGCACTCTACCGCCCCCCCCCCCAAGTGCGAGGGTAGTTTCCCAGGCAGTTTTCTTCTCAATACCTGCAATGAATGTACATGAGATCCTGCCTTAGCACATGCAAAGCCCAGAATTCCATCCCCTGTACACACATTGCTACATATAAAGAACAGTAACTGAACGTTTGTGCAGACGTGTGGCAGTAATGTTCAATAATGAAGAGACCCCCCAAGAAGTTCCCGGTGGTGCTGAATACAAGAAGTTCCCGGTGGTGCTGAATACAGGCTCTGAGTAGTAATGATCAACCCCCCAGCTCCCTGATTGAGCACAGATATTTTCTCAGTTTATATCTCTTCAGGGCATAGCAATGTTCTAGTGCCGCCTCCATTCTGGGAATTTCTGATTACATGCCAAATGTGTTCCTAAAATGCATTCCTTAAGCGAGACTTCTCCCCAGCAACAACCTTCAAAATCTCTCTCTTCCATTTTCTTCATGTTGAACAGATTCACCGACTGACTGCAGAGCCTGTATCCAGAAATGAGTGGCATACTAATGGTACCTGTCCTCAGCCTTGGATTCAAAGTCTGCATCCAAATTCATCCTACCTGCCAGATGAACCTCAGCATTTAGGATTAGAATCTAGGGTGGACCCACCTGCAGAGTGACATGGTCAACGTGTGACAAGATGGCTTGACTTACAGCCACAGCAGGCTTCTGCCTGGCTCTGGAAAGGCGGCACATGGCCAAGATCCTGCCTATACTGCTCAAGGCCTAACTTAGGAAGTAGGGAAAGGCCTTGAAGCCAAGACAGACCGGGTGTATTTGGACTCTCACCTAGCAGCTACCGTAGCAGAAAAGCCCGTGTGAGCTCGAGGCTGCAGCCTGTGACAGACAGCTCCTTATTTGTAAGTAGTTAATGTTTCTTAGCAAGCACTTCTAAAGGAAATTGGTATGTAATGACGGCACTCACTGGAAAACAGGCCGATTAGAAAATGCACTAACTTATCTAGTATTCATTTGAAAAGTAAATGGATGCGCAGCAAGGTGAGAGTTCACTACAATTCAAATATTTTCCCTTAACAGGCTGTAGCACTCCTGCCTTAATTCAAGCAGAAACACAAGTATGAATAATCAAACTAGATGACGCTCATCAAGAACCTTTGTGCCTTGCACCATTTCAAATGGTCATTGAAGCTTAATGGCAAAAAATTTACATTCTCCCTTTAATTTGTATTCTGTTCCTTCCTTCTGAGGGACGTGATTGCAGCTTGCTGTTGCCCCTGTATTATTTTGATGCAAATACTGTGTTGTGTGTGCCTGAGTCCAATTTCCTGGCTTTTGCTGGCAAGAGAAGGGACTGCAAAAATAGTTGAAAATCAGGGTTATTTAAGAAGTTTATAACTACCACTCCTAATAAGTGAAACAATACAGTTGATGAGCCGTCTGCTTAGAGACACTCTGACGGCTGTAAGTTAATAGAGCCCCACAAAGATAAAATCAACAAGAAAACTATTTACTCTTCTGTTTTCTCTATCCCGAATATTAGATTTTGTTCTGATGGCCAACTACAAAAGAAATGTGTGTGTGTGTGTGTGTGTGTGTGTGTGTGTGTGTGTGTGTGTGTGAGAGAGAGAGAGAGAGAGAGAGAGAGAGAGAGAGAGAGAGAGAGAGAGAGAGAGGGAGTTGAGATTCAAGTGAAACTCCCTTTCCTGTGACATACTCACCCGGGAAAGAAAGCTTTATTGAGATACAGGGGATGCCGCCAAAGACTGCAAACATTGAGCCCCAAGGGTGATCCTTGAATGTAATGTATGCACAAATTAATTTATGATACTGTGACTAATTTCCATTTCTTGTGCTTAGAGTTGCCTAGCTAATTACAGAGATGTTTTCTTAACTTTAGTAATTACGTTCTATGCTTTCGACAGGCAACGGAGCAAATGAGCAAGGCCAGATTGCGCAGTACTTGGGAGACAAGCGCGTCCAGGCGAGAGGAGAATGTGCGCAGAGCTTGCAGGGCCAGCATCCTTGATCAGAAGCCTCACCAGCTTTGTCCAGCACCCGCAGGCTGCAGCGGAAGCATCTGGAGACATATTTGATGGAACACCCCATAATTAGACCGGCTGGCTTAATTAGGAGAAGTTTGTGGATAGAGGGTTGCTGAGGGGCTGTGCTGGGATCTGAAGGCTTTCTGCCTCCTCCCAGGAGGCCTGGGCCACAAAGCTCTACCTACTGAGCGTGCACATGTTGGTGTCTGAACATCCAAGACAGCTCTGTAGCATCTGTGAACCCAAGGCAGGGGACTGCCCCCTGCAACAGAAACAACAGCAGTCTCGTTCACTCCCCCATCCCCTAGATATAACAGGAGAAACACGGATACTCAAACGTGATCACTTCCTGCAGGCCACTCTGGAAGATTTGAAACCATCTTCCGGAGACTGGTGGCAGGAGATATGGACCGTGGTGTTCCTCGTATTCTCGGGAATCCCTCCTGTGGCAGAAAACAAATCACCCTAAGGAGCTAAGGGCTTGATTGTGCAGCCTTACCAGGGATGGGTTTCCAGCCAACTGAGAAGCACCAGGCACCGCCCACAAAATCAGCCCCAGCAAAGCAGACTGTATAGCAGGGCTACAGGAACAGTGCACATCTGGTAAACATCTGTGCATGATTTCGAAGTAAATATTTCGAAGTAAACAGTTGCAAGCCTTTGGATTCTTCATGCCGTGTCTTGAACGTGCACAGGAGGATGAGGGAAGAATGGGATCGAATCCTTCCATGGCGAGGAACTGCAGTGGCCATAAGAGAAAGCTCAATCAGCAGTGCATCTAAACTCCATGTTTACCGGCTCGGCTCACGTTCCTAGAAGTAGCTCTTTTTCTACTCACACAGGATAAGGAAGAAAGAAGTGTGTGTGTGTGTGTGTGTGTGTGTGTGTGTGTGTGTGTGTGTGTGTGTGTGTGTTTGTGTGTTTGTAGGGTTTGTTTCCCTTCAGGTCAGCAATTTTTGCTTTCTGGGATATGAATGCTATTTATTGCTAGCACGCTATTAGTAAACAGGAGCAGGCTCCAATAATCTGTCCCCACTTTACCAAATTAAAATGATTTCCCTGCTCTATAGAGATGAGGTGGCTTGTACATCAGGCCATCCAGGATATGAAAAATGAAATGTGTTCCCTAACTATCTCACCAGGTATAAACATTTGATGAAAATGAAATACACTTCAAACCACTCATGGTATCAATTTTAGACGGAACCATCCAGGTAGCCGGCATGGAAACAGGCCATGTGGAAGACCGAGCTGTTGAATTTTTAGTGTGCTGTTGAAAAATATTAATGGGCTTTATTGTGAAATTCCAAGAATGGATTTCAAAGGATTTGAATAGAATTCTTTACAAAATGATGAAATCTAAATTCCAGCCACTTCCAACACAGTCCCTTGTTTTTCGTTTAAACTTCACTTTATTTCTTATCATATACGTCCTTATGATGTGTGTGCGTGTGATACGTGTAGGCACCAGTGTGATCATGCCAGGTTACGAATGTGGAGGCCAGAAGACAGCTTTGGGAGCCCATTCGAGGTCAGGAGAACCTGTGCTGCAATGCCCTTACCTGCTGAGCCATTTCGTTGGCCCTTAATCCTTTTTAAAATCTCAGTTTGTGTGTTAGATACTCCATGTGTCAGAGGACTTTGCCTCCAGTTGAAAGGGAAAAGGGTGGAGAAAGTGTGAGGGAGTGTCAAAAATATTGACAGTTCATCTGGCATCAAAGAAGACCTTTGCAGGGTAAAGAATTTTCCTATGAAAGAAAAGACACCAGCAATGCCAAGCTTCAGGTAGACTTAGTTCCTGAAATGTCTTGCCTCCCAGTCAGCCATGACAGATGCAGGATGCCTTACCCTGGGGTGTGGATACCTCAGAGGAGGCCTCGCTGAAAGAAAGCCATCTTTTCATCCATTCAGAGGTGAGGATGTGCCTGCTTCTGTGATGTGGAAGAAAGAAATGCAATAAAAATGTAATTATTTTGACACGTTCCTTAAAAGGGGTTATTATTTATACTTAATGCCAAGTGGTTTAGACTGCCATTATGAAAGAGAAGCCACTGTCCTTGGTCCTTAAACTGTGAGCACTCTGAAGACGGGAAGCCAGGCACAATCAGCTGCCTGGGGGAGAGATCACTCCCAAGCTGGGAGAAGTGGAGATCTTTCCTAAGCGCCCCTCCCAGCATTCTCTCTGTGTCGACTTTTATTCCATTTTACAAGCCAAGGCTCAGTTTTCCTCATGAAAAGAAAATAGTTTGGAAGGTGTGTTTTTTTCTGCTAAATAACTTATTTATTCTGCAACTTAGTGTGAATTACCACATACACTATTCCTCAGAAGCAGATTCTGGATGAGAGCTTGACACCCGAGTCATGACCATGCTTCCAGACCAGTGAGAGCCATGATGGGTGCCGGAAAACCATCAGTGAAGTTTCTCATTCAGGGGAGAAGTTCGGCTATTTCTGTCCGACGCCGTTTTTTCTTGGTTTGATGCTAAGTGATGCAACTCCTTAACAAGCCCCCCAATCTTTTCCCTTTCTACCCATCCCATGGTCATAGAGGGGGCTCAGACGGTCTGCTGCAAAATGCCATTTGAGTCACTGATGAATAATTTACATGCACAGCAGGTGGCAGTGAGCTAGTATGTAAAGGCCCTTTGAAGAGGAGGGGGAAATATTGCTGCCTTTCTTAGAGAACACTGACCTTGGCAGCAGTCTGTGGGGGAAGCCTTTCCAGAGTGAAGGTAGTGCTTTGCAAGTGCCCAGAGGCTCTTGTGAGCACACCCGTGTGGGCCTTGCAGGCTGGAACTGGTTTTCAAACACACAACTTGTCCATTCACTACCCCAAAGGTGAAGGAGTCCAACTCTATCTGAGTTAACAGCTGTAGCCAGAAGCCTACCACACAAGGATTCTAGCGAATCCGATTCACTGGGTTTTTTACATCCTAACAGTTGCCTTTCCTTGTTATGTCCACTCTTATCTCCAGGGTTTCTAATAAAGTTATTTGAAATTGAAGACAAGCTTTAAAACTTCACCAACCCCGAAGAAGCACACCAATTTCCCTGCAGAGTAACAATTATATCTGGAACAAAAGTGCTCGTAGGTGTATATGTATCTGCACTAAGCGAGGCTGTCAGCATCTTTTAGTATAAATGGAATTTTTTTCTCTTTTCAGGAAGTAGACATAAGAATTGGCTTTTGACAACAGTCAAATTCATGTTTCTAAAAGGAAAAAAAAAAAAAAAAAAAGCAGAGAAAGAACTAGATGCACTTAGCTTTTTATTTAAGACCAAGCACCTTGTTCCCCCCAGTCGGTCTTAATTTTAGATGCTGACATCATGCATGCATTTTAAATTATTAGGCAGATAATCACTTCCTTGTAATAATTTCCATGCTCAGCTACAATAAAATAGATGCCTTTCAAAGACCCCTTAGTAAAATGTACTCAGTGTTACGTTCTGTATCATGCAGGTCAATTTAATTCAGCGTGGCTCTCTCTACCCAGCTAAACAATTGCTTTTCAGTCTCTGGAGAGCATGGTGAATGCAGCCAAGAATACCCATCCAGAGACGGCCTTGGACGCTTGTTCATAAAAACTTGACATCTGAAGTCCCACTCTTTATTAATCTCTTGTCAAAGAGTTAGTCAAGATTTCTGGGGGAAAAATGTCAATGTCATATAAATCATTATTAATTATTCAATAATGAATGAGATTAAAATGGAAGAATGGCCCATTTCAAAACTGGTCAGGCAAGCATCCTATTCTCCAGTGGCCCCTCCCACAAGGGCTTCACCTCACCATCTGCAGTCTGCATTTCTCTGTAGCTGCAGACTAGGACAACTACCATTGTGCTTGACAGTTTATGCAACAGCAGCATAGATGTCCAATCAGGTGCTTTAGCTTAAGTCTGCTCCTAAAGGTCCCTGAGCTAGAAGCTTGATCCTCACATAACTGTACTGAGAGATTGTGGGGATAGCAGTGAGTGCTTAGGTCACAGAGGGTGGTTCTGCCTCTCAAAGGGGCTAATATAGTTCTCTCAGGACCCTGGTTAATTCTTGAAACAATAGTTTCTTATAAAGTGAGACCACTCAAGTGTGTTAACCTTTGGTTCCAAGTTTCCTTTGCATGTTCCCACCATGTTTTGATATAGCAAGAGGGCAGAGCAGGAACATATGAGGAAAACTTGGGATTAAACAGATAGGTCTACCTGGTTTTTTACTTTCATTTTCCAAAATTATAAGCTAAATAAATCTCTTTTCTTTATTAATTACCCAGAGACAGATATTTTGTTAGAGAAATATCTTACAAGGTATCTTAGTTTATGATTCTCGGGAAGCAGAGACTCACAAAAAGTGTCTAGCATGAATAGTTTGTGTGCAGATGACTGGAGAAAATGCAGGTGGAGATAAACAGGTGAGAGAAATAATCAGTATTTGTATTAATGAGCAGGTTACGGTGCGGCCAGCTGGGCATTAGTGCTGCTGAGGACTTATGGGCGATGGCGTAGAACATACGTGAGAGCTACTCAAGCATACGGTAGCTGGATTGTGTAGCTGCCAACTCTCGTTTATCAGTGATTGAAGGTTCAAGACTATAATTCTACCAGAGAAAGCCCCTTCAGAAGTTTCCAGTCTGCCTTGGAACTGAGGGCACCAGAAGAAATAGGAAGAACAGCAGCAGTTTCTCCAACAAGGCAGACCGAGCATTCAATGCCAAGACAGTTTAAGGTCCAGGTTCTATGAGCTAGGAGTGGCCTCCAGGAGCTACCCTGCTCAGGCCTCGGATACATGGAGAAATTAGATACCTTTCCCAGGAAAACGTAGTTAATACTGGGAAGAGCCTGGATATGAACCAGGCTGGCTGACTCTGCAAAGTGGCCCTTCATTCTTTCACCTCCGCTAATAATTGTGGGTTTCTTTACACCCACGACAAGTTCCAAAGTCAATGTGGCCCATCCAGCATTGGATTATTATTTGACTACATGCTTCTGCTTCTCTGTGTTATATCCCTATAATAATGTGGTCATTTTTGTCTCCTCAACCAGAGATTGCTTCAATGGGTCTCATTTTTTTTCAACCAAGAAGCAGCATCACAGGAGAGCACCAAGCAGATTCCCTGTAGCTCCCATCCAGATATTTGGCTTTGGCTTCCTGATAGCACTTCAAAAATGTATGGTCCTGAAGTCAGAGGGCATTTGTCACTCGTATTCTGAGATATCACAGGAACTGAGACATAGCACTGCCTTATAGATGTAGATTATCTTTTGTTTCATGTTAGATTATTTTAATCTCTAGTAGTTCAAAATAATGGCATATTTGTTATGATTATGAGTCTGCAATTTTAGTAGGGCTTGTAGATGTAATTGTATGCACTGTGAACCTCAAGTAAGTTCACAGTGAAGTCTTTAACCAATAGTACTTCAGAATATAATCATGTTTACAGACAGATTTTTAAGAGGCAATCAACTTGAAATGAAGTCATGAAGGTACATCATTAATGACAATGTCACTAATCCAACATGACTGATATCTTTATACAAATAGGAAATTTGAACATATACACAGGTGTTGCGAAGAGATTCAGGGAGAAAACACCATTAACATCAAGGATACAGGTCTAGACCGTATCATTCCCTCCAGAAATTCAGAAGGAATCTACCAAGTAGAAACCCTGGTCTTTGACTTCTAACCTTGAGAAGTGTGAGGAAATAAATTTCTGTTGTTTAAGCTATCTAATCTGTGGTATTTTGTTACAGCACTGTAGGAGGCAAAAAGAGCAGAGGAAGCTCATCCATGCTCTCCACTGCACTAACTTGTCCAAGTCAAAGCATATAGACTGAATTCACTCAAAATTACTCTATTGAATATGTGATAGTTGAAGCTGACCATTAGCTGGACCTCAATTGGGACTGTTGGCTGTCACACCTCCATAAGACCTTTCCTTGAACTTGGGCTGTCTCAGAGATCATTAGCTAAGTTTGAAAGTGGAGCCTGGGAGAGGAAACTTTAACAACTATGACCTAAGTCTGAAGTTACTCAGAGAAACTGTTAGATTTTGTTCATTAAAAGTGAACCAAAGAGGCAAGTTTATATTAAATAGATAGGAATTAGAATCTTCAATTTTGATAAAATGACAGTAAAAAATAATATGTCTGTATATTTTAAAAAGCACAAGCCAAAAAGCAAACCTTTTGGTAAAGGTAAAGCCTTGCTTGATATTCTACAATTCAGAGCATCTTAGGCTGCTATCATTTTTTTTCTTACGGTTCACATGAGTAGTTTGCAGAAAACACCCTCCTAAAGGTATAGTTAGAAATAGTCATTGTTAGTGATTAGCAAAACCACCAAAGTAAACACTGTCAGATATTTGAAACTAATAGAAACTATATAAAATACTAAAACTTTATCATCACCAAATCAGGGAATAATACTAACCCTAATCTGGCCTGTTGTAAAAGGGCAGCCCCATGTGATATCAAGCATCATGGGTCATAGGAAATCCAATCAGCCAGAAAGTGTCAGTGCCTTGCCCTCACCTTGGGGAATTGCTTGTTTATTTCTACGGTTAGAACTCAATGATCAAATCAAAGATTGACATGTAGACAACTGTAGGCAAATGAATTAACGATCTATAGATGGAGGACTACTACAGCTCTACTAAGATTTTATGCATGAACGAAAGGTTGGTGAGAAGGAAATAGCATGTCAGGGGAAGAGCTGAAATCTGAGTGTATAGGAGATAAATTTAGAAGTCTTTGAACATGCAGCTTGCCAATGAAATCGCTCACCTCTGACCTCACAGCACAGGGGAAGCTCCTGCCTGGGGAATGGACAAAGAGTCCTCTCCATTAGATACTAGCTCTCTTTTTAGCCTTTCCCCCAACATTTTCCTTGGCAGTATCCCAAGTTAGCCAATAGCAGAATTCAACATCTATGAGGGTTTTCCCCAAGAGCTGTCCTAACTTGTTTCCTATTGCTGTGATAAAACACCACAACCAAAAGCATAGTGGGAAGGAAAGGTTTATTTCAGCTTAGAATTTAAGGCCATCGTGAAGGGCAGAAGCTCAAGGCAGGAACCTACAGGCATGAACTGTAGCAAAGGCCATTGAGGAATACTGATCACTGGCTTGCTCAATATGATTACTTATAAAGCCCAAGACCACCTTCCCAGAGGTGGTACCTTCCACAGTGGGCTGGCCCCTCTACATCAATAATTAATCAAGAAAAAACCACACAGGCTTGTTTACAAGCCATTCTGAAGAAGATATTGTCTCCGTTGAAGTTTCCTCTTACCAGATAACCTTAGCTTACATCAAGTTGATGGAAAAACTGACCACCACACAAGCCCAATTTCTCTTTTCTTGCCATGGCTGCTCTTTCTGGAGAAATGAGTCCTACTTAACGCTACCATGTCCATGCCTGAGAATCTCCAGGGCATTCATTACTCCTAGAGAAGCACAAAAAGGAACCGGTGCTTGGGCCTTGCACTGAAGAATACACAGTACTTGTTCTAATGGATAGGAGAAAGCCACAAGACAGTGGAAAATATCCCTAGAGAAGCATATGGTGTCTGCATTAAGCAGGGTCTTCACCAAAGGGATGTCTGTAGAGAATGAACTCGACACACCAGAGTGTTGTAGGTATTCAGTTGACTTCAGATCCATAATTCTTAATTATAAAGTTCTCTTTTACCAGGGTCAGGGCTGACCCAAGTGCCCGAGCACTAGAGCTCTAGGGTAAGGTACACAGGAGTTCACTACTGAGAGGATTTCGTACCAGCTCTTTTGTATCTGTGTTCTACAGATCTTCTTATTCAACCAACTGATGGTCAGGTACTGTGTATTTAGGTCTATGATGACTGTGTCTGTCCTGAACATGCTCAGACCTTTTTATTCCCATTATTACCTAACTTATACAGTATAATGCCTACTTATATTGTGCTTGTACTGTATTGGGTATTATAAATAGTCTAGGAGTGATTTAAGTTATATAGGGGAATGTGTGTGCATAAGCTATATACAAATAGTATATAGCCTTTTATTCAATATATTTGAGTATTCATGGATTTTTGTATCTATGGGGGTTTAGACCCCCAAGAACAACAAGGAACAAGTTTAGTAAAAAAGAAGAAATGCACATGACATATTTATTTTTTAAGAAATTAGTAGAATAAATTAATATTAATATTAGGTACTTTGCTTATTATTGTAACAAATACTTGATTAAAAACAACATGATTAAAATGAAAGGTTTACTTTGGCTCACAGTTTTAGGGGATACAGTCCATCATGGCGTGGAAGGCCTCACAGGGCACTTGATTGAACTGGCCACATTGCATCCACAATCAGGAAGCAGAAAGGGATAAATGCTGATGCTCACATTGCTTGTCCCATTTCTCCTTTTTGAACAGGTGCCCATGGTTTAATAAGTAGGGCCTCTCGACCAACTTAGAGCTGACTGCGAACAGGAGCCCTTGGGTTGGTATCTCTCAGATTCAAGGTGAATCTTAGCTCCTCAGTTAAACCTCTCTGGAAATGCCCTCAAAGATGTGTGTCTCCAGGTTGCTTTAAATGCTCTGACTGGCAACAATGATTGATATGTACTTAAGGCAGTGTCTAATGATATAGCATTATTACTTGTTAGACTCTCTATATAAAATGCTAAAAACAACACAGAGATGTTAACTGCCAGAAACAACATTTTATTTAATCTAGCTAACTCTGGAATTCCTGAATAAATGAAAAAATAGGGGCAGAATGAAAAATCAAAATTCACAGATAGCCCAAATTCTGTAAACCACTGGAAAAGTTTTGGAGATGGACAGGTATGTTAATTATACTTCGATATGGGTATAATCAATGTCACTGAACTATACCCTTGATGCTTAAAATGACAAAATATGTTATGTATATTTTATCACAATAAAGTGTTGAAAAATACATCCTGTTACTAGTTTCAACTTCATTCTGGTCTGAGTCAGGATTTTATGCTTTTATAGGCTTCCTGTCATCTGATCTCAGCACTGCTCCTCTGTGTAAGGTACTAATGAGCTGTGGAAGGAAAGAAGGGGAGCAGCTGGGGGTGGGGGAGGGTAAGAGTTCCCATCATCAGGTTTGCTTAATGAGTGTGCTGCCACCAGGGGTCTACTGAAGGTGAGCACCTTCTCTTTTGAGTCTTTTGATCAGCTCGAATTGTAATCAGCTAAGACACACTGTGCTTTCCTGTTATACAAACCCAAGGTTACTCCTGGAATACACTCCAAAGTAATATGTGGCAAACTCTAATAAATGAATCCTTAAAAAAAAAAAAAAAAAAAAAAAGGAATGCACACTTTGCCTATTTCTAAAAAAGGAATTTGAGGCAGTGGAAAAAGTTCTGAGTGAAGAGACAGGAAAGAGATGTTTGTCCTGAGGCCTTACTACCTCCTTAGCCTGCCTGTAGTCTCCTGTGGACAGCATCTGTCAATGCCAATGGGCTTGCTGTGTCTCTGTAGATGGGGTATCTCGGAGTGTACGGATAATGCTTCCAGGAAGAACACCCCATCCATAAGGGACAAGGGTCTGTAGGTGTTGCTGGAGATGCTTGGTGAATAAAGCACACATGTGAGAACGAGAGTTTGGATTCCTGGGACTCACATAAATGCTCTGTGAATGTGGCGATCAGCTTGTGGCTCCAGGGTGTGAAGGGCAGACACAGAAAACTTCTCCAACAAGCTGCCTAACCAGACTGGCTTTCCTCTTTCTGTGAATTACTTTGGCATCACAGGGCCCAGCGAGCTCCATCTGGCATTTACAATCTGGGACGTTCTCCCTGCTAAGAGACATGAGTTATTCAAGGGCTTGGGCCCATCTCAAGGAATGAGAGAGTTTATAAGGGTTCTGAAGAAAAGCTAAACAAGGCAAAACTGCCTTTCCTAGTAAGAATGAGATGGGATGAATCACACAGAGGGATAA
Organism: Uromys caudimaculatus; assembly: GCA_028551405.1. Taxonomy (NCBI): domain Eukaryota; kingdom Metazoa; phylum Chordata; class Mammalia; order Rodentia; family Muridae; genus Uromys; species Uromys caudimaculatus. Next base: position 29,952,831 of record CM052701.1, on the reverse strand, counting down.
CCAGAGGCTGTATTTGTTCAGAGTTGTCAGCAGAATCCAAAGACACTAACTGGGCTGGTTTTAGTTCCTTAAAAACACATATAAAACTCTTTCCACTTAACTTCCCTGAGGCCACCAGTTAGATAGATGACAGTAGACGGATAAGTGTGATTTGGGAGTTCCTGCCCTGCTTACTTACACCTGTTTTCTCAGCCCAGGTGGCAGGAATTTGAGTAAACACATCTTCAAACAACCCATGCAGTAGCTACCAAGTCACTGCAGCCACATGAGAAACCCAAGGATTCAGCTGACCACCACGTTCATAAATGAAACAAACCCCTCATTCGCCACTCTCTTTCTCTCCTCCATCCTCCATCTCCTCCTCTTGCTGTTCCTCCTTGTTCGGAGACACTGAAGGTCAAACCCAGGCCTTTGCGAATGCTAGATAAGCATCCTCTGCTAGATAAGCCGAGCTGGACCTCCAGCTTCAAACATTTGTGATTTGTTTGTTTATTTGTAAGTCAACATTTTCGGAAGATTGCCACAGCAACAAATTAATTTGATGGTGAATGACTGAATAGCCAAGTACAACGTAGCACTTGTTCTTACTGTCTACACAGAGCCTTGGGCCATTGGTTCATCTGCCCAGGAATGTCAAGGTCTCGAGTCAGCATGTTGGGGAACATTTTGGCTTCTCCTCAGCATTCTTCTCAGTCAGCAAGATGGCTGCTTCTGATCTGAGCGGCACAGTCTCATACAGAACTCAAAGGTGGAAGAGGGGTTTCCCCATACATCTCCCTCCTTATGACCCTTCAAAACACTCCTTTTGCAGATTGTCCCCATGAATCTCCTTGGCCATGACTTACTGTCAGGATGGCTGGGCAGTAAACATCATTATTTTAGTTTCTAATGTAAGATGGTGGCTCTGCCACTATGGGAAAAGAGTATGAACTGGCCAGTGAACAACATTCACACTGTTATTTTAAAATGAGTTTCTAGACAACTGAACTTTCCTTGTCAGGCATAAAAGTTTAATTTAGTACCTGACAAGGTACAAAATTTTAACCCTTTATAATGAAAAGATAATTCCTGTTTTATATTTCCTGCTGATGAGGCTGTATACCATTCTCCAGAATGACCTTAACAGTGCCGTCAGCAATCTCTTCTGTCTTGAGCTTTTGTTATGGTTTCTGAAAAGAATGGATAATTGACGCCCCTACCTCCCCGTTTTGTTTTTGTTTTTTCAAGACAGGATTTCTCTGTGCAGCCCTGGCTGTCCTAGAACTCACTCTGTAGACCAGGCTGGCCTCAAACTTAGAAATCCACCTGCCTCTGCCTCCCAAGTGCTGGGATTAAAAGCATGAGGTGCCACCACCCAGCTTCTTCCCACTTAAAAAATGGTTTTATTTCTTCTTGGTTGGGTATGGTGGCAGGTGGATCTCTATGAGTTGGAGGTCAGCCAGGGGTACATCGTGGGGCCCTCTCTCAAAAAAGTCAAAAGAAAAAAGGTGTGTGTGTGAGAGAGAGGGCTGGGTAGGCATGGGAGGAGCTGGTAGGAGGTGGGGTGGAAATGATATAAACACATTACTCACATATGAGATTCTCAAAATATAAGACGTTTTGTTTTTTATATAGAATGAGTCACTTAAAAGTTCCAACTATTGTTAATTCTCTTATTCACTGTGGCTATAGGAACTAAATCAAGGTCATCTCAAAGCAATGCAAGTGTTTTACCACTGAGATACATGCCCAGCTTTGGTTTCTACTATTAGAAGATATTCCTGGTACTTTTGACTATCTTCCTTCAGATGTCATTTTAACCTTTTGATGCAGAACTTTCCCTGGCTATAGAATGTGTGTAGGTTTGAATAAAAATGGCCCCCATAGGTTCATAGATTTAAATGCTTGGTCATTAGGGAGTGGTACTACTTGATAAGGATTAGGAGGTGTGGCCTTGTTGGAGAAAGTGTGTCAGCGGTGGTGGGCTTTAAGGTTTAAAATATTAAAGCCAGGCCCAGTGTCTCTTTTCCTTCTGCCTTCAGATCTGGATGTAGAACTCCCAGCTACTTCTCCAGCACCATGTCTTCATGCATGCTGCCATGCTTCCTGCCATGACAATAATGGACTAAACCTCTAAAACTGTAAGCTAGCCCCAGTGAAATGTTCTCCTTTATAAGAGTTGCCTTGGTGTCTCTTCATAGCAATAGAACATTGACTTAAGACAGGGTGCTTTGAAGCTCTGCCTCAGGTGGAGGTAGCTGTTGAGAGAGGACCTGAGCTTCACTGTTCTCAAAGCATCAGGCTCAAGCTGTCCTCTTACAGAACTTAATTTTAGATCACATTCTTTTATGCCTTTTTCTCTCTTCCATCTCGGAATCTCCTTCCCTTTCCTCTACTCCCTGGGAATGCCTCCTTAAGAAGATACTGACTTAGGAAGCCTACTTGAGAGTCTAGAAGAACTTACTCTAAGACAATTGTTATCCTTACTTAGAATAGATATCTATTTTAAAAGTTTTTTGTTTTGTTTGTTTGTTTGTTTTGAGATAGAGTTAGAATGGCCTTGAATATATTATTCTTCCAATCAGAGTCTCTGGAGTACTGGGATTGTGGGCATACTCCACCATACCAGGCCTTTGTTTTCTAAATTCTGGACACATGTTTTTAAAATCCATCTTAAAAAAAGAAAATCAAGAGAGAATTTCCTTTTAAGATTACTCAAGATTTTAAAGTAAGCAGCAAAACTTAAGGTAGCCGACTCACAATGTAAAAGAGAGGCTCAAAAAACAGAACAAAGGGCAGTGCACTTACTCTACTAAAGCCCTGTTACTACGCCTGCTCTCAAGCACCTAGGTATTCTGAGCATCTAAAGAGGATCAGGGTGCCAGATATTGTGTGCTGATGACATGTTAGGAAGGTCATTGACCTTTTGAATTTACAGAGCTGCTAAGTTCATAGGAAGCCTTCCCCCTCGGAGCTCTGTTGGCTGCACCCATCTTACTGGAAACATGAAGAGGGAGCACAAACTTCTGCATCTCAATAGGCATGTGTTTGGTTCATGGTAACATCCTTAATCATCTGAGTGTGTTTGTTGCTAGGATTTCAGCTTCTCATATTATGCACAAAGTAAGACTCAAGAGAAGTGTTCATTAGCTTATCAACAGGCTGGCAGTGAGCTTGCTTTTCCTTTCAGATGCCTACACATGTCTGTTCTGTAATTCTCATCCATCACTTGTAAACTTCTACGAGGGAGAAGAATGTATGGAAGCTATGCTCAGAGAGTCTTGCTGACTTGGTCACGTTGGTTGGTTATAGCAGTCCCCAGCTGTCAGACACTTGGAATCTCACTTCTGTCGTAGCCTCTGTTGACAGCTTTTGAACCTGAACATTGTTCTGGAGACACATTTTCTTGAGACCTTTCTTTGGGATACATTTACAAACTCAGACTGGGATACACCCCTCAACAACGAGACAAATGATCACCTGGAATGAACACTTGAACAAGAGCTTTCTAATATGTTTTTCTATGAAAAAATAGACATTCCCAAAAACAAGATATTTTTTATGCCAATGATAACAGAACTATGCAAAAGTTTTTCTGTGTGCTTAGAGGCTGCAAAATTCAGGCCTACTGGTAGACCTCCTTTCCCCTTTGGAATAGGTTCTGTACTATTCCCCTACACCTTCTATTTCCATCTTTCACAGTAAGTTTTCCCAAACATTCTGTCTTCACTAATGCTTGTTTCTTTTGTTTTGGTGGTTCCAGTGAAATCTGGAATTTTAAATTCCCATGTAATGCATCTGTGTTTATATTTCTTTCCTCCCAAAGATATCTTTCTTAGTGTCGTCTTTAGACCTAAGCTCTTTCAACTTAACCATATTTGGAGTTTTGTTGCCTTTGGTATCATTTAGATCAGGGTTGTGGCTAGGTCCACAGTTTGTCCACCAGCTGGCTAAATTCAGTCAGGGCTCCTTCTCACTTTTTCAATTTTTTTCTTTGTCAAGTCAGACATAATAATCAGACAGGAGTAGGTCTCCCAAGAATTTTCTGAAATTTAAATGAACACCTGGCAGTTGTTACCTGTGGCTGTTATGCATGTAAAGAGATAGATAGTTGGGAACAACAAAGAATAGATTTAAGTAATCAGAAGGTATTGCAGGGGTTCCTGTCCTTTCTATGCCACATTTTGCAGGAAGAAGTCATAGTCACATATAATCCAGCATCCGTTCTGGGAGAAATCTACCATCTACACTCATCTAACCATGAAAAGTGCTGACTCATCAATAAAAGGACCTAACCCTCTCCCAACCCCATTGTTACTGATGGGGGAAAAAAACTACTTTCAGAAAAACTGACTATCAAAATTTATAAAGTCACTACAATTATTGTCTGGTTCAACCAGCAATGCTGGGAAGAATCTCTAAACTGGAGAAAGAACCCTGTCTCTTCACAGAAATGCTAGTGATTCTCATGGTCTATGATGCTGTTGTACTCCTTAGGAATGACTGCATGTACTGGGAAATCTTGCCTCATAGCTAACCTTTATGCATTTGATCTTTATTCAGAAACACCAGGGGAGGGCATCCTATTCAACAAGTATTTTTGTACACCTGCATAGTTCTAACAATTGAGAGGAGCTGAGGAAGAGTTGAAGATGGAGTTACCCTGGTCCCTGATTTCTAGAAGCCTGTGCCCTTGTTATGAGAAAAGTTCACTTGTTACATATGTATACAGACAGTATGATCCATTGGACAAAGTCCAGGGTACAGATCATGAGGAATTTGAAAACACAGAGAAGGTAAGTCCCAGTCATTCCCAACTGCTATAGTCAACCACCAAATGTCTTTAGTGTATACTATGGAACCTTGGGTATTGGTCTAGGTTCTACAAGTGTGGTTCTGCTCAAATGAGAACTCAAGCTGATAGAGGTGCTGACCCATTTCGATCACATGGCTTGTAGGCTTGTTACAGCAGATGAGGGAGAAGACCTGAGCTGCCTGTCTTCCTTAGAATTTACTTTCACAGATGCTTGTCCAGTGAAAGGGTTCACATGGCTTCAGTTCACATTTCTTGGTTTAAGTTATGGAGGTTGGAAAATGCAGGGAATTGCACGGTCATGTAGAGTGTTCTGCTTCAAAACTAAGACTCATGAGGTCCCACAGTGTCACTGCCTCATAACCACTTACCATAGTAACTCAATGTGGCAATGGGTGTATGAGGAAAAGAGCGACTTGACTGTGCCTTAAAGAAACAGGAAGCTTTAAATTGGAAGAAATAGCTGGAAGGAAAGGATCAAAATCCATCAAAAGATCTTTGGGAAAAACGAGCAGAAAGAAAAGGACAGAGCAAATTTGAAACACAGAAAGAACATAGTCTTCTGGAAATATTAGGGCTGGTTATCAGGATGGGGTCAGATCAAGCCATGAAGAACTTTCACCCCATAGACAAGTGTAGAATTTGCTTGTGGATGGTGGGAGCCTCTTGGTGAATTTTACTCAGGGAAACAGTATCACAGTCACCATCCTTCTGGGAGTCACTGTTGACTGCGCCTAGCCTATACTAGGCACCTCTCTGCTTTATGTACAATCTCTAATTTGCCCTTGTCATGATCTTTGGGAAGGCCCGTGTCTTATCCCTACACAGATGAGGAAGCGGAAGTTCTGAGATGTTAAAGAGCATTTCCAAGTTTGTACAGGTACCAAGTGCCAAAGAAAGCCTATGACCTTAAACACAATTTTTAATTGCACGAATTCTTTACTATTGGCATATTAAAAACAAAAACACAGCCCTGGTTCCATGTTTAACAGAGACTGAGAGTACCAAATGAGATTAAAATGTGTACACCACTGACTTCTACTGTAACTGTGAGTGCACATTAACTTAATGAATGTCATGTCTGGACAGATAAGATGAATCAAACAGATTGCCATAAGGAACAAATAGAGAAGGTAGAGAGTTAGTTTGAAGACTATTTAATCAACCAGGGGACATCTCCATTTTGCTTTGGGACCAAGCCAAGCAATTTACATTACAGAACCTGGTCCAACTGCACATGACTTTGCCTGCTGAATTATGGCTCCTTTCTGCCCACCTCTTTTTCATGTTAACAGGGAACTTGGGAGCTGCCCTCTGGAACGATCAGAGACAGTGAGTTGTATGTTCTGTGGGCTGCTATCCCTCTGGGATGTTATTACCAGAGATAAAATGTTTCCCTTGAACTTTATTGTTCAAATAGGGAAGGTATGTATAAACAGTAGCTGTGAAGGGGAGTCCTTTTCATCCTTGTGGCTTGTATCCGAGAAGCTGCAATTCTGAAGCAGCGCGGGGATAGTTTTGGAGTGTTTGTAGGAGTTTGGGAAGTAGTTCGGAGGCTCCTGAGTTTTCGCTCCTGTGGACGTTGTCACAGGTCCTGAAGAGTGTAGCACAGCCGTGAGCATGCATCCAGCAGATTCTATCACTTTCTTAAATTTCACACACAGTCTTGGCATGTTGGTTCACAGACAAGCAATCCTTAGGGAACTACATTGGCAAGACCCTGAAGATGCTAGCACTTCTTCCTTCTGGTTTGCGGTCCTTACCCCAACTCTCCATCAATGTAACAGATTGTGACTTGCCTTTGAATGCTTATGAATGGAATTCTTCACATACATCCTCTTACATTTGACTTGGTTTATTTGCAGCATGTTTATGAAACTCATCCAGGTAGTTACAGTTCATTCATTCTGACAGCAGACAGCATTCCACCACCGAACAATCCCTGATCTCTTTGTCCATTCTTCCTGTGATGGGTTATCTTTATCTCAGCAGTATCATAAAGGCTGTCTCTATGAACAGTCAATTCACGGTTTTGGTTAAACACATACCTACATCTATGTTGGAGAAAAGCTGCTATGCTCATGTACGTCTGCGTCTAGGAGAGGTTTCTGGTTTTCTGCAGTGACTTTAGAAGCTAACATATGTGGCAGGTCCTAAGTTTCTAAGGCATATATGTCTTGATATTCTGTGGAAGCATTACTCTCCTAGAAGGTTAAGAGCAGACCTGGAGTAAGGAAGGGCGATTTGACTTGGCCAATGTCCTGGGGAAGTACTGCACTGGTCTGCCTATAGCCCCAGCAAATGATGTAGAGTCAGTCACAGTAACAATTATAAGCTTCAGCTACCACTACCTTCTTGAATGCACAGATGTTCTGGGAAATTCTTCAGGAGGTAAATATGTGCAGACATGATGAGATTAGCCAATGGCAAAGCTTTTGCAAGAGCGATCCCTCCTCTTCCCCTCCCTGCTCCTCCCTCCTGCAAGGCTGCCACAGAAGGCTCACTATGAAGCTGACTTCCCCGGCATTTCCTCCGCCTGTCCAACAGCCAGAGACTGCTCTCCTGGCGTGCACAGTGCCTGGGCTTGCTTGCCAAGACAGAGCCCAACGAAGCTTCCACATAATCATTTCCAAACATTAAAATGGCCCCATTGTCATTACAGCAGGGAGATTGAATTCGTCTCATCAAAGCGGAGTGTGACAGGTGACTCAATAGGACAGTGCCAAGCGCAGAGGCAAGAAGATTAGCAGGGCACTGATATCATTATTTCCGCCTATCACAGATTCGGCAGGGAGGCAATTGTAATTTCTGGGCTTATTAGTCTACATTCGGAGGGAAAAACCGAGTGATAAAACTCACGGTGACAGCTAGGCATTTGTGCAGCAAGTGCTGTCACCGTGACACTTAGAAAATGCCAATGTGACTACGTCCTCATAATCCTCACTAATAGAGGTTAAAGCCGGGCACAAAGGCACCCTTATCAGTGATCAGTCCACTAATAACATTTGCATTTTTAAGTTAAATATGGTAAGGAAAAGAGTAAGTAGTTCTTTGCAGTTGGAACAATTAATTTCACACTGGAATTAGAAAACAGAGCCAAAATGTCCCAGGCTCCTTATCTCTTTGATCGCTTGCAAGAATCCTCCAAGGGAAGAGATGAGTGAGCAGTGAGCGGTAGGGAGAACAGTGTTCCGGGCGGTATCTACTGCCTGTGAAGCTCGACAGGAGAGCACCACCACTAAACTCCTGAAATTAGATTTCTGGCCCCCTCCAGCTAACACACAAAGCCGCTCAAGGACTTAAAACTAACCACTGCAGTGGAAAATATCTTTGCATGCTTAACATATTCCTGTTTAATGGTTCCTGTTTTGCCAGTCAGAGGTACATTATATCACGTGATCCCAAATCTAAAGACCCAGGATGGGTCAGACAGCACAACCATGAATGACAGACACAGAATGCCACTGGCTCTGAGAGTCTTCCCGGCCCACCTGATTTACATGAATCTCCTATAATGAATATGTTTCTCCATGGACTCTCCCCCCCTCTCCCCTGCACTGGCAATGACAATAAAAGAACCCCGAGATTCTTTTTGTAGACAATACCAGAATGGTATTTTCATAGGCAGACCTTGAAAAAAAAATTGCCTAGCTTGGGGAAATGCATTAGAATCCCAATTTTATTTTGCTAGAAACATTACAGGTGGCAAGACGTTACTTCCCTCCCTTTAAATAAGAGACCAATTAAGAAGACTATGTAATTCAATTCTTGAGTGAGTGCCACTGAATTCAATTTGTTTCAGGTCAATGAATATAATGCAAAGTTATTAACAAAAAGGTCAGGAGCTATGTGGAAAGCATACACACAGGGTGGGACACTGGTAATTAGTACACAGTTTGAATGTGCGGCTGTGCTGGCATACAGTGGAGACAATCTTAACAGGATTAGATGCTAATAAACTTTCAAGTCTGTCCCCGCCTTTATAACAATAAACAAATAAATACTTAAATAAATAAATGTCACAAGTTATACCTCTGTTCCCAGCACTAGAGAGTAAATATAATGATTGCTTAGGAAAGTCATACATATCAATGAATAACCATAAAAAGGTATTGATCAGAGCCATGCCCAAATCAAGGGTTTATGATTTCAGATTCCAAATTGAGAAGCTGAGTACACTGTCCTGGTATTATAGGGGCCACCTAGAAGGGCCACTCGTCTGAATCCAGAAATTTTATTTTCAAATATGTAAAACAAGGCCAGCTAGGGATAACAGGCCTTGTGTGAGCGTGTGTGTGCATGTGTGAGTGAGAGTGCAAGTGTGTATGTATTTGTGTCCCATTTCTACTTGGTATAGGAGGAAGACTTCCAAATTTCACAGATACTGTTGAAAGGTCTATGGATGTGAGGCAAAGTCAAGCAATCTGTGTATGCAGCACAAGCACAGACAGGCATGGCAGTGACACTGGACACACACACGCACACATACCTGCACGCACACACACTGCTTGTACCTCATTACCACAACGAGACAGTACATCTGCCCCAACTGATAGTAGTTTGACGTATATACCGTGCAGCGTGCTCCCATGACTGGATGCACCGAGCCTCTTGTCTGTCTCACTTCTTCCTATCGGCATCTTCTGACAGCTCACCTAAGACACTCTGTGCACTGCAGATTCAGATTGTTTCTGGGTGACTGGAACAAAGGGCTAAGCAGAATCAGTTAAAGGCAGAGGAAAGACAGGGCTGGCCCCCATCTCTGTGTGTGTGTGTGTGTGTGTGTGTGTGTGTGTGTGTGTGTGTGTGTGTGTTAACCATACCTGGCTATGTGTCCACACATGTCAACCCTTGTTACACTCTAGATTCTCTCACCCCTGAGCTCCAGAATCCCACGGTCAGCCCACTCTGTATTGAGCATTCTCTCTCCACTGCCTCACTCCCCTACTGCTAGCCTGCTGCAGGTTTGCTGGGCACGTCCCTGGGCTATGCATACTTGTGACTCCCACATTTCCATGCTGAAGCCAAATCTCCAGTGTAATGATATTTGGAGGTGAGGTGGGCCCTTTGGAGGCTGATGAATGTCCTCATCACAAGGATGGTATGTTGCTATAAGAGGACCTTGAGTCCTCCCTATTGATTCTGTCATGTTAGGACATGGCTTTCCTGTGAACTAGGACACAGTACTCATTAAAACCTAAGTACGCCCTCGCTGTGGGTTTCTGGCCTCTAGAGCAAAATGAAGTCCTGTTGGTTTTAGGCCACCAGTCTCTGCTATCCTGATACAGCAGCCTGAGCTGACTCACTTGAATTCTAGCCTCACAACTTTTTCTGGGAGAATACAGCTAAGCCAGTGGTCAGGATGCACATTGTGTAGCATGAACTGGGGAACTAGAAAATTCTAAGCACATTTTCAGAATCATAACAATGTGTCACGTATTTGTGTGTTTCATTTTGGGACAGGGTCTTGTTGCGTAGCTCAGGCAGGCCTGGAACTTGTGATTCTCTTGGTACACTACCTGACTTCCAACCATACTTACTACAAGCTATGATGATTAAAGAAGCATGGTGACAAACAATAGATAGGTTCACCAACAGGATAGAAGAGAGAACCCAGGAAAGACCCACACATGTGTGTCCCAGTGACTCTCAATAAAGTCCAAGAAACTCCAGTGGAAAAGGAGTGGTCTCTTTAACACATGCTGTTGGAAAAATAAGGCATCTTCATGCAAAAGAATGGAAGTGAACTTTTGTTCACTCAACTCAAGATAGATTAAAGAGTTAAACATAAGGACAGAAACTCAAGGGCTACGGGGGAAACTATAAAATGGGTACTATAAAAGATTGCGCAGTAAATTTTGACTTGACTCCCAAACACACACACATGAAAAGCAGAAATAGTCTTCATCAAACTAAAGGTATGTTCATAGCAAAGAAAAAAAATAACAACTGTGCAAAGACAACTTATAGATTGGAAGGAAAGTACAGAGATGATATAATATTAATGTTCAAACTCTATAGGAAACAATCAACTCAGTAATAATAACAATGAACAAAAAGTTAATAGTCTATGGGAATTTCTTGAATGGACATTTCTCAAATGAAGACACTCAAATGACCATCAGACATGCGAAAAATATTCTACATAGTTCATCATAAGGGAAATGCAAATTAAAACTACAGGAAGATTTCCCTTAGCCTATTAGAATGGACATTGGGAAAAAGAAGATGCCAAGAGTTGATGAAGGTGCAGAGGAAAGGAAACTTCTGCACTCCATTAGTCAGAGTAGAACTTGTAATCACGATAGAAATCTGTACAGAAGATCTTTGTAAAACTGAAAGCACAACCACCATATGATCCAGAAATCACACTTCTGTTACCTCAAAGATTTAGGTTTCTATGTTGAACAGATTTCTGTCACCAGGTTGATCCAAACATTAATTAACAATTATAATGTTATAATTGTTAATACAAATGTAAATGTATAATATGTGTATATGTGTATATTATTTATATATTTCTACTATATGTATATTGCATATACATATAAAATTATGCACATATATAGTTTATATACACATATTATAGGTTTAGATTATGTTATATATTAGTATTATATATTATGTATTATATATTATATACACATATATATGCTAAAACACCTTTTTCGTCTGGATTGAATACCCAATGGCTATCATCTCATTCCCTTAAGCTCTCTATTCCATTATTTTAGATTCCATATGTGTGTATGTATGTATATATATTCCATAATCTATATTCCATTTAGATTTCACATACATATATATGTATATACAAAAAATATACACACATATATAATTTTTATTGACCAGTGTTAAGATAGTTGACAACAGAGTATTACACATTTCAAAATTGCTAAGAAGAAATATTTCAAATGTTGCCAAAATACCCATGTGTCACAGTCATACCTCCAATCCCAGGACTCAGGAGACCAAGATAGGATGATCCCAAAATTGAGGTTAGCCTGGGCAATAAAGTTTTATTAGGATATATTAATTATATATAATGTTTTTATTATGACCTATTCATGCATGTATGTGATATATTTAATTCTATTCACCCATTACCTTCTTCAGTCCTTTTCCATTTCCACAGATTGTTTTTGTTTTTTGTTTTTTTTCTGCCTAGGTAGTCCCCTTCTACATTCGTATCTTTTTACATTTGGTGTAAATGTACGTGTGTGTGTGTGTGTGTGTGTGTGTGTGTGTGTGTGTGTGCATGCCTGTGACTGCACATAACATTGGAATGTGTGGAAGACAACTGAAAAAGACTGATTTTCTTCTTCCACCATGTGGAATCTAAGGATCACACTCATGCCCTCAGGCCTATTGGCAAATGCTTTTATTTGCTGGATCATCTTACCACCCTCATACCTTTATAAAAATATTAATTCCTGAGTATTTTATTAATTGGTCATTATCGTAAATGGAATTGTTCTCTTAGGGTTTTGTGTTGTTTGTTTAGGGTTTTGTGTTTGTTTAGGGTTTTTTGTTTTGCTTTGTTTGAGACACGGTTTCGCTGTGTAACCTTTACCTTCTTTATTAAAGATAACGCTGTTTGACACTATTTCTGTGAATGAACATCGACTACCCTAGATAGGAAACTGTCAACATATCAAAGCATGTCCAAATTTCAACTTAGTGAGCCAATGGATTTTACTGGCGTTCCTGATAGGAATAAAGGTAAGAAGTTACTTACAGTCAGAGAAATGACTCAAAGATAGCTGCATCACCAAAAGCCCATCCCGTCCTAGATGTCAGTTCCCAGACGTTAGAAACCTGGAGCACTCTGCACAGCCTACAAGCAGCTCAGCAGGTCAGAGGGTGTCCTCTTCTGAGACTCAGGAAGCTGGCTTGGCTTTTTTTTAGGCAGTTGGGCTGGTTACTATTTCTTTCAGACTGCCTGGCCTTTTTTTTTTTTTTTTTGCTTCTTCTAGGCTCCTTGGTTGGGTCTTCTTCTTCCATAAGATTGGCTCATCTTCAGGTTTCTTTGCAGCTTAGCTTCTCTGAGTGTGACTTTCACGAGTCTTTACTGTTTATACAATCTTGAGGAGGAAGCAGTCTAGTGAGTCTTGTTAGTTTCATGGACTTCCTGAAGCTATTTTGAGTTGTTTACTTCCTGTCTTAATGAGTTTCCCTTCATGATGCTGTGTTTTACCTTTAGAACATCCTGTTGTTTTATATATATTATATGTGTTCATATAATCAGCAAACAATGACAATTTCCTTTCTTAAAAATTTCCTATTTAGGTGCCTTTTTTGTTTCCTCTTGCCTTATTTTTCTTGCAGTGATTTCTAGTTGAAAAGAACTGGGCATCTGCATCTTATAGAAAATACTTAGTTTTCCACATGGATTATGTAGGATAAACATGAGCACATCTAGGAAGCAAGTTTACTGTCTCAACAAATAACTTAATTTTATACCTCAAGGAATGAGAAGAGCAAACTCTGTGGTCATTAGAATAAAGGCAACAGTAAAAGTAGGACCAGGCAAACTAGAGACTAGAGGAAAAGCAACTAAGTGATGATGATGATGATGATGATGATGATGATGATGATGATGATGATGATGGAGGACGAGGAGGAGGAGGAGGAGGAGGAGGAGGAGGAGGAGGAGGAGGAGGAGGAGGAGGAGGAGGAGGAGGAGGAAAAGAAGATTTGCCAAGTGGTGGTGGCACCTTCTTTTAGTCCCAGCACTCAGGGGGACAGAGGTAGGTGGATCTTTGTAAGTTTGAAGCCATCATGGTCTACAGAGCAAGTTTCAGAACAGCCAGGGAAACCCTGACTCAAGAAAAATATCTTTATTACAGCGTGTGTGTGTGTGTGTGTGTGTGTGTGTGTGTGTGTGTGTGTGTGTAAATTCTTGCTATAGCATAGAGGTCAGAGGACAATTCTTTCCTTCCACCTTGTAGGATTCAGGAATTAAACTCAAGGTCTTCAGCCTTGGTGACAAGTACCTTTATCCACTGAACCGTCTTGCCAGCTTGTGGGTTTGTTTTTGTTGCTGTTGTTTTTGTCTTTGTTTTGTTTTAAAGAAATAGACATGGTGGACAACTTCAAGGAAACAACATAGATGTACCACAGTATAATAAAGGCCAACTATAAGATGCTTACAGCTAACATATTCAGGGGTTAAAATTAAACTGTACCTAATAATTAATCAGAGAATGTCAGAGCAACCTTTTAGTTGGCTTGTTTGTTTTCTTACTCCTGAGTTTTTAGAGTCCTTCATGTGTATGTTTTAGGGTCAAGGCTTCCATCCATCTTTTCTTGTCTGTGATTTATACTTTCATTCTCCAAGCAGTGCCTCTTGTAGAGAGGAATTTTATTTCTTCCTGAATCATCTTTGATATTGTATCTAAACAGTCATCACCAAATCTAAGATTACCTAGCCTTTCTCCTATGTCATCTAGGACTTTGTATTTTGCATTTAGGTCTGTGATCCATTTTGAATATTTTTTGTGAATGATGCAAATTTAATGTCTAGGTTTTATGTGGCCTCCTTGCTTGGATTAGCCTCCCAGTGCTTGGCTGTTTTTCTCTGTTGCCTACAATAGTGTGAAAACATCCTGTTATGCTGAGGATTAGCCTCCTAGTGCTTGAAAATATCCTGTTATTCTGAGTTTTGTGAAAGGGCAAATGGATTTGTTTTTTCCTAAACTGATGAGCCAGGTGTCAACTTCCTTGTTTTG
>CM052701.1:29890030-29937808 GCA_028551405.1 Uromys caudimaculatus | reverse complement strand
GCGCTTATAAAAAATAAAAAGGGGGGAATTGTGGCCTCCTTGCTTGGATTAGCCTCCCAGTGCTTGGCTGTTTTTCTCTGTTGCCTACAATAGTGTGAAAACATCCTGTTATGCTGAGGATTAGCCTCCTAGTGCTTGAAAATATCCTGTTATTCTGAGTTTTGTGAAAGGGCAAATGGATTTGTTTTTTCCTAAACTGATGAGCCAGGTGTCAACTGCCTTGTTTTGTACTTTCTGGGCTGTTTTGCTCATTGTATATAAGGGCTAAGGTCTTGAAGTAAAAGAAGACACTTCTCACACAACCTTATTCACGTGTATGTCTCTTGATTAATCCACAGGTCCTCGCCGTTACTCGGGTGGGTTGGCTATGGGGCGAAGCCAACAGTTTTAAATTTTAAATAAGATTTCTTTTAAATGTGGGTATCTGGTTGTACCATCATTTTATTAAAAACACTACCTTTCTGCATTGGATTTTGTTGTTGTTCCTTTCTCAGAGAACAACTGGCTATTTTTGAAGGGGTTTAATTCTGGTCTTTAATTGGTTCCTGAGCTGGTTAGTTTTTTGTCAACTTGACACAAACTAGTGTCCCTTGGGAAGAGGAACTTCAAGTAATATAAAATTATATAAATATACAAAAAAAAATACAGATGGATAGAGAGTGACAAATCCAGGAGATGAAAAGTCTGCCTGGGAAAGGTGTGTGTCCTGTGTTTAGCTGTCCCAAATGGTCTAGATCCTCCCAGGACCACAATGATGGAGTCCTCTCTGTATTTAAGCCAGTTCTATTTGGGTTTCTGTCACACTCAAAACTGTCATAAGAAGCAGGCTCAAGAACTCCAAGAAGAAGGAAATGATGCTGAGGATGAAGGATGTCTTTTAATGTGTAATGTTGGATGTACATTCCACATTGGCAAGTGGCGTCTCTAACTAGTGAGTGCACAGTAAGCTATGGTATATGTTATCAGGGGTTCTTCAGAAGGAGTTTTTAATAGCCATCTTGAGAACTCTGGAAAATTCTTTTTTTTTTTTTTGTCTATTTTTTCTGATGACAGAGGACATAGTAGCTGTAAAGAAACTATTCTGATATGGTGGCTTCAGGTTGCTTTTGACAGTTACTGGTTGTTGCCTCACAGGCCCAGGTTTTCATGAGGTAAAGCCACCTCTGACATTATGAGTACCCATTATGGAGCCACCAAGACACCAGAAAGTCAATCGGCAGGCACACCCCCTCTCACTTGAAGTTTCAAGGTCCAGGTCAAAAATAATTTTCTCAAGAACAGTTAAAAGGCACCTATTTCTATTGTTGACAGTCTGGAAGTGGGAAACTGGGAAGTTTCTGAGGTGGAGCCAAATGAATTTTCACATCAGCTTTGGAGTTTTATTCATAATTCATGACAACTTCTTACCAACTGAAGGAAAACAGGCACAGGTCTTCTTAAAGTAAAATGAAATTCATGGACAGAGGACAGCGCCTCGAGCTGCCAGTAGTTCTGTTTGTAGAATCTGAATCCTTTAGGCCCTCTTCCAACTCCTGGCACTGTGTTCTGCTGCTGGTATTCTTGTTGGGCTTTTCCCTCTTCTTGCCACATACAGTGACTGTGCTCCAGGAAGAGCCACAGTGTTTAGAGGCTTCTCAAGCCATTTCTTGCTGTGTTAGGCACCCAGAGAGACAAATAATAGAAGGCAACATAAGTGCAAAATCACATGGGCTTGCTTGAAACCACTGCAGATGGGTAAACTGAGGTTAATTCAAAACAGAAAATTAAAACAAAAAGCCAAGAACAAACAAACAATTACACCTTCCCTCAGTGGCTTAGCTAAGGAATAATAGCAAAATCTGAAAATCTAAGAGTGGATGCAGGAACCTGGTGATCTTTACAACCTGTTCTTGGTTTATTTCTGGCTTTAACAATGTTTGGTGTGTGCTAAGCATGTTCTAGTGTCCTGCTTGTCTTGGTGAGATTCTCTTCAATCTTGGAAATTGTCCCCACTTCTCTGGAAGCCATGTCTTAAATAGGAGCTGGTAGAACTTCTAAGATAAACTCTTCAATTTTTGGTCTTTTTTCCTTTTTTGTTATTGTTTTTTGGGTTTTATTTGTTTGTTTGTTGTTGTATTTTAGTTGTAGTCAACCTTTTTATTAACTATCTTTTGAGAATTTCATGTGAGTACTGTATTTCAACCTCTTGCAACCCCTCCTATGTACCTCTAAATCCTTCTGAAATTTGTGACCTCTTCTTAGTTACGTATAAATGCACAGATATGCATACATATATTTATGTCCATGCATTATGTGTATGTAATTACATACAGAGTCCATTTAGCGCTCTTATGTGTGTATGCGTTTAGGGTTGACGACTTGGGATTTGGTAAGCTGTCAGGAGGCTCATCCCTGGAGAAGACTGTTTCCCCCTCTCTCAGCAGCCATTGATTGTCTATGGCTCTTCATCTAGGGGCGGGGCTCTGTGATGTTCGCCTCATCCATGGTGGCATATTAAGTGGTGTTGTTACTGCGCTGGTCTTGTTTAAGTGACCACATTTTTCAGATTCCACAGCTACACCTTCCTTGTCACATACAGGAGACTCTCACAGCAAAATGTCTTGGTCTTCTGTCTCTTATAGTCTTTCTGCCCCATCTTCCACAATGTTTTCTGGGCCGTAGTATAGGGTTTGCATTTGTTGGTGAGGTCATCAGTCCTAGAGGAGAACTTATTACTGTCACTTTCCTAATCCAGTGTCATTTCTAGCAACTTCTGATGTTTTGGAGAAAAGTAGTGAAATGTACATGCGGTGTGATTTTTCTCAACCACTCACACCACTAGCAAGCTTATTAATACACACAGCTGCTCCTCCACTTGGTGAGCTCTGTACATCTGCACAGAACAGTTACAGACATTTCTCACAACATAATTCCCTAAGTCATCCTCACAGTGTTTGTATTCTCTTAGATATCTGAAGTCATCTAGAGATGAGATAGAGTGTACCGGAGGTTGTTCATGGGCTCTGTGCAAACATAACATCATTTTATACATGGAGCCTGAACTCCTGAGATCCAATGGAGATCCTGGAATCTATGCTCTGTGGATACTGAAAGAGGACTCTATTTTACTGAATTTTGATACTGCGTAAAACTCTCTTCATTCTTTCCCTAGAATCTACCCCCAGACAAATGACCAACACCTAGGTCCTTACTCTGGCTCTGTGCTTTGTGGTCTTCAGGACAAGAATATACATCTACTTCCTCATTATCATATCATTTCAGACTTGTTTCTTGTTCCAATTGCTCCAAAGGTATTTTTAAAAGTCACACTCTGTTGTTCACTATTCTTTTCCTCTGAATCACCAGGTAAAATTGTTCCATGATCACTCTCAAAATTTCTTTGGCTAAGACTGTTGAATGAACCCCGGTGGGACATCCCATTGATAACCTGAGAGAAACAGTAGCTGTTTGCTGTAAGCCTGCTTTGTATTGACCCTTATTAGACAACATATACATTGGTTTACAATGCTTGTGAAAGGTAGGCTTCAACAACCTAACTTTCCAAATAATGTTTCATTTTACCCAGTCGATAAAGTAGTAGAGAGGGATCAGCCCAGACACACACAGACCCAAAGTCCATGTTCTTTCAGTGGATCTAGAATTGTTTTCAGTTTCCCCATTTCCTTCTATGAGCTTTTCCTGTCTTATAGTTTGCTTTCTGCCGACTGAACCACCTCAGCTATTTCCAGAATGTCTTAGTTAGGGTTTTATTGCTGTGAAGAGACACCACAACCAAGGCAACTCATATAAAGGGAAACATTTAACTGGGGCTGGCTTACAGTTTCACAGGTTCAGTCCATTATCCACTGTCAGGAAGTACGGCAGTGCGCAGGCAGACTTGGTGTTGGAGAAGGAGCTGAGAGGTCTAAATCTTGATCCAAAGGGAACCAGGAGGAGACTATCTTTCACACTGGGTGGAGTCTGAGCCCTAGAAGATCTCAAAGCCCACCTAGACAGTTGATGCACTTTCTCTAACAAGACCACACCTCCTCCAAAAAGGCCACATCTCTTAATAGTGCCACTCCCTTTGATCAAGCATTCAAATACATGAGTCTATGGGGCCAAACCTATTCAAGCCAACACACAGAGTATCTATGTACCAGGGCAAAGGTTATACCCAGGTCTTGAGATAGCTACTGATATAGACATAAGCTGACAATATAAAGCCTAAATATGGAATGCTATAGAACCCAAAGTTGCTACGTGGACCCTTATTAGAGTGGAGTTTATGTATATACCAGGTATCAAACAGAATTCTGGCCGCAGTCCGCCCCCACAGAGTGTGCAGTATGTTCTTACCCCCAGCTGATGAGTTAGCATTCCTGCTCACAGGCATCATCAGGATGGGATCCTCAGCTGCTGGCAGGACTCTCATCTCGACTCCCTGCTGTGAGGATTAAGAGGGATGATGGAAGGGTCCAAGCGAAAGGCCTGAAACTGTTCTTCTTCTGTCCGGCTAAGGTAATCAACCAGAAGAACACATCCCAGGAGAGCCCCGGTCACTTTCAAAGACTTTAAAAATGATTATCATCCAATTCATTTGTAGGAAACTGAAAAAATGGTCACAGTGAGGCACCCCAGACAGCCAGATGGCATAGCATAGCTGCAAGCTGAATGCTGATTCTTATTGGAATAAATAAATATTGCTTCTGGAAGCTCATGTGTGACCACTGCACCCTTGAACATGCTGTTTTTAATCCCCATCAGAAAACGGCAGCAAAAGCAGTATCTTTTACGTGAGAAGGACAGCAGCATATATTTCCCCTGGGATATGTAGACTTTCCTGTTCTCTGTCACAATATAAATCACCAAAGTTTCTATTGCCAGGATCTGGTGAACAGCACACTACAGATATTCTTAATATCTTAATTAAAAACATTTTACAAGAAGGTGTCCAGTAATCCTGACAAAGATCTCTAGAGGACCATTCTATCAGTGGAGTCGTCAGAAGTTCAATGATCCGTAATCATGCAGAGGTGTCCTTTCCAGTGAGAAATTCATGCCTTTGTTTCTCACACCACCTTCCTTCAAGAGAAAGGGATGGAATTTGCTGAGTCTTCATGGCTTTTGGGAGAAGCATAAATTGTAGTTTGCAAATACGGCTATGAATTTTTTTTCTCCCATGAGTCTGGTCTTCAGGGAAGTTTAAAGTAAGCTCATTTTGCTCTGGTCGTGTAACCACCAGACTGATGACTTCAGATGAACCTGTGGTAAATAAGGATGTTGTCTAGATTTTTTTTTTAAAAACAAAGTCCTCAGCGTAGTTTTGGCCCCAATTCTAAGGGTTCCCAAGCAAGGCTATGCCATCTGTACCAAGAAACTGCTGTTTCTAATCTCTCATCACCTGACCGTGGGACATTGAGTAGCTATGCAACTGCGATTGCCGACATGAATGAGTATCCCTAGTTTTAGAATACCCAGTGAGTAAGCTGACAAAGCACAATTCATCCTGCAAAAGTCTATAGGGATTGGGCCTGAGTAATTTCAGAAGACGCATTTTCAAATAAGGAGATGGTCCAGTGCTATGGGTCAGGTATTTGCCCCTGAACTCATGTGCTGGGAACTTAACATCAATAGTAATATGGTAATGCTGTTTGACAGTAACCTTTGGGAATTAAGAGTAGATAAGGTCTTGTAGGTAGGGGCCCTTTGAGTCATCAGGGGTTTTCTAGTATGAGGGGAAATGACTTAAACTAGATGATTGCTTTGTCTTGTCATGTGATCCCTTCCATTGTGTTATTGTATGACAATAAGGCCCTTACCAGATGACCAGCTTCATGTTCTTAGACTTCTCAGACTCCAAACTGAATACACCACACTATTTATCAATTAGTCTTAGTACTTACTTTGTTACAGCAACAGAAAATGGACTAAGACATTTAGACATCTATACAAACTGTTTCTGTAGCTCTGTCCTAGGGTTTCATTGCTATGAACAGACACCATGACCATCTCTTATAAGGATAATATTTAATTGGGGCTGGCATATAGGTTCAGAAGTTCAGTCCATTATCATCAGGGTAGGAGCATAGCAGCATCCAGGCAGGCATGGTTCAGGAGGATCTGAGAGTTTTGCATCTTCATCTGAAGGCTGCTAAGACTGACTTCCAGGCATCTAGGACGAGGGTATTAAAGCCCATGCCCACAGTGACACACCTACTCCAACAAGACCACACCTACTTCAATAAGGCTACACCTCCTAATCGTGCCGCTCCCTGGGCAAGCATATACAAGCCATCACAAGCTCTAGCACCTCATCTCCATGCACTCATTAGCTTCAATGATGTCGAAATGAGGAGGACACCATCACGGAGGAGGGATATACATGGGATTGAGCCATATGTAGGATAGTGTGACAAGTTGGTGCTAACTGAAATGACTGCTGCTTTCATGAGAGCTCCACCCTGTGCTGCTCCTGACAAGGTGATAAAGGAAGGACTTCTTAGTGGAAAGAACCAGCGATTGTCTACTTTGTATTAAGCGAGAAGTGAACTAAGAATATGTGTGGATTCCTTGACATTGGTGAATGGGTTAGCTGACTGACCAGAGGAAAGAACGAGATTGGATAAAGGATGAGAGAGCAGTCTAGGGGATGGGTATATGAGTTGACCTATGAACATGATATTTTTGCATCTTATCCCAATGTCTTTTCAAGATAGGCTCTTTCTACTGGATGACTCTCCCCATGAATGTCACCCAACTCTTTGCCAAGGAAAATCCAGTGTTCATGATGTGGCTTCCTATGTTAATCACCGTAGTAACAGATATGGACACTATGTTTGCATCATCTAGCTCCTGCCACATATTGGTGTTTGTCTCACCAATTGAAGAAACCTAGGTACCACCCCTCAGACTCCTAGACGGCAGGCTGGTTTTACCAAACTCCTTCCATCCCAAAAGGGGAAATAATTTGTTCTTATTTCCCCTTTTGGGAAACAGCACTCTGAACTGAGGTTTGTCTTCCTTGAACTCAACGCTTCCATATTACTTTCTTAGGGTTGACAAACTATCTGATTAACTACACTGAACATTGTTGTCTCATATAATGGACAGTTTAGTTGCAAAGAATGTGGTACAATAGGCAAATGATCATGGGATCCATTGCTATCTACAGAAATAGCCAATCCAATAGAATGACAGAGTATCCTCTGAAGGTTCAACTGTTACCAGCCCAGGAATTGAGGTGCTCTTGTCTAGGATATAGTATATTCATTGAGAAAGTACTAAAGAGTGCTATGTCTCTATCAGATTCATGAATGAGGAAACCAAGGAACCTTAGTTAGGATGATTGACACTCCTTCCTCTCACTCCTAAGTTATACGCTTTCAGGTGTTGTACTTCCTGTCTTCAAACCGTTTTCTCTGTCCATTCAGAGGTTCTGGCTTGCAGAAGGTTTTTTTTTTTTTTTTTTTTTAATATATATATACAGTGGGGCAGAAGAAATAGTTCACTGAACTGAGGCCACGAACCTGATTAATTTTGATTCTTTGTGCTGGAAATCTAAAGGCAATTATCCTAATTACTATGAAGATTTGGATTATGTTGGGACAACTATTAGTAGTTCCATGTCCAGATGTAACTGTAATTGTAGAAGCCGGTTAAGGATGGAACAACCTTAGATTTGGTTCCTATGTGGATGAATGTGTATTTTGCCCCACAAACAAGCAACCTAGACTACTTGATGGCTAGGGAGTTGAGGGTTAGGGATATCTGAATTAGCATATCCAAGCAGATCAACAGATGGGTAGTATTGGTTCTTTATGCTTTATGCATATTTTCTTTGACTTCTCTTTATGTGGTGATCACCGTAGGGTACCATGAGAGTGGTATGTTTTAGAGCAAACCTGGGGAAATGTGCAAGTACTAGTTTATCAGCATTTCATGCAAAAACACTTGACCAATTGGGATAGAAGTCAACTGAGATAGAATGTTTCTTCCTCTGTCCAAGTCTATGGGGCATTTTTTTAAAAAACATAATGATCAATGTGTTGGTTCTAGCCCACTGTGGGTGATATCACCTCTGGCCGATTTTATAAGAAAGTAGGCTGAGGAAGCCATAGAGAGTAAGGCAGTAAGCAGCATTTCTCCATGGCCTCTTTTTGCAGTTCTTGCCTCTAGGTCCTGCCTTGAGTTTCTACCCTGACTCCATAATGTACTGTATACTACAAGATTAAATAAACCCTTTCCTTCCTGGGTTGCTTTTTTTGGTCATGCCATTGATTCAAATCAACAGAAAACTAACTAAAATATAGAGTTTAAGGTAAGGTCAGCCTTAAGCTGAGCCTGTTGTCCTAGGGTTGGTCTCTTGCCTTCATGATTGCCCTGGCCCAACTAGAATGTTAGGTCTCCACCAAGGTCAGAGATTCTAGTCTCTTAACCAGTAGAGGTTTTTCCTACTCTAACATTGTCTACTAAACTCCCCAAAGGCCATTTAAATGTGATCAAGCTCAGTGTCTTTAAAATGCAGAGATTGTAATACAGTATCTGGATGGGCCTGAAGGAAACAGGATACCAGAGGAGAATAATGTGAGTATCAGGGCCAAGGCTGAAGGAAGGGCAGCCATAGAATGCACATTATCTCCAACATCCAGAAGATACAAGGGACAAATTTCCTCTGAAGCTTCTAGAAGAAATCAGTCTAGCAGCTCCCTTGGTGTTCAGTCTTTTAGGACCCACTTAGAACATCTGACCTGCAGTACTGTCAGGAAACAGATCTTCACTATTGTAAGTAACCGAGTTTGTGGTAGCCCGTTAAAGCAGCAATGCGACATTTGCACTCATATCAAACATAACTGAGCATCCTGTGGGCATACAACTAGACCTGTGATCAATGCTGAGGTTAATGACCCTCTAAGAAGCTATTATCGTAATTCAAAAATATGTTTCACATCATGATATTACATTATTAGTGGAGGAATGAGCCCAGTAGAATTACTAGAAAATCGATACGTGAGTAATGCAGAATTCATAGAAGTATTTTTTTAAAAAAGGGAATTTGTCTCAGCTTTCTTAACTCTGCTATTCATAGGGAAGACAGATTTAATTTACTGAAAGATAGTATCAGGGTTTCATAACATAGGTTTGTTAACATCCCCACACAGGTACAGTGATCCTGTGATATGGAGCTATACAAAGGCTCCCTGAAATGCTATCAGATCCTGCTGGAAAGGCAAAGAACCCGTTAACTTGTGCAACAGGCTGGAGTTAGGAAGAATTCCGGGTGGAAATGATGACTCTGTGCAGCCAATACAGCAGGTGCTGTGTCGGGTGATTAGATACAATTGCTGTCTCCTCAGAAAGATTCAGGAGCCATGGCTCATCTCAGGGAACCAGAGGGGAGGCGGCCTTTCAGCTGAGCAGGGGCAAGGGGGTCTGTCCACAGCCATTGTTCCCAGTTCAGATAAGTTGCTGAGGCGTGACTGCTCACAAGTGATCGTCACTGACTCAAGTGTCACTGTGGTCTGAGAGGCCTAAAGGAGGCTTGGATAATCGAAATTTCTGCCCCGTCTTCTGTAAACAGATACTGTGAAGACTGAGCCTCGTAGTGTTATTGAAAACACTTGGTCCATGGAGCTGTGAGCTACAGGCTTGCACACCATTTCTGCCATTGTGGTGGGCTTGAGGAGGAGGGGCAGTTACAGAAAAAGGAAGAAGGTTTTAGGGAATGGGACTCTAGGGGTGCTAAAAGCAAATGGGGTGCTCAAGACACAGCATTTGAGAAGCCATTGGCTCTCTAGGTCTGGACTGGGACTCTGTTCAGTAGATGGCATTTAGGAGCCAGAGGTTTGAGGTCTAAGTCTACAGCCTCTGGTGAGTTATGGTAAGTTATCCTCTGGGCCTGAGTGACTCTGTAAAATGGGCCTAAGAACAGGAGCCATCCAGTGAGGGGCTGGGGAAAAAAAATCTACCAGTGCTATGCAGAACAGTATCTGGTAGGTAAGAAGTGATTCAAATGTGTTACACACACCTTTAATCCCAGTATTGGAGAAGCAGAGGCTAGTGGATCTCAGTGAGATCTAGGCCAGAGTGGGCTACACTGTGAGTTCCAGAAATCCAGAGCTACCTAGTGAGACCCTGTCTCAAAAAAAAAAAACCAACAAAACAAATGCTATGTTACCGGTGGTTACCATTGTCATGGAGGCAGTGTCAGGGTATGTTTAGATATTAAAACCTGCAATTAACAGGAGGCAAACAGAAACAAAACCAAGCAAGAGGGTTTCTACCCACAGAGGCATGCTTCCTGGGAACGGAAGGAGGAAGCGAAGGGCGTGGTCTCTCCAACCCCCCCACCCCCCACCGTGTTTAGAACCCAGTCCCAGATGCCTTCTTGCTGGGACTTCGGACTGCCTACTTCCTCATCCATAAGGGGTCTCCTGGCTTCTCCCACCCTTTCTTCTTAGACTCTTAATATGCCTTTATTTGCTAGCCGGTGCTCTTGCCCTCAGGGATGTTATACACCCAGGCAGTAGCTGCTCTGGGGCATACACAATGGGAAAACAATCAAGTCTACAGATAAACCAAGACTGCCGACTTTGCACACTCAACAAGTTCTCTCTAGGGACAATTAGGGCCAGAAAATAAATATTGACACATTAGACTATTTCCTCCTTGGTTTTCTGTAGATTGTCTGAGCAATCTGATGGGGCAAAATTCCACTTTTCTGATAACCAATTCTTGGGCTAATAGAAACAAATAAAGTAAAGGCCTCTGTCTACAAAGGGCTGGGCAGGCCCATTGTGCAGAACTGCTAATCGGATTAAATGGACTCCTGGCTCTATTTGCAGCCACCCAAAGTCTCCTGAACATTCTCTACATCTGAAGGGGACCCATCATGGTGGCTCCTTTGCTGCTGAAATCAAATGGGGAGGTGCAAGCAAATCCTGTCTCTCAGCAAACAAAATATAGGGCTGGGGGAACGCGCTGCCGAATCCTTGAAATTAAGCAGGCAAGCTGAGAAGGTGGTTCTGGCCAGAGAGCTGTGGAAGACAACGCTTGTCCTTCTGAATATATTTTCCCCTAATTTCCATTTTAAAAATTGATAACGAAAGAGAATGGTAGGCGTGTAAACAAATCGCTACACGTATGAGAAGCCCAGAAGTCTTGCAGAAGTCATTCTTTTCCAGCGTCCTGGGGGGCAATGCATCTTTCTGATTCTGCCAATTTATCTAGAAAATATTACAATTTAATCTATGTTAATAAAAGACCAACAGTGTAACAACGCCTGGGGTTTTATGTGTCTGGCTGGCTTCTATTAGCATTTAAATCTTCGCCCATTACATCAGTCTCTTAAAAATAAACACAAACATTTATGCGAGTGACAATTCGAGTTAGCCTTCGTCAGTCTTAAATAATGTCACTCAACTCGGCATTTGGACGGAAGCCTGTGAATCATGAGGTGTATTTTTGCCTACAGTCTGATAATTTTCAAAGCTATTGGCAACCTGGGAATTTTCCTTCCTTATCACCAGGGCTCAGCTAACTTCACTAAGACTAATCAGGCCGGGAATCATTCATTCAAGGATTGCATGATCATGTTTTTCTTTAGCTGTGACAGCTGCCTCAGCCACATTAGCAATGCAGATTAGCCAGCCTAATAGGTTAATGCAGAACACGCGGAAATTAGGTTTAATCCCCAGTGAAATAATCTAACATTTTCACATTTCTTGATGTTGGGATAGAGACATTGCTTGTGACTCAATTAGGTGTAATGTAGATCAAAGCAAATTTACCTTCTGGCTGAACCTTCCCAGAGTTTAGACAGAAGAATACAGCAAGGGACCTTTACTAATTGGTGAATAGCTGTCAGAAAAAATATTGCTTTAGGAACATGTAGGCTGTGAGCAGAACTCTTTGGGCCTACCTAAGACAGACAATTGATATATTTTGCAGATCTCTGCATCCATCGCTTTGACATCCTGGTCAAGTTATAGCTCAAAATAGAGGCAAATGTTTTGTATACCAACCCAATCATCCTTTGAGTGAAGCCTGCCCCCCCCCCACACACACACCTTCTTCATGTCCTGTTCAGGAGTATCACAATTGTGTTCTGAATGGGCCTGCATTGTGCGGGAAACAGAAAGAGAACAAGAGGGTGTCTAATGTTTTCATTCTGGCGAATAGCATACCAAACATCTCTTTCAATCATAAAAAGAAGGACACAAAAATTACATGCCCTCAGTTGCCAAATTATTTTTTTGCCTTGACATCTTAATTCTTAATCCTTGTGTGTGGTCAAATCAGTCTACTATAGGCAACCAATCAAGCAATTATTTCTAAATTATATTTGCCCAACTCACATTGATTGGCCATTCTTTTCTTATTGGGTTAGCTCATTAATTCTGAGCAGCTTGCTTATTATGCCTTCCACATCATTTTCCTTCCGAGCCTATCTGCTCCAACCAGCCTGCTGATGTTTCAAGATGCCGTAGGAGGGGGCGACCAGCGATCTACGCATTGTCTCCTCCTGCAATTACAATTCACATTGCTGATTAACTTTGATGTGAAAACTAATGAGATAAGACAAGTTATCAAGGCGGGCCTGATCGTCATTCCATTTATACAGCATTTGCCACCGGTGAATGACAAAACCTAATGAAGACATATCTGACAGCAGGCTGAGCCAAGACAGGTTTGGTACTGTCAGCCGGAGCTCTGTCCCCTTCTCATGGTCTATCTGAGACACACTGGAATTAGCTTAATAATGAAAACACTTCATCTAAATGGACATATGTTTACATTAAAATAACTACATGATAAATAGATGGTGGAGATTTTATGCCTTCTTGAGTCCAAACAAGAAAGTAAAAATGTGTGCTAGGATTCACTAAATCATTAGGAAAATTCAATTTAAGCTATTACCCTTGTCCTGGAGCGGTCCCCGTTTATGGGTAACAAATGTTGGGTTTGGAGGGAGGAGAAGGGACTGGGTCTGGGAAAAACAGGAATGATTTACTTTGCTAAGATGGTAATAGACAAACAGAAGTATAGAATTGGTGAAGCTAATGAACACTGTCCCCCTGGCAATAACTTTGTGGCCAGGCGACCCGCTGCGATGAGAATTCAGGCTGTGCATTTTCATGAGGTCTCTGCTTTTCTGAGCCTCAAAACTGGCAAGCCGATGGCTCTCAGTCCACTGTGCAGAGCCCAGAAGCCTGCCACGCCTGCATCTGATTATGTTGCAGATGCAAAGCATTTCTCTAGATACATTTGTATGCATTTTCCCCCTAACAAATTAACAAGGAAAGGCCTAGTACACTGGAAATGTAAATTTTCTTTTGATACAAATTTTGGGGCTAAGCATTAAATCTTACCAAGAAAGAGAGTCCTCCTTAAATTGATTAAACACAAGGATCATACTTGAGCTTTGCTGAAATTCTCGAGTATTCCTGTGGCTAAAGAATGCAGAGGCTTTTTTTTTTTCTTTGTCTCCAAAGCATGTAGGTTACATTAGTCCTATGGATACAAAAGGAAATCAAATGCTGATTTTTTTTTTTTTTTTTTAGATATTAGCTTTTCCATGTTATTGTTTTGATTAAATCGTCTTCAAAAACATAAATGACAAAAATGCTCATTTTCCTAGAAGAAGTATTTCATCTTACTGTGTGCTTTTGTATTCTGTTTTTCATAATAAGCTTCATAGCACATTATTCCATGCAAATAGCATGGTGAAGTTGATATAAAACAGTAAAAATAGGCGACAGCATATCTTTTTTGAAAAAAATAGGTGGTGAGGTTTTTTTGTTTCCTTTAGCTAAATATGATTTAAATATGGTTTAAAATATTTTAAGGCAACTGTCCACAAATAACATTTCCAATTATATATTTGGTACTTTTAAAAGGAATACACGAATAATATCAGCATCAACAATAAAGCTAAACCTCCCCTGTTCCTACTGTACTTGCCCCCAGGTATCCCAAACAGGTCCCACAGTAATAACAAAACAAAACACAGAATGCACACAAACCTACATTTATCTTGAAGCTGTGTTAAAGAATTCTATTGCATTTGATAAAAGTTAGCAGAACGTAGCAGTTTAAACACGAAGAGACAAATGGGTCCTTCAGTGAGGGATTAAGTTTGAAAGCTCATCTCAGAATCTACGGTGAATCGTCCATATCAGAAGACGCTATAAAAGTACTTGCTTTAGAGTTAAAAGCACAAGTGGCAAGTTGACCCCCAAGATGGCTTGATGATGAGGTGCCAAGTTTATAAAATTCCCCCGTAATAAAGAGTCTGCCACACCCACTAAACACAGAAGCAATCGCACTAGAAAACGGGTTTCCAATTTTGACTCAAGTGACAAAATTAAACCCATCTGAAGAAAGGCTGACGAGCTCTTCTTTCGAACCTGCCTCCTTCCCCTCCCCCCCTGATACACTGGTTTCTTTTAGCCCATTTCTCTGTTGAATTCTCTCCTGGTTATGTTTACCACTCAATTCTAATGTTAATTAGAGACATACACATCCGTATTAGTAACCCACGTTTTCATTAGCACAGCCCACCCTGCCAAATGAAAAACCCAGGAGTGTGTCTGCCTGTGAGCCAACAATGCAGAGATGGCTGTATTATTGAACAGGAATATCTTACATTCTTTCCTCCCTGGTGTTAATTTTCCCTTTCTATGTACTCTTATTATGTTCTCTCTAACACGGGTGGCAGGTTCCTTTTTAGTCTATTTCTTTAATCTATTTTAATAAATAATTACAGGCAGGCTACGGAATTTATTCATTCCAGAGAGCTACCTTCTTCGCATTTTTTTTTTCCAGAAGCGCAGCTCAAGGAGACATGGTGATAACCAGGGAGGCCTGGAATCCTTCTACACAATGTCATTATGAGCCCCCATTTAAAATGAAAAATGTACATTATACTTAAAAGCAGTGCAAGGTTAGTGCCGCTTCCCGGGGAATGCTTAACAACGAGCAGCACTGGCTCCATACTCGGGGAACGAGACAGAAGTAAATGAAAGGAAGGAAAATTCATACAAAATATCTTAAAGATATATACAAGGCCCTCATCAAAGTCCTATACCTTTTGTTTTCTCTATAATAGGGAATCATTTTCATCCACTGGACTGTTTGAAATTTTCATTCCTAAGCCAATTAATCTACTCTTGCTAGTGCGATACTTGTAGACTTTTTGTTGGTATTATTAAAATAGAGAGAGAGAGAGAGAGAGAGAGAGAGAGAGAGAGAGAGAGAGAGAGATCTTATCCTATTTTTTAGATTTTTTTCCACATGGCCTGGAATGAAAAATAATTTCTAATATTTTGGTTTAGATGCTCATGAAATGAAATTCCTTCGTCTGTCTTTGTGACCCTCATCCTACAAACAGGTGTGAACAGACCGAGGCTGTAGCCAAATCTTTTTTTTTTTTTTTTTTTGCAGAATTCCCCCATGGACATATAAGATACTTGAGTGTGTTCCACCCATGGACTTCATGTCTTCAGGGTAAGCTTTACCCTCCTCTTATCGATGCACCAGGATAGCTGAACAGGGAACTAACTTCAGAGCTTAGCTGCATGGTGGATTTGTAATGTTTATCCTCAGTGGAAATAAGAATAAATTTCTTTACTAAATGCTTGCTTGCTGGGATCGTGTGGCCAAACAGTTCTCCCAGTATAAATCCTAAAATTTGTTCATTGGGTTCCTGTCACATAAAATATTTTGATAATGAGTGAGGAAAGGCTTGCTTTCAATTTATATAAATATATATTTCAGCCTTGAGTAATGTTTTATGTAACAGAGTTTCAGCACACCTTTTGATTCAGAGCTTAAAGTAAATAATATTTGTACATCTGAAACATACTCAAGACAAATGAAAAGCCTCTACATGCTTTTGTGTGCAGTGCTGAAGGGCTCTACAAACTTAAAAGGACAACCTCAATTAAGCTCATCTTCATCTGGAAAAAGTGGCAACCGAAAGCTGAATATGTTAGATAATACACACTTGCTGAACGGCATCCTTGCAGCTTTTAAAAATAATTAAAGAGAAAAAGAAAAGGGGAGAAAAGAGAAAAATAGTCTTGATAACCAGCCCAAAGCTAGCTGAGTGTCGCTGGATGCTAATTTTGTTTGAAACTGTTCAACTAACTCTGAATAGATATCCATATTCAACAAAGCCGTAATTAACGGCGTTTCCTCCAACCTCAAGACATCATAACAAGCTGCAAAACACAAAAAGATTTTTATGGGAACTAATTTAAGGACAAAGGGTTGACCTCTCGCGTTTTCATTAAATAACAGGAGGGGAATAGAAGAAGAAGAAGAAGAAGGACGGCGCTCAGTCTCCTTCATTTCAAGCAGCCAATTTCAAAATGCAAATCGCAATCTGCAGATGCTGGAGGCTGATAGAGACATTTTAAAATATCATTTGTTCAATTTAAGGACATCAGACATTTGAATTTTAAATAAAAATCAAAACCAATTTTGGGATTCATTTTTAGTCAGGGAGTGAATGTATTCATGGTACATAGAAGGTCTTTAGGTTAGCTCTGTTTTCAAGTGTCTAAAGCTATTCTTGTAAACCATTAATTTTATATATTATTTCCAAAACCTTTTAATGGAGAAGCTCCATTAAGACACACATTATTCCTCATTATTGGAGAGAGCGAGAAGTGGTACATTTTGAGTACAGAGCTGAGAAGGATAAAAGCAGTCATCCAAACGAGACACCTGATTCATAGATGATCTGCACTCAGTGTGTGCAGGACCCTACCATTTGCTGCAGTTGGTACCAAAATAAAGTCTTGGAGGTCTGCCTTCCCAAGACCTCCTGGGCATGAAGACAGTTGAGCGCAATGCCCCCTTTACAACCCTGACCTGTCCTAACTGCATTCGGGCTTGCTTGCTTGCTTGCTTTCTTGTGTGCCCTTCCCTCTCTGGCCATGCAGTTTACTTTGGTGTGCTCCTGTCCCTTTTTAAAACCACAGAATATACACTTCAAGAAAGCAAGAGTCTTAGGCCAGTGAGAAGGTTCAGTGGGGGAAAAGTACTTGCCAGGTAAGCCTGGTGATCAATCCCTACAACCCAGGTAAACGTGGAAGGAAAGACCCAACTCCACAAAGTTGCCATGACATGCACACTCACATACAAGTACACACACACACACACATATGCACATGCACATACATATGTATGCACACATTAATGCTGTTTTTTTTTAATTCAAAAAAGAAAGCATGGCTCTTTAGTTATTCTATACATTGTCAAATCTTGTTTAGTCTTGTACTGCCCAAAATGGTAGCCACAGCAATGGTAGGCCAGAGTTTTCCTAACAAGTGCAGCTTTTAGCATGCACCCATAGACATTTTGGGCAGAGAATGGTAGCTATTAAAATTTAATTTAAAATCAATTAGTAGTAAACAAATGAAACTTCCGTTTTTTTAGTCATAGTTACCACATTTCCAATGCTCAGGAGCCTCACAGCCTGATGGCTGCCATATTGGACATTGTAATATAGAACATTCTCATTACCACAGAAAATTCTATTGCACAGAATTGTCCCAACAATTCTGGCTGGGCATACATTTCACACTTAATAACAGTATATACTTAATACGTTTTTGTTGAAATTGAATTGGAAGGCCTGGAAATAACTGTTTCCAGGAAAAGCCTTCTCTCTGTGACCTTCTCTCTGTCTCATCTGCTTGGACTGAGGAAGGGGAGCATGGTTTGGCAGAGCGCTCCCAGCATGCTGCCACATAGCCTTGTACACATTTTTATCAGGGAAGGTAGTTCTGAGCCTCTGGCTTTGCTTTGACTGGCTGAGAACAGAAAAGATCATGCAGTGTAGTTTATGATGTAGGTTAAGGAGACAGCACCAGTCAGTTTTAGTTGGGATATGAAGGCTCTGAGGGATTAAGGTCCCCATAATGAGAAGATGGTGCACACTGAGATGCCTGTGTTAGAGTTCACACCCTTCTTGCTCAGGCCAGAGTTTTCCTAACAAGTGCAGCTTTTGGCTTGCACCCACAGATATTTTTGGGCAGAGAATGAATCTTTCATTGAATCAAATTAAATAATAACATTAAAAATAATCAAGATTAGAGGTGGGGGTTAAATGGGTCAGAGGTTAAGAGCACTGTGGCTTTTCCAGAGAACCTGAGTTCAGTTCCCAGCACTCATGTTGGTCAGCTTACAGCAGCCTGTAACTCCAGTTCTAGGGGATCTGATGCCCTTTGGATGTCTTGGGCACAGACAGGCACACATGTGCAAATATGCATGTGTGTGTGCACACACACACAATTAAAAATAAATCTCCCACCTATTAAATATCACTATTGCTAGCACTATTTATTAACTTTGACTCTGTATTGGGCTACATGTGAGTGCCTCACCGTCTTTTCTCACTTAATCCTGACAATACTATCCTGTTGTGGTTTAAAACCGAAATATCCCCACGGGCTTGCTGTTCAAATACTTGGGCCCCAGCTGATAGTACTTCATTTGTTAGGTCTTTGGGAGATAGGGCTAGCTGGAAGAAGGTCACTAAGGGAAGGCCTTTGAGGATTATACCATGCTTCTGATTCCTGACACTGTGTGCTTCCTGGTCTGCCATGATGCAAACAGCCACTACCACATGCTGTCTCTGTCTGCCACATGCCGCCATCACCATGTCCTGAGCTCCTTTCTGCTCTTCTCACTATGATCGCCTGAAACTCTCTGAAAATGTGAGCTTAGATAAGCCTTTTCTCCCCCCCCCCCTTTTTTTTTTCCAAGACAGGGTTTCTCTGTGTAGCTCTGGCTGTCCTGGAACTCACTCTGTAGACCAGGCTGGCCTCGCAGAAATCCACCTGGCTCTGCCTCCCAAGTGCTGGGATTAAAGGCATGCGCCACCACTGCCCGGTGCCTTTTCTCCCTTAAGTTGGTTCTGTCAGTTTTGTTTTTGTTTTTGTTTGTCACAAGGATGCAAAAGTCAAGTTACTAACACACTGGTACTGCAGATGGTGCTCTCTCAAACCTGTATCTGAGGAAGAAGTGCTGAGAAGCAAGGACGTAATTAATGTACTTTAATTTAGAGTCTAGATAGTAGATGACCAGTTCCTGGGAACTTGGACCAGATTTGGGGATCCTGTTAGACACCTTCTACTTCCTTGGCAAGAATCTGCTGCCAGATCTACCTGGGTTAATACTTCACTTTTCCCCTTAAGCCATTTTGCCTTTCTTTCTCCTGGTAGGTAAGCAAATTTTTATAGCATAATCAGGCCTACTGGTGTATAAAGAAAGCCTCAGCTGATACATTTGGTGCTGCCCTGTGGAATATTCATCCAGAACTTTAAAAATGCCTGTAGACCATGCTGAACAGATTAGGAGGCTAAGACCGAAAGAGAGGAGAGGCCAAGGTGGGAACACACATATCTTCTAGCTCTCTACCTGCACAGTTCTGCTCGTTATGGCCGATAGCATGGGTTGTTATCATGACAGGTAATCATGAGTGGAGATGGGGATACTTGCGACAGGAGGAGAGGGCTTAATTTATATGAACGTACGCACTTTGTACTCTCTGTGAGCTTGGCTCAGACTGTCCATTTGGCATTATGGCACCACTAAATCAAGATTATTCTGTGTTTGTCTAGGCACCCCATGAGGGAAATAGCTATAAAAAACAGAAGTCAAAAATGGAGTAGAAGCCCATTTAGAAATACAGCTCAGCTCCAGAGTGTCTTAGCCTACACTCTTGACCACTAAATTGGTTAGATAGATATAGAAGGAACCGTCACAAATGTTACTGAACAAAACCCTACAATCCATAAACTGAAGATTCTAATAGCAATGAAAAAGGCTTGTGGGGACTTGAGAAGATTCTGGCAGCCCGACCCCAGCCCCTGGTTTGCTGGTTGGTCATTGGGGTTCTTTCCAAAGTAAGAAATAGAGAGGCTCAAATATTATTGAGGATTCATAAAAGGGGAAAACTGAAAGTTGGACGCACGCATATGTCCACACATGTGCCAGGAGCATATGTTCTAAGCCAAAACTTAGGACACAACTGGTCAGTAACCATTTTCTAGACTAAGCCTTTGTGCGAGTGACAGGCCAAGAGACACTGAACTTCTAATGTGTGGGAATGTTGCTCAGAGTAGCTTTCTTCCATTTCTTCTAGAAAATAGAAACGTAACAAAGCCGTTATGGTTCACCTTTTGACTAAATATAGTTACTCTGAGAGTCACAAAACGGAGATTGAAATATCCCTGTACTCAAATAGAATTTGTTTTAGAGCAAGAACTATGGACAGTCTCATTTGCTATGGAGAACTAATGAGAAGCTATGCTTGCTTCCCCCTCCCTCTCCCTCTCCTTCTCCTCCTCCCCCTTTCTTTATTGAGACTATGTAGCCTTAGCTGACCTGGAGTTCACTATGTAGACCAAGCTGGCCTCAAACTCAGAAATCAAATCTGTACCTGCTCCCGCCTCCCAAGACATGTGCCAGCAATCCCAACATGAGAACAGTATTTTCTAAATCAAGAAAATCTCAGAGAATTGAGGAAATTAGACCTCGTATAGTTATTATCCATGTAGGGATTTATGAAAAGCCAACTTTATTTGTAGTGAAAGTGTGATCTCATATAGAGCAAGTAACAGAACCTCTATTGAGAAAAAGATAAATATGCAGTGTAACTGGTACACACTGTAATAACCCAATGCTGAAATAAACTTGAAAAAAATTTAAAACAATGTAACCCAAAGCAGATGCTGGGGCCACATGTCTGTCCCACCATGCCTGGCGCAGAAGCAGGCTTGTACTGTGTTTCTATCCCTTTCTGCTTGGATCTTTATTGAGGCTTTGTACATGCTATTCCACCCTCTCAATGAATCCCTTCCTCTTCCTACATTTTGGAGGTGTTCTGGGTTATCAAAAAGAGTCATAGAGGGATGAAGAGAATCTTAAAGATACAGACAGGTTTCATTACACCAGGTCATAGGCGAGATATCACCACAAACAAGGGCATTTCTGAACAGCCATGGTGGAGGGGATCCTTTGAGCCAAACTGCCCACTCCCTCACCTCTTTCTTTTCTTCACTATAATCTGTCAGCATGTTAAGTTATAATTCAGTCCACTGCACTCTTTATACTTCTTTTACTTTGATAAGTACTACCCCTTAGAGACCTGTGCTTTATTTCTGTTGTTTGTTTGCAATTTTCCTTCTCTCCTGGGGAATGTGGTCACAGTGGAGACAGAGCTCTTTGTGGGGTGCATGGATGTTCCCCATGTGTCTAAAACAGTAGCTGGCATATCCTGGATATCCTGGTCAGTACCTGTTGAATGAGTAAATAACCACACTCCTTAAAACCCCCCATTATGACTTGTGGAAGGCAAGCCTACCCTGATTTTCTTTCTCTGTACTCATATAGAATTTGTTTTAGAGCAAGAACTATGGACATTCTTATTTGCTATGGAGAACTAATGAGAAGCTATGCTTGTGTCCCCCTCCCTCTCCCTCTCCCTCTCCGTTCTCCCCCCCTTCTTTCTTGAGACTATGTAGCCTTAGCTGACCTGGAGTTCACTATGTAGACCAAGCTGGCCTCAAACTCAGAAATCTAACCTGTACCTGCTCCTGCAGGTACACTCTTTTAGATGCACTCTGTGCTATCCTTCCCTCCATGGGTACTCTCTTGGAGCAGGAAAATCCCACAATTTATGTTCCAAATCTTTCTGTCAGATACCATGATCATTGACCTCCCCATGCTGGCTGACATCTTATTCCTAGTAGGCCAATTTTAATACATCTGGTTTCTGGCTCAGAAGTACGTGATTCCTCTCCTGGGGCTAGAAAAAACTCCTGGCTATCAAGTAAAATGCTTCAGTTATTAATACCACACACCATTACTGCATCAGATTGGCTGTAAGCCAATGACATACTAGCTGCCATGTGGACCAAACTCAAGGTCTCATCTCTTGATTCCCCAGAGTGCAACCTTCTTTTCTATGCCATCCTTTGACTCCACTGTAATTATCTCTCTAGTTCACCCCATCACCACTTTTTCTATTGTACCTCAGTTTAACCTGGTTCTCCCTGCCCCCTAGCATGGGCTCTTCAAAAGCCCACAAGGATTCAGCTTTGTTGGGAACCACTCCCATGACACAGCCCTCTTCTCCTCAACCATTCAGAGCCCTTCTTGGGGTCTCAAAAGGGCAGGCCCTAGTTAAAATTACATCACAGGCCAAGTCAGCTTCTGACTGCCGTCCCTTTCTAAGCTCCAACGTGAAATGGCTTTTTAAATGTTCTCTTTCTGCCACCAGAGTTAGCACCTTTAGGGGCTTCTCCTTACAAAAGCCTTTACATGTTAAATGAGGCTGCCATGAAAGAGCAGTGGTGACTGTATCTAGAAAATTCCTACAATGGCAGAAGGAAAGCGAGGCTGTCATGGGGTCTTACCTCTTCTATCCCATCACTGTTCCTCATTTGGTCCAGCCTTATGGTTTATCTGTGACATGGATGAGCAGACCACTTTCATTCTCCACATTCTCATCAAAAGTTGCATTGAAATGCAACTTCCTGGGTGCTGTTGGAACGCTCTGTCAGCATTTGTAGGTAGCAAATTCTCCAGGGATCCTTCTAACCCATACAAAGAACCATCACATAGAATTATTTAAGGACAATACATTTTTCATGTTCACACACACACACACACACACACACACACACACACACACACACACACCATTCTCTGCCCACAAGAGGACACACTCAACTTAGGCCCTTTAAGAATGAAATCCCACAAAGAGTTGAGCCAAATATTATCTTGTGGGATTTAATTTAGCAACAACAGTTCGTTTCCCCAGAATTTTTAAAAAGGTATTAGATCCAGTTCTTAATTGGTCAACCTGCCCTCATCATCCAGTATGGAGACAACAAAGCCAGACCTTACCAAGGGGATAGCAGTCCATGAGAGGCCACGCATGCTTACCAGTTCCCCTCTGTCTCATGTCGATGGCCCCTGCAGATGACGTAGGGAAAAATAGATGAGTTATAGAAGTGAAGAAAAGAACTGAATGCATTCATGCAGAAGTGAAGGGGACATTGTTTGCCTTATGTTCAAGTCTCACGGAAGGTAGAATGAACAACAAATTGGTTCCTAATACGTCACAAAAAATCTCACACAGGAAAAAATGATCTCCCGTTTTCCAAGCTGAGAAACCTAAACCTAATTTCTCACTGAGCACCATGGTTTCCCTATTCCAGAAAAGCATTTGACTGCCTACCTACTAGTCCGATTTCACAGTTCAATGCTCCTACTTAAATTTTAGAACATAAATTTAAAATTCAAATTTTGGATGACTTTATACAGATTACATAAAGCAAGATTACTTCTCCAGGTCTACTGCCTTCCCTGGGGAAGGCAAGTCATTATCTTGAAGATACATTCAAAGAAAAACCTTGATGGTCATCACCCCTGGGTATCACAAATAGATAACACAGTTTATGCTGCTCAGAAAAAGAATGAGGACTTTTCTTTTTCCTTTCAAGGTACCACCATTTATAATTGCATATTGGCATATGTGTGTGCATGATGGTGATAATATATGTTCCTGTGCCTAAGATGTAAGTCACGGTGAACCAAGATAAAGCAAGGATAAAGCCAGACTCCAATCCCACCTCAGCTCCTCCCTGCACATCTCAATCACCAATGAACTCTCGGCCCACTGTATATTCCATAGCCTTGAAGTCCATGAAGATTTTAGACTGGAGCCTTGGTTTTACACTTGCCTTTTAAGTAGAATGTATCATGGCTGTTCAATGACATTTAAGGAAGTCTGGGTCATAGCATGGCGCCATAGGAAGACACCATGGCTTGGCACCAGACTCTTGTTTTATGATGTGTTTTCACACTTGACGATGACGTATCACCAGAACCTCTCACGAATACCCCTAGGATAAGGATTATAGCTCAAGTCAGATATTTTATGTGTCTAAAACTAAAAGGCTAAGTCTTACCCAGGATTGCCTCAGCACAACAAACTCTGTCTACCTGTTTTCAGCTTGTTTTCTATAAGAATAAGCAAGCACGAAAGTCTAAAAAGCCAAGGGAAATGCTGCATGCACACACAGGGCCCTGCTTTACTGACCTTATGAGATGACCTTGGTCAGTCCCTACTCGGTTTCAGTGTCCCTCTTTCTATCCGAATAGACAGGCTTGACACAAGAACTTCACTTTGTGGTCCTTATGTCTAAGGTAGATCCTGGTCTATTTTAAACCCTCTACTCTTTTGAAAAATGGAGAGTTGTGGGCCAGTGTGATTCTTTCCTTGTGGACATAAGGAAAATCCAAGTGATTTTTGACACTGATAGCTAACAATGGATTAGTTGTCATACATGTGATTGAATAATTTGGAAATACTGGCCATACTTTGGGACCAGCATGGTA
The DNA here is from genome assembly GCA_028551405.1 of Uromys caudimaculatus. NCBI lineage: Eukaryota > Metazoa > Chordata > Mammalia > Rodentia > Muridae > Uromys > Uromys caudimaculatus. The sequence goes on along the minus strand of CM052701.1, from coordinate 29,913,406 downwards.
CAGTCACTCATATCTATTTAATAGGACTCAGAGGAAATTAATGCCTTCTCAGAGAGGAAATAAGCAAAAGATAAAGTGGCAGAACCCTAGAAGATGTATGCCGGTTATTAATATTTTAACACTCATACAAATGAATGTTCTTCAAACCAATTAGGCCCTTTAAAGAAAACAACCTCTAACTATGTTCTTCAAATTAATTCCAATCACATCTTCAAGTCCCTTTACAGCCAAGCTCAGCATCCTCCCCTTCCGTCAGCTGTTGACTTTCTAAGTGTTCCAGGCAGCTGCGTGTCTGTCTGAGATTCCCTGCGATGCTTTGCCAAACCTAGGTTTCTTAAGACTGCTGACTTCTATGGGGCGCCCTGACAAAGCCTCCACTCTATAGGGGCTGCGAAGCCCAGCCAGCCTGCCTCAGGAGTTCAGGGAGTCGGGGAGGCCTCTTTAAAACCATGTCACGTGCCTGTGACAACTGCTCCTCTGTGCTTATTTGAACTATCCCTCCCAATTAGCAGTAATAAGTGACTCCGTAAAGATGAGCAAACACTGTGCCTTCATTAGTCCGCACCAACTCTCCCCACCTCTCCCAAGTCTGCATTCCCTGGCCTGTGCCAATCAGCCCCAGCAAATCCCTAGGGTCCCCCTCCAGTAGTGTTTGGAGAAAGCTAAACACGTCTTACTCCCAGCGAACAAGGACCGACAAAAGGCAAATTAATGACAACCCATTTGAAGAGTTTGCTTGAAATTATTGTATTCTGCCTATCCACTGAAAAATTGATTACTCCCAGAGTAGAGGGAAAAATCCAAATCAATAGAGTAAAGCAAAATGGTCAAAAGGCATGCACCAAGCCCATTTATTTTATCTATTTACCCTTCCTGGCTGCTTCCCTTCCCCACTCCCCTCCCGTATATCCCTCGGTCCCTTCTCCGTCCACACACATTTTTTAAAGAAATGAGATATAATTTACAGGGCAGGAGGTGTTTGTCCTTTTCAGATAAAGCGCTAATGGCAGTCTAGGGATTGACGCTCAGTTATACATCTCCCAGATGAACTAGGGCCAGTGAACACCTCCAGTCCCCGGTTCATGGTGTCTGATGTCGGGTGGGTTATTCCCTCCTGGCCTACAGCCTACCCTGCAGACAGATATGCAGATGAGGCATTTGGCTCAGGGGTCAGGCACACAAAGTTCAGTGTAGTTCATTTTCTAGCTACTATGAGACTGGCAGAAGCAGCGTTTCCTCATACCCCAGGAAGCGAGACATGGATCCTCTACACCTGCTCAAATGAATTGCTCCCTGGTCTTAGAGTGTCGCCAACATTTCTGCATCTCACCATACTCAATGGAAAAAACAGGTACAAAAATAACAAATTTGAGCTGGGTAAAATGGTGTGTGCCTGCAGTTCTAGCTACTAAGAAAACAGGAGGCTCCTTAAACCCAGGAATTTGAGGCCAATTGGATAACAAGAAAAAACGTTCCAAAAACAAAGCCAAAATTATTCAACAAAACCCCTTACCAATTGGTCTTAAGGTGGTAGAGTTCTATGTTCTGACAGTGTTGGGCACTCAAAGAAGTGAAAGGTTGGCATGAGGAGGAGCCTAGGACTTGTAGTTGGCTCATTGTTCACGTGAACATCTCAGAAGTCAGGATTCCTAAGTAGTTACTGGTTTTGAGCACTTCTGTTTCTTGGTAGCACCTGATTAGTCTTGCTTTCTGTTCCTGGCAGCAGTGCTAACTCCTCCCATGAAAACAACCAATAGTTGTTATAGCACTTTGGGATCTTACCTCACCTATCTGGGAGATACCAGTCTACCATCTGGACTTCAGCTCCTCAACCACCCTCCCCCAAGCCTTTGAGTCTCAATAGTTACAACCTCTGGCTGTTTTATCTCCCAGCTTCCCGGAGCTGTTATCTCTGTAGTTCACTTGTGTCCCTCGGGTTTGACTCTTTTAGTTGCAAAGTGAGCAACTATTTAAAGTATATCAACTTGGTTAAAATAAATAAAGACAGATCTGAGTTCTGTCTTTCACCAATAGCTGAAGCTCTTTGGAATGACCAAGACAAGATAAAGACATTAGCAACTGGAAAGGAATCGAAGGGCAGATTGGAGAGTTTTAGGAAGGCAGTCAACAAAAAAGTCACAGATACTGGAGGAGAGGGGAAAAAAGAGTTATGGACTTAAACTTTCTAAAATGAGTAACTGGTAGAAGTACCACACACTCCAGTGGGCAAGGTCAACATTTTCTGATGTCCTTGGCCACAAGCATTCATCTCTTTTCTCTTCAAGGGTCTTCTGATTGGTCCAAACAGGCTAAAGCTTAGGTATTGGCTTTCTGTGGCAGATGAAAGCAAACACATGTCCCATGCAGGGACATGAGTGTAAACCTGCTGTGGCCAAGGCCACATAAAAAGGAGAGAGCCAGGGCATGAAAAGATGCTGGGTGTAGGTTCTGAATCAAGGGACAACTTTGGTCCACTTTCAGTCCTGATGGGTTTCTGTCACATGAATGACTCAAAATATAACTTTGGCTTAAGCTTTTATTGTGAAGACTAGCTTGAATTGAATTAAACAGTTAGCAACTAACACTCTAAGTGGTGATGCAGAGACTATGAATGGAAAGGCAATGTCGAAGCAGTTGATGAGCTCTGCCTTGGACCAGTTCTAGAGTTCCCAGATAAGAATGAGGGATTATTCTAAGGATATTCACCACTTGTGTTGTTTTTAAGGGTATTAGGAGTGCTTGGTATTTACATTGTCCACCAGGTGGAGGTGCCATCACCTCCTCTTTAGGGATCAAAGTCTCAGATCAAAGATCTTTATAGCTTTGAACTACTTGTCAATCAATAGGTTTTGGTGACCCACAGCTTAAGATAGAACAACCCAAACACGGCCATTTTAAAGACTGATTGATTGCTGTTACGTCAAACAGCAATGACCCTAGCACAGAGATAGGCCTAAAATGTCAAGTCCCACTTATGAGAAGTTCTTTGATTACCATCCCCCTACCCTCCATTTCCCATCTTTCAAGGATGCTGGTGATAGCTTAGGGTTAGGATTAGACTCTGATCCTAAGATGAGTTTTGAATACAAGATATTTACTTAGCAATAATGTTAGTCTGTAGGCTTATATTTTTCAAAACCTACTTTAATAAGTGTTCTTAAACACTTTAACCTCCTTTATAGCCCACCAACCAAAGGTAGGGGAGGAAGATGGCTAATAAGACAAGGGGGTGTGGATCTGTTTAAAAGTAGTTCTTTGGGGGCAATTTCAATCTTCGTTATCTGTAGTACTGTCCACTAGCCAAACACCACACATGCATCAGCAGTGAATCAATTCAGAAGAAGGCAAGAGGCTCTGCTGATTGGCACAAGTCTGCTGAAGTGGCAAGAAGCAGCCAGACACCACCAGAAGTTCTTTGGTGTGCTTCTCTCTATGAAGACACAACAAGCAAAGATCAACAAAGAAAGCAAGGTGAACCAATGCAATAGCGTCATTCCACTGTCTGTTGGGTTATACTCTTTCCAAGCATCACGTGTCCTCTCAAGTGTCTGCTCCAGCGAAACATCATATGCCCTTTCACCAGGCAGCTTCAAGAAAATAAACACCACATGTCTGTTCTCAGCAAAACATCCTCTCACCTGTCTGCTTCAGCAAAACATCCTCTCATAAGACAGCTGCCAGAAAAACATCACATGACACAACTGAGTCCAATGAAACCAGAAATTCCTACTTCACTAGTCAGCTCTAGGAGGAAAGTGTTGAGGTGACATAGGAAAAGGGGGTATTCAGTCCTGCTGGGAACCCCTGGGATTGTATGTATAATGCACTTTAGGCTAATCCTACAGAGTCCAATGCTCCTATTGGTTAATCAATACTTAGAAGTGATCACATGCCCGCCCACTCAGTGGAGTAGTCAGGATATGTTGACTGACATTCCTGTCACAGATGAACATACTGGCAAGAGTGACAATGAAATGTGCTACTTGGATTGAGCTCTTCACAAGTGGCAGACATGTAGGCTCAGCTACTCTGTGGCCACTTTTCCCATTTTGCTGATGAAGAAAGCAAAGCTCAGAGAAGGCAAGTAACTCACCTAATGTAATTCACCTCTTACCCAAGGTCATTTATAATATTAGGGGTGGGCCTCAAACCTCGAAGCTTGAGACTCTAAGCTTGGAATTTTTATACTACTAACTTGTCAATTCTGTGGCATTGTAGTTATAAGGTCACAGTTTCCCAAGGGGAAATCCAAAGGCTTCTTATAGCAGAACACCTGGGCTGTGCCAGGAAGCACATAGAGGAGAATGTTTGGGGCCAAGATCTGAGCTCTTGGAGAGACAGTAACCATTAAATTCAAAGTAACCTTCTACAGGTCCAGGTTGCACCCCTGGTCAGATGTGTGTAACATGGACTTCCTAAAGTAATTTAGGTACCTGGGGATCCGTGTCATTAGAACCTCCTGAGAATTGTTACCACTGTTGCCTCTTCAGTCCTTGAATCTGACTGGATTAGAAGCCCCTGTGCTGAGCCACATCCTCAAACACAGTGAAAGGAAAGGACCATGCATGTGGTGTGGTTGTGTGCTCCATCCTCCATCTTTGAACCTCCTACACAACCAAACTGCCATTCATCCAATGGCCTTGAAAACCACTTACAGAGAACCCCTCCTTAAAAAGACATTGAAAATATGGCTAGCCTGTGATTCAATGGAACACACAGGGCAGGTGCCAGATATATGACTGTTGTTGAGAATAAAAGACAAGGCACTAGGAAAAGTCATGTAGTTCTTGAGGGGGAAGTCTGCCCTCTCTATCTATAAAGCAATTTTACCAAGAGAAAGATTCTTCTGGGAGAACTTGCTGCCTTAAGACTGTGTTCACTCAGTTTAATCACAATGGGATTTAAGAATTAACTCTAGTTCAAATGAAAGAGAATTTTGCTCTAAAATGTATATGTTGCCTCTCTTAGTTCAGGCCCGCCTTTCACTCCTTACCAGAGAACATTTACATGCTGGCTCTCATTCCCAAGAGACCAATGTAAGCACTCCCAGACATGGCTACCATCTGGATTGGTATAAAATGTGGTATTTCAAAGAATGAATTTTTTTTTTTCAAAAAAGCAAAGATGAAATGAAAACCTTTAAAACACAGTTCCAGCTTATTAAGATGAAACTTTTAAAAGATTTTAAGTCTCAAGATGACTCAGAAGGTAAAGTGCTTGCTATGCCAACAGGAGTGTCTGCATTTGGATTTCTAGTACTCATACTAAAAATAGCCACGCATAGCAGCATGTACCTGCAAGTCACCTGGACCAGGAAGGTGGGGACAGAAAGAATCCTGAGGCTCAATGGCTAGCCAGTCTGGCTGACTCAAAAATTAATGTGAAGAAACAACTGAAGAAAATGTTGGTCTCTGGCCCACATCCCCCCCCACATCACACACATGCATGTGCATACACACATGTGCACAGACACAAACCTGTACACAAACCTGTATACAAACCTGTATACAAACCTGTACACACACATACACAAAAAATTGAATTTATACTCCCCTCCATTTATCATTTTCCTTCTTAAACTTTTGGGGAGCTCAATTTGGGGTCACAAATGCCTGGTGACCCCAGTGGTTAGCTCTGCCCTAAAAGCAGACCAATAACCCACTGCAGGAATTTCCTGCAATGATGCTGCCTCTGGATTTATTGGAAACTTTGCCCATACACTCAACAAGTAGACTATCCATTTACAGACTTCTGGGATGGGAAAAAACGTCACAGTAACTTAAACCTTAATGAGGCTCTTTCCTACAAGATGTGGTACTGGTCTCTTCCTGGTCCCTTTTTTCCACAAAATGCAGAGATTCTCACTGTGTTTCCTTATCACCTGAGAAAATGAACAGTTCCTATTGTCCCCAATATATTGATCCTGTAACTGAAACTGAAACTGCCAAGGGCTAAGGCACCTCTGGGGCTTTATTGTTTTCATCTAAGGCCAAACCAGTTTGTCATACTCGGCCAGTCTCTCTATACTCTGCTCTTCCCATGAGTCCCCATACATACCAACATATTTGATGAGCTTAACCCAAGAGCTGTACACTGCAGCAATTTCCTAGTGCTTAGCAGCTATCACCTAGCTTGCCTATGGTGATTTGGTTTAAGTCTGGTTTTTCAGAAAATGACTCAGAAATAAAGATTTGTAACTAAGTAATTCATTGAGGAAAAATTCTGTAGGGAAACCATAAAAGAAGGGGGAGGTGGTGTGGTGGCAGATCAAGTAGGTGTTTCTCAGTGGGAAGGATACATGTTTAGACAGTGCCCAAAGTGATCTCTCTTAGCTTGAGAGAGGTTCTTTGAAAATCAGACAGGTGTGTCTTAGGAAAAGCAGGGGTCAAAAAAAGTAGTAATATGTCCCTAGGCCCATGGTAGAAGCACCAGCTTTGTCTAATAAAGAGAAGTGGTGTGTCTGAGGAAGAGGATATAGGAGATAAAATGGCATGTGTTCAAGATATAGGGGATCTGCAAACTCCAGGCTGCTTCTATCCCGGTCTTTATTGGCGAAGTTTCAGTTTTATCACTCAGGGACCCATCTTGTATCATAGCAAATGTTGACATTGGAAATTTGACCCATGCTGCAATTCATTAATACATAAGACCATTCTCAGACATGCCTTTGAATGAACCCATTGTGAAAATTCTAAGCAGGAAGGACATTGTTGAGTAGGGACACACTGTTCTCAAACGTCTGCTTCCAGCTGCATAACCCAGACATAGAACTTACCCTTCAGTAACTACAAACGATTCACTCTCCACTTGAGCACATGCCTGGTTCCTGCAGTTCTTATCTTTTTTTCCTCTTTAACTGCTCTATAGCTTCCCAACGCCCCCCTACCCAAAGCCTCATTGGTCATTGCCATCACACTGCTGCTTACAGTGGGATCACATCCTTCTATTTCAAAAAGATATAAAGACTTCATTGCTGTCCTGATTACAGTGCAAACACTTTACAGATCTTCTGAGTGGCTGCTTTCATGCAGCCTCACTCCTGGTCCTAATTTTTGTTGGTCACAAGGAACAGAGAGAGTCACTTGAGTAAATTCATGCTTGAAACGTTGGTTGTAATTTATTGCAGATATACTTTTGAATTTGGAATGATCATAAAAGCCATTAGGAACTCTTGAATCCTGTTGGAATTTCTCTTTCCTCTTTTTTTGTAATCTTCTGTTTTCTCATTAGTTGGTTCTATTTGTTTGCTCTCTTTCTCTCTCTCTTTCTTAGTCTCGTGGTTTCTACCTTTTCATGGTTTGTGCTCCTTTCTAAATTGAGTGTGAATTAGCACACCATAATCTCTATCAATAGTATACATTTTATATTTGTATTAGTAGCTGGCAAATTCTTTGTCATTTTACTAATATATGAAGAGGTTTTAAAGTCATTTGCCTTCTTTTGTTGCTCTTGGAACACATTGACCTCCATAGGAAATAAGCCCTAATTGGCAAAGACACCTTTGCCAATGGCCTGAAAATCGCTTGTCCTATTAGTCCATCCAAGGTCATCCAGCCTAGATGAGACCCCAGCTGACTACTGTCATGTGAATGAGCTTAAACAGAAGCAGAAGAGGAACCACAAAAGTTCTGAGTTCAGAACAAACCATCAACTCGCAGCATCTTAAGCTGCTTTGAAGTCAACAAAAGCTTTATGTTATGCAGTAAAAGTTTCTGTATCAAAGAAGTCAACAGGCCAAGTCTGATGTTATTGGCTATAATCCTTTCAGAAGGAAAAGATTGTATCTGGAAAATTATGAAGCTACCATGGTATCTGTGAAGGAGTTTATATCTTATTTAGTAGCCTTATAATCTAGAACAGTATTGGCAAGTGTGTATTGAAGTGTTAATAAACAAATGTCACAATGATGAAAGGGTAGTCTCTGCCTTCAGGGGCTTATTGCTCATCCACATAAAATAAATGTTCCTGTTTCAAAATTTTTTTTAAAAAGTCATCCAGTCAATAATTAACATGACTAATCCAGGATACACCAGGATCAATACTTTACACATCAGTCATGATTACAGTCATTCCCTTTCCAAGGCCAGGACAGTGAGCTGCTCAGACAAAGGTAGGTTAAGTTTTTTGGGAGTCAAGGAAAGAGGAAGAAATAATTGTTATCCAATCACTGGACAGCATAGACCACAACAGAACATTGTGAATTATTTATCATCTCTAACTGTAATCTATATTGTCTAGCCTTTACCTATCCCTTCCTTTCTTTTCCTTCCCTTGCAAAAGAAGCTATATTTTAAAGCTTGCTGTACAAAAAAATCATTTAGGTTTGTTTGTTGTGATGAGAAACTCCAGAAAGGAATATTAGATAAGAGGCTGCCGAAATAGTCAAGAAATAAGAATATAAGTATATCAGTCATAATATTTGCTGGAAACTTGCTGAAGTCCAAACACTGTATTTTATGCCATTCTTATTTGGCACTCCCTGCATCTAACATCCCAGGAGCACATACTCCTGTTACCCCAGTTTATATAATAGTTGAAGACAGAGATATAGCCTGTTGACTCTCTCACTTCATGGTGTGTGTCTTGGGTATAAGAATAAATTACATTTACACGTTTATGCCAATACCTGGGACACAGGTAACATGTGGGCTTGCCTAGCACAGACTCACTGGGATACTGAGGACAAAACGATCATGCTTGGATGATAAATGGAAGATGTAATGAAGTGAGAGGACCCCATGATGGAGCCCGGCAGATGTGTGGATGGGGAGACTCAGGTGTGGCTCTTGCCATGTTATACAACCACGTCCTTACCAAAACTCACACACACAAAATAGACTAAATAAAGTATTCAATAACTTGGATGAAAGCAATCAGGGAATATTCAGGAGTGAAGATGGTTTCTAAAAGGCATCTCAAAGGCCAAATTGAAAGGGAGGCGGTACAATAAAAGAGTTGGGCCACACGGCCTTTGATGTCACAAGAACTCAGAAGATTTAGAAGATTCAAAATTGTCACAGTCATTACAATTTGAAACGTTCCCTTATCCCATGCCCTCTTCTCATTTTTCAGAGCATTCCTAATGTTCTTGCAGCAGATGCAAACACAGGTCATAATAAGGTCATGCTACAGCACACCATAGTAGGAATTATCCTAGTGGAGCAAAAATAACTCAGTCCTAAGACACAGCTACCTGGGATTAATACAGAGACATTTTAGAGGACTCAGACTATGACTACATGGCATAATTTCTGGAAGTTCTTGGTAAATATTGTTTCTTTTAATCAAGCCTTTGATAAATATTGAGTGAGCAGAGTTCAAGGTTGCCTAGAGTTGTTAGAATGCAGCCACCCATTCGCTGACTAAATGCAAACTTTCGGTCAATGGCACTGACTGTGGGACCGTTGTGCTTCCAAGCTGTTTGACAAGCCTGAAAAGGACAAAAACCTCCATGATAGCAATTAGTCTCTACCACAGTCGTGTTGTAGAGCAAGCCATGGAAACCCAGTGCTCAAGATAAGAATCAATTATGCTTAAAATGTCCAAATTGGCTAGATGCATCTATGGTTGGCTCTGAGCAGCAGTCTGCATCTTGCCTTCTGTCATCTCTCTTTATTGGACCAGTGGACTAGCTTGAGCTGGGCAGTGTTCTTCTCAGAGCATTGGGAGAAAGGTAAAAAGGCAAGACTGGATGCACAAGGTCTTTCCATGTTCTTGCCTCTCTCATGCTCATTAATCTTCCGCCGGTGAGACCAAGTCATGTGATTGAGCACAAACATCAATGAGACACACCAAACCAGTGGAGTTAGGAATGCTTTAACCAATGGCCCAAGCCATCCTCTTAAGAAAGCAGTCTCATAGTGATGCCGATGGGAAAATTGAAAGCACGAAGACGGACTACGTAGTGCTCTACAGCAGATCCTGTGGGAATGTAGACTTCCACAACAGAATGCTTTAAAATACTAAAGTAGATGACCAGCACTCTAGATACCAAGAGTAATGAAAACACATAGCCTTACAAAAGAAAAATTAATTGTACACGACTATAGCACACATATTCAGAAGATCCCTAAAGTGAAAACAACCAGATTGTGCTTTTCTTTCAAGTAAGATAATACTCAACCATGAAGGGAACAAACTATTGGTATATACAACAAAATGGGTAAATTTCAAAAATACTGTATTGAGCTACATAAGCATTTGTTCATTTCTTGTGGTCACATTCCTTCTTAACCCGTGGATGTGACAGTTTCTACCACTCTTGTCAGTCACGTATCATCTTCTTTTTCATTCCTTGGGAGTGATGCTTCCATCATGAATAGGAGTGGAGGGGATAAACCTTAGTGTCACTTGCCTCAAGTGACAGCCCTCCATACCCTGTTCTCTCTCCCATGGGACACTCCTTAGAGTAACGAATGCTCACTGTTCTTTTATTCTGGTTATAACACCTCATCACATGATGTAAGAAAATCTGAAAGGTGCTGAAACCCTTCCATAGTTTGATTCTAATGTAGAAAAAACTCAAAATATAGAATTGGTATTATAAATGTTTTACTTAGGAGACATTAGGCCACATAAGTGGAATTTAGCTAAAGAAATGCTGTCCCCCAAAGTATCCCAAAGATAAGAAGTATGCTAACCTGGTCTGTTGGAGATAAGAGAAATTTAGGATGCTAGGATGTGAACGTGTACTCACCAGGACTAAGCAGCCATTACACTCCATTCCCATGATAACGGAGGCAGGAATGACTTTGAACAGCCAACCAGCCATTAGGCACTGATTCCCATACCAAAGACATACCTCTAACAGTAGCTCAAGATGGACAGCTCAGAGTCAAAACCATTATTAAGTCCAGGTCTGCCATTTAAGTCCCCTGTGCTCTGATCAGAAAACAAAACAAAACATAATTCTGCCAGGTAGGTAAGATGACCCTGGGCAGCAGCTATTCAAAAAAAAAAAAAAAAAAAAGAGAACAACATTGGTGTACTTAAAATAATTCTAGCAATATATCATATTTTTGTTGTGTAAATCTTGGATCCATCTAAGTGGCCATGCTTGCAGTCCTGTGTTGTGTAAATTCTCCAAGTGAGCTGGCACATGAAAGCGGCAGAGGTAACCTGGGTCATCTGGCTGTTGCTGTTGGGGCACTGGCCAAGCGTGTGATGCCAGCCCTAAGTGTCTGTGGGAAGCCCACTGCAGTTTCCTGTGATGTCATGGGCAGGGGGGATGGTAACAAAAGCACCTGATGCTGTTTTGGTCAGAGTCCACCTAATTGATATAAACCCCCATCTCCTTATTTAAATGTGGATCTGTGCCGTCTTTCTCATGGTACTGATGAGGTTTTTGTCATGTTTGTTTGTTTGTTTTACCAACTGGAGGTGCTGAAATCTGAGGCTGATAACTATCATTCTTTACTGTTAGATAATATTGCATGCCATGGGTTACATTTGGGGCAATGGATGCCTTTGGCTAGGATTGAAGGAAACCCAAAACATACTCTGATCAAAACCAAGAAATGTATAAATTTTGAATATAGATTTTGTGTCTAGATGTTCAAGGGTCAACCTTACTGAGCTGGGGTCTGAGAAGGTCAGTGGATAGTGCAGATGCCTCAGTGGTTAAGACCACTAGCTTCTCCCCTCCCCGAACCCAAGTTTGATTCCCAGTATCTACATGGTGGCTCATAATTCATCTGTAACTCCAGCCACAGGATCCAATGTCCTCTTCTGGTGTCTGTGGACACCAGGCACACATATGGTGCACAGACCTACCTGCAGGCAAACACACATATAAATAAATAAAGTTTGGGAAAAAAAATTCGGAGAGGGAGAAAACATGTCAGGGTAGTAAGTTTTTTTTGGTAGATGGTGACTGTGGTGTGTGTAGCTCTGAAAGTTCAAACCTCCAACTGTGTTGAAATACAAGTTCACATACATAAAAAATGCACATGGAATTTCTTTTCTCTACTTAGAAAATATAAATCTCCATGAAGCATTTCTCATATGGTTTAATACATGCTGCAAGATGATGAGAAATTCAAATTAATGTCTCCCACTTTAAAGATTTCACAAGAGATTTTTTTAAAAAAAAATGCTAAGTGACACACCTAGCTCCAAAATCCAACTGTTAAAATGTCACTCTCCTATTCAGGACTAATGTTCAGAAAAATCTGGCTGCTTTTTCTTCAAAATCTTGGCTTCGACTTAAAGGGTCGTTTCTAAAACTACAACAAAGAAAACAGTAAGTAGGGGAAGTTTCGATTTTAAAAGGTAAGACCATTCAGAAAGATGAAGTAGGAGAGACGCATGAGGAATGCGTCCACGACGAAGGCGTCGGGAAGGAAGCTGTAGGGGCGGCTCTGATACTAAGGTCTAGCTCCCTAATTGGTTCTTGATTTGTCAATAAAGAAGGTCAGGAGCCAATTGCTGGGCAGAAGGTACAGGTGGGACTTCTGGGTCCTAGGAGAAAAAGGAAGACGCAAGGAAGGAGAGGGTTTTTGTTTTTGTTTTTTTGTTTGTTTGGTTAGGTCTGTTTTGTTTTTGAGACATGCTTTGGAAGGAAAAGAAAGCAGCAGTCATGTAAGGTCTCCGGCAGCTAGGGCCTGCAGCCTCTGCTATGGGCAGGGGCCAAGGATGTTGGCAGGGGCTAGCTGATGCAAACACTAAGTTTAGGGCGGAGGGAGAGATAGAGGTAATAAATTGTTAAGGACATGCATTTTTAGACAGGAGGTATCTGCACCCAGCAATTTGCCTAGAGGCAAGTTCTGAAGGCAATGGAGCAGTATGTGTGTTTATCTGAGGATTCAAAGGTCTCAGGAGTGGGCTGGTAAAACGACCCCTGCAGGAGCAAAGGAGTAAGGAAGGAGAAGCCAGGTCAGTGCTGGCTGAGCGGATCTGGAGAAAAGCCTGGAGGGACAAAAGGGAGGTGGGAGGGGCTGGGAGCCAGGTTGCAGCTCCCAGGCAAAGGTGGTAGCATGTTTTTAGAACTACATGTAACAGGAAGCATTCATGATGCAGGCATCTGTAGTGAAGGGCTGCGTGATGAAGGCACCCATGATGCAGGCGTCCGCAATGAAAGCGTCTGAGATTAACTTTAAGAGTTGGGCTGTGATTGTTCCAGAGAATAGCAGATTCTTTTCTCACAACTTTAAAGAGAATGTTGAGGATTAAAAACAGACAAAACCCAAAACTCAAACTAAATAGTTTTCCCTTTCCTCAAGACCACTTTCTTCTCTAACATATCCCATGAGTCACCCATTGGGACCCTGCTGAGACGCACCCCTGACTAAGCTTTTGAAACTTTCATGCCCTGCCTGTGTTTGACCTCAGGCAAGGTGCTCCATAAAACAATAACTCTAACGACCTCCAATTCTTTGTCTACAGAAAAGAGCACACACACTTCAGGGCACAAACGGTGTCTTAAGTTTCTAGGTATGGAAATCTTGCAAGACTGGAGAGATGGTACTGTAGATAACCGTTATGAAGCATGGAATAAGTGCCCTGGGATGCTGCCCCATGTCCTCTTCTCCTTTAAGGTGGCCAGGCCTACTGTACACAGAGCTGGACTGAAGGAAGGAGGAGGGAACCTCAGCTGGGCATGAGTGGTGCGGTGCAGGGACTTGGTCAGTGGCAACACACCTAGAACTGCTTCTGAGAACTGGATCATTTATGGGGGGCAGGTATTTATGCTCCTGGGGAGGTGACCAGGGTCTCTGGGGCAAGGTTTATGTGGCCATGCACTATTAGGCAGGGCGGGGTGTTAGAAGATACTTCATCTACATACTCAGGGGCTCTACTGGGGGAGGGGCTTGTAAGGTCTAACAAGGGATGAAGTCTGATAATTGTCTGGGTAATAAATCCCTGCTAGGGTTGATGGTGGGGGACCTGGCTTTATGGTGCCAGGTTGTCAGGGGGTAGGTAGCCAACTCCTGCCATCCTCATGTTTGAGTTTTCCCAGGTTGAAGCTCCCTTGACCCCTTCTTCCGTAATCTTGAGCCATTATGGTCCCACACTGGGGTAAAAATATGAATGCTAAATGCAAAAGGAAAATGGCTGATGCTGTGGTTTGGGTCTAGAATGTCCCTAAGGACCACATGTTGAAAGCTTGGTCCCTTGCTGGTGGATTTTTTGGGAGATGGTAAAAGGTTTAGGAGGTGGGACCTTGTGAGAAGAAGCTAGGTCATTGGGAACATGCGCTTGAGTGACATAGCAGTCCTCTCAACCCCTTCCCTCCCTCTTTTCACTTCCTGGTTGCCATAAAGTGAGCAGCCTCTGCCATGCCCTTCTGTCATGACGTGTTGTCTCATCACAAGCACAAGCTACATGGCCAACCTGCTATGGACTAGAGCCTCTGAAACTGTGAGCCACAGTGGAGCCTTCATCACTCAAGTAGCTTATCTTGTGTATCTGGTCACACCAACTCAAAGCTCATTCTCTCCGTGGTGAGCATTAGTGGCTACCTCAATGCATGCTGAAGGAAATCTCCCTGTGGGAACTGCAACACTTAGTTCAGAAGTATTTCTCCCCAACATGTTCTCTGTCCAGGCTGAGCTTTGGATAGATGATGATCAGAGCTCCTCTTTCAAGGAGCTGACCTCACAGCCTCCCAACCACCTCTGTGCCTCGTTGCCACTAGTACTTTTGATGGTCTAAAGCTGTGTGCATCCAGGTGACCCTACCCAACAAAGGCCATCAATTCATTAGCTGATCAGCAGAGTGTGGATGAGGCTCCTTGGTATTCACATGGAGAAATTTTTCTGACATCTTAAACCATCATTGTTCTTTAGTTACTAGCCTTAGGTCAGTTCTGGTGAGCACTGAATTTGTATTTACAAATGATGTTTGATAATCAATTCTAAAGCTTTTGTAAGACTATTGAGTTATTTATTTTGAAACTTCTTTGTCTTTTTGATCAAGTAAAACACACATATTTAAAAATAAAATGCATGGCTGTACATCCACCCAATAAGCTTGTACAAATGAGACACTTTTGTACAACCAACTTCCTAAAATAATTAATACCCACCATGTCCTTTGGCCAGTTCTCCCACACAGTAACCTCCCCATCAAGGGTAACCATTGTTTTAAAAAATTAATTTACTCTGTGTGTGTTTGTAAGTAAGCATACATATGTCATAGCAAGCATGTAGCATCCAGAAGAATTGACTCTTTTCTTCCACCTTGTGTTCCAGGGATTTAACTCAGTTCATCATAACTTCTATCTCTTGGGTCATCTCTTCAGCCATCTTTTTTGTTGTTGTTTTGACAGCATCTCACCATGTAGCCTTGGCTAGTCTTCAACTCACTAGGTAACTCAAAGTAGCCTTGAGTTTGTGACACTCCTAACTCAGGTCCCCAAATGCCGGGATTATACATGTGGGGGAGCACACCCAGCTGAGGGTAGCCAGACACTTGGACTATTGTTGAACTTCACGTGGCAAAGCAGCCTGTTCTTTTGTGTCAGACACCTTTCTCTCAATATCATATTTGTTAGGTTCATCCACATAGAGAAGAATAGTTCTGGGTTCTCTTTCTGATGTCCTGGAAACTTCTGGAGACATTCCATATCTCTGCCAGAATCCATTGGTTGCACCACTAGGGCCATGAGTGGGCTCCAGGTAGGTGCCAGGATGAAATACTGTTGCTATAATGGAACGTATGATCTTGGGTGTGCATGTGACACATTTCTGAAGGGAACATCTCATTGTGTCTTGACTAGAGTGACATCAAGCCTTTAGGTTTCCTGGGTCATGTATTGCTTAATCACAGTTTCTTGGTCATCGTGGTTCAGTCTGAGCTCTAGAGGTGCTGGGTGGTGGCTGTTACTGGATATGTTGCTGTATTGTCCCAAGCTTCCATTTCCCTATATGTAATAGGTGACAGCAATGGCTACCTTATAGGGTTTTCACTTGAATAGCATGAGATGCCAAGAGAGTCCTTGACCCGCATACTCTATACAACCGAGTTCTCCACTATTGGCATGCTGGCAACTGGACCTGTATTCATGAATGTGGGTTTATCCTGGGTAGAAAATGCCAGGTAGTTAGAGGATTGCAAAGAACGTGAGTGACGTGCTTTCCCGAAGAACCCTGCCTGGCACCCTGAGAATCTACCCACATGGGTGCCAGCCTGGGGAAGACATCCAGTCCTGGGTTTACCACCTGTCCGGGGTGCATCTGGGACCACACTTCTGCCTCCTCCTCACCTGCCCATCCGCCCCTCCTGCTGCTGCCACCGCTTTATGCCCTTCTAATGGCCTCTTAATTCCTTGCCCACTGGGGATGCTTTCTCCATGCATTGAATACAGATTCTTTCCTGCATGACGCCATTAGCAGAAAGAAACCTGTTCCCATAATAGCTGACTTCTTAAGACAGCGCAGCTGTCTCAGTCAGGGGTCACCACACGGACCAGAAAACAAGGCAGCAGTTTATAAAATACAGTTTTATTTGAATAAGGCCAGTCCACATGGGATTAATTAGACACATCCATGATGAGCAAAAAGAGGTGTGCTGTTGGCTTTGCTCACCCGCCTTGCCTATCACGGGGCTGGAAGGCTTAGTTTCTGTTGCTTTTGTCTGCATGGGATTAAGGAGGAGGAGGTTGGATGCAGTTATTAAAAGAAAAAAAAAAAGAACTTGCCTAGTGACCTAATTCCCTTCTGCATCTTTATCGTGCGCCAGGATGTGCAAATCCCACAAGGGACAATAATGTAAATGAATTTTTTTTCTGGAGAATAAAACATTTGGGAGGGAGGAAGGGAGGGAGGAAGACATACACACACACATACACACACACACACACACACAGAGAGAGAGAGAGAGAGAGAGAGAGAGAGAGAGAGAGAGAGAGGGAGAAGAAACCCGAGTTTGTCATATAACACCACTGCAACTAATAATGCTCAGAGTTTTGTTTTTTTTTTTTTTAAAATGACATTCTATTATGAAGTTATATTTCCTGTCCCAGCAGGCAGCCAACTAGGCATAACAATTGAGAATTCAAATACTGTACAAGGATATACAGTAACCGAGGTTCTCTGAGGATTTGGGCAAATGTCAGAAAAGCATGCCTCGAGGCAAATTTATTAGTTGGTGCAGATATCTCAGTTTTACATGGACACTGATAAAGCCATCTGGGAAGCCCTTTCACCATCAAGTGATTTAGAGTTCCCTACAGAAATTCCCTTGTCTGCTACATCTCACTAAAGCTAGAGACAGCAAGCAGCCAAAACAGGAACGTTCATTATTTACTCATTCCAAAGGATACATTTTTCTTTAAATGCTTCCCCCCACCCTAATGTAAGACTTATAGATAGAGGGATTTCTCCTGAAATCTGCCAGAGCCAGAATGAGAGATGAGAATACAATTTCAAATGCATGGTATGAGGTTACAGAGAAACCAGGGCGTCTGCAGAAGCATGCTGGGTCTCGATGCCCGCTGCCAGATTGTCCCCAGAGTTCTGTGGGAGAAGAACGTTACAACTCTGAGCTCTCCTGTACAGCAGAGTGGAAGGCTGAAAGGCCAGATTCTGTGACCAGAGTGTCAATCTAGGCCAGCACTGATGGGCAGGGTGGTCTTTGACAAACACCTATCAATCCAACTACATCCCCAACATGGAAAGAACGCTTGGACGGACTTAGCAACGTTTCCTTCTGCAGCCACCAAGGATTTGCGGCCCGAATCCTTTCTCTAGCTGCGACCTCTTTTCCCTTCCAGCAAACATGTGCTTTGTGACTTCTCTTGTGATTGTTATTTTATTGCTGTCAAGCTATTACTCAGCTCACCCCAGCAATGCCAAGAAAATGTCAAAATGCCATTTCCCCTCTTTCTACACAGTCCTTCCATGATTGTTGAAATGGACCACTATCTAAGAATTCAGGAAAAGTTTGGAAAAAGTTGGCTCAACAAGCTTCTAATTAGTACTGCCAACAAGAAGTTCTGGAAGACCAAATCCCATTCCGTTATTTTTTAGCAACTATATAGGCTAATGTGGTGGGTAAGAGGTAGATGAATTCTCGCCTCAAGCCCCTGCCACGGAGAAGCCCTTGATGAAGATTCTGGTACATCCCCGGAGAATGCAAAGGTAGCTTCTTGCTCAAGCTCTTCTTAAAGGTGTCGAGTGTGAGGAAGAGTAATGCAGGCATGAATAAAGCAGGGAGTGCTTCCAGGAGGAGGCCAGCAGCCAGGCCGTTATAGTGTGATGGGGAGAGGAGCTGTCAATCATGGATGTCTTTAAATTAAACTATTGAGAAACTTAGCTTTATCCTTGAGGCTTGCTTTAGAATTTTCCACAACAGAAATTCAGGATTGAGTTTCATTTCTATTAGACTATTCTACTGGTGTGAGATATCCACCAAAGAAGACTATGTGGATTCAGATTTAAGTCAATAGAAAGTCAGAATTATCCACCTGGCAACTACTTGTTCAGGACCTGATCATAGTCCAGAATTTCTTTCAGGGTGAGCTTTTAAGCACAAAGTCCACATCCTGGGTTGACATGCCTCAGTTAACAAGAAGAATTAGCCAGAAAGCAGAACTACAAAAGCCAAAAAGCAAGGTTAGCATATTTAGGGACTTTCCCAGAACTATGGCTATTGATAGAGACGTTCTTTGTTGTTGTTTTGGTGGGCGGTGCTGTCTGTGTGCTGGGTTCTAAGGCCTGAGTGGAACATCCATTATGTCAGTTGTGGGGAGTCTGGGGGCCTACTAAGGTCTGGGGGCCTATGGCTCTGCTCAGATGACCAAGAGCAGCTTCGTGAAAGGTGAGAAGGAGGGAGAGCCATTCAGGAGCTAGGTTGACATCCTTAGTAAAGATGACCTGGAATCTGGACTTGAGCAGTGGCATAGGGGTGGCAGTTGTCAAAGGAGCATTGGCATCGGGGGAGTAAGCAAATCTCCAAATCACAGCCCAGAAGACAAAGGTGTGCTCCTCATTCATCTGCTCCTCCCAGGAGAGTGCGTTTCTGCTCAGTGCGAGAGATTTTCCACATGCAGTGAACCAGATCTTTCCTCTTTGTAATTTCATGGTTCTGGGAACTTCAGTGTTCTGTGCATCTGGGTATAAAGAGGAAAGGTTGGAAATGTTCTATTCATTTGGAGAGCTTGCAGTGGCACATATACCTACACCTTCATAGATGGGCCCTAGCAATGTCACTCACCCTGAGGCAATGCAACTTTTTAAATGCTCCATCTGATCCTGCAGGGACATCTAGTGCTCTTGGCTTGGGCAGGAGTATCTCACAACCCAGAGTCGCCAGGTAGAACTACAAGCACAGACAGGCTGAGAAGAGCATGAAGAGTCTGAAGATATAGAGTAGAGTCAGAATAAACATCTTCCCTAAAGTCGCTCCAGGACCTTCTGGAAGGAAGTAGAAGCGAGCCTGTGATAAATGCACCTGAAGCCTGTGGGAGCAGGGGATGAGGGTGGAGGAAGAGAACCTTGCACGTGTGATAGCTTAAAACGACAGCAAGGAAAGCCACCATCATGGGAGAGAGTGGGATATGACAAGAGAGGAGTCAGGGGCCCCAGCTCAGTTCCCAGCACCCCTATGGTAGTTTCAGGCTCAAAGCCAGCTGAAACGCCAGCTTCAGGGACTCTGATGGCCTCTTCTGACCTCCAAGGGCACCTGCACACATGTGCTACACATGTCAACAGCTAAATAAAAATGAAATAAATCTTTCTTTTTAAAAGTTGGCTAACCACAATGCTGAAGGGCTGGTTTGAAGAAGAAACCATGAAGTTGAGCAGTGTCCTGAGTAACAAAAGAGCTTGGAAGGTAGGGGTCATTCACTCTAGACGAATCCAGGGAAACAAGAGCAGGATCAGATCCAGCAACAACAGAGACCAGTTAGTATTTTGGCAAAAGCAGGATTAGTTGTACCTTAATTTTTTAAGAAAGAAACTTAGTACTTACTTAGTATTTTACATTTATTTGACAATGAGAATTATGAGCTGTATGAAAAGGCCATAAAGAAAGGGTTAACTAATGTTTTTATTTGTTATTAATGCTCAAAGGAGCGCATGTCTTCCTCCCACACATAAGATATTTTATCATGCTATAATATAGTGCCTCCTCATTTAATTAGCAGAGAGCTCACCATTAGCTAACTCATTAAGGCTGTTCCCTCACATCTATCTCCTAATTACAGTTACCACTGAGATATTCTCACCCAAGTGGCCGGCAGGCCCATGGATTTATTTTAAATTTAGTTCGACAATAACAAACAACTAATTAATGTTTATAAATATGACAAAATCCCCCCGACAAGTTGTGGGTATTGCATACACTAGCAACCGGTTTATTAAAACATTAATTGCAGTTGGATTGGCTTTGGGAATCCCCCCATAATCCATTTAGTACAGAGCAGGACTAACTCATTTTGAAGGGATTATGAAGGAAATCCTCCACAAAGTCTCTCGTTTAATTCACGATGTAGTCAAGGCAGGAGAAAGTTTACTTTCATCAATGCTGTGACTCTTCAGACTTCTTCTGTGTGGCACTTCATTCATTCACCTGTTTAGGACTGCCAGAAAGCTATTGTGTTCAAGGTTTTGGGACAGTACCCCAAACGTATGCCCAGGTTCCATAGATCAAACCTGCAAATTCCATTAATCATATCTTTACAAGGATGGTTCATTGTGAAACTGGAAATACCTCCTAGCTCTCCCTCTACAGCTGTCCTGCAATTATGTCTACCTTCGTAATTTTACCCCTAGATATATATTCAAGAGAACTGTGTCCACGTGTGTGATAACGGAACACGTTAGGATGTCCATTACAGCACTATTGTAATAACCCACAAACGGAAGCTATCTGAAGTCTCATCAACAATAGAATAGATAAGGTGTGGCATGTCCCCAGAGTGAAATAGCATACAGCCATGCAAATGGCAACTGTGAAGTTCAGAGACAATCTAAACTAACCTTGGTGTGAGAAGTTCCTTGAAGTTACATAGGAAATAGAAGCTATGTGAGTTCTGATAATGTCTCTTGGTTTGAGCTCTGTTTGCATGAGTGTGCAATTTGTGAGTATTCACTGGTTGGTTATGATCCATGTACCTTTATGCATGCTATATCAATTTTATAATTTTATGCCTGCTAAACAAAACTCAGTCCGTTTGCTACAGTCTAACCTTTTTCCTGGGTGTTTGTGCTTATTCAAATGTTGAGTGTTTGCATGATAATTTGAACTCATTCAATCATCACAAAAGCATTTCTTGAGTACCTGACAAATTTGCATGCCTATGGAGGTAAGTATGTATAAAGATATATAGGCACATGAGCCCTGCAGACAGTGCTTGAGGTTTGCGTAGGGCCTCACTGGAAGGCAACAGGGCGGCAGAACACCTAGATAAGAGAGACAGTGGTTGAGGACAGGGGCCCAGGATAGTTGCTGCTATGCCGCCTGGATAATATTTTACCTGATGTAGGCGCCAGCCTCAGAATTTTGTTTAGGAATATACTCCATCATCCACTGCTCCAATGAGGACTAAGCCACTGACAGAGCATATGGTACTGGCCAGAATCAACCTGCACACGTCTCCCTCTGCCTATGTTAGTTCAAAGATGAGCATGGACCATAAACTACTCTGTTGCTATGGAGGAAACCTCTCCTCCTTTGAAATCTAGAAGATGGCAAGCTGTGGTTGAGGTAGATGAAATGGATTCACTCTGTAAGAGATAATCAGAGCTGGATCCAGAGGCCAAGAGAGCCTGTCTGTCAACACCACCGGAGCCCACTTGAGTTGAATGTTTTGGTTTTAAATGCATAACTGAAAGGCGTTTACTGGATGCTGAAACGGGATACTGGCCTGATGTTCCAAAAGACTTCCAGCAGTAAAAGTAGGAGTTAGATATACTTCCAGAAACAGGGGTGCTTGAACTATCAAGGGCAGGTAAAGGAGTCCAGGAGTCCAACCTGGATAGACATGTGGGGCTTGAACAGTGAGGACCTGCAAGGCTGAGAAAAGTGAAGTAAGAGCTGTCCATGTTGGTGTGTCCCACTCAGAATGCCCAAGACCCTCATAGCTCTTGTACTTGTAAGAGCTCACACACATGGACTCAGCACCATGATGGGCAGCCCTCCTCTCTGCACTATGGATGCTAGTGAGAAACCCACAGCCTCTTTACATCTCAGGTAGATACTCAGAGGCAAGTTCAACACCGTCACCCAGAGACACAGTGGCTTGTGAAGTTCCTAGCTCACAACTTTCTCTCACATTGATTCATTTCAGCCATCTGTTATTGTACAATGGGCCACTCCCACATGACATGGATGCCAACCCATTTGTGAGTTATTGTTCTGACTTCAAGGATCAGGAGTTGGGTGTACTGCTACTCCACACAGCGTTGCTGGGGTTCAGTAGGCCAGAGTTGAGTGGGAAGGTCCAGGGAGATTCCACTCAATGTATAGTGCCTCCATTTTGTCTTTCTCTTAGTGCCTTCTTGTCATTGGTCTAACAACAACGACAACAACAAAAATGCTATAGGTTGCCAATGAAACAGATCCTCAGCAGAGAGAAAACATAAGATGCCTTCCCTCTGCCCTGAGCTCAAAAATCAAAATATGTAACTTCAGCCACATGCTATTGCTCAGAGTAATTACAGAACCTGAGCCAGATTCTCAGGCAGGGCATAAGTGCCTGCTGCAGGCCCAGCAGGCTTGCCCTGGGATGAAAGAAATTGTAGTCCTCATTCTTGCAGAGTAGACAGTCTTCATTTCGCCCCACTCCAAGCTGTGTAGTTTTCCAAACCAAGGGAAATCCAGACATCAGAGTCTGCTCGTGGGGAACCCAACCTAATGTGCTTTAAATGCTTGAGTTGGCTGATAACCCAGTTGGTTACAGCGGGCTGCTAATAGCTTGAGTGTTTGTCTCTTCTACAACTCAAGCAGAAGTTTAGTTGCTTTATATCAGTATTGAGAATTGGAGTCTTTAAGATGTAGTTAAAGCATGAGGGCTCTGTGCTCATGGATGAAACTGATACTAAAAGATCTGACCCCTTATGAGGAAGGTTAGGCCCTTAGCAAACTTAGAGCCGAGACATGCCCAGGCAAAAATCCCACCCAGCTACATTCCTACAGGTGACTTTGACCTGACCTCAGGGCCAGAGGCACAATGTTTCAGGATGCAACTGACTTGTGACTAACATTCTGTACTTCCCCATAACGCAAATTCCTTTCGTTCCCCACCCCTTTGTGGTTTTTTCCTTTAAATACCCCTGACTTCAGCTGCTCGGGGCCGAACCCCTCTGCCTCTGCGTAGGTTACGGGTTCGACCCCAGTGCATTGGTCCTTCTCACCGCCCCCGAATTAAACCTCGTGTGATTGCAGCAAGGACGGTCTTTCGTGAGTTCTTGGGGGGTCGCGCCATCCCGAGAC
>CM052701.1:29854200-29889530 GCA_028551405.1 Uromys caudimaculatus | reverse complement strand
ATTTCTTTCTTTGTTTCTTCCTTGACCAAGTTATCATTGAGTAGAGCGTTGTTCAGCTTCCATGTGTATGTGGGCTTTCTATTGTTGTTGTTGCCATTGAAGACCAGCCTTAATCTGTAGTGATCTGATAGAAGGCATGGGATTATTTCAATCTTTTTATATCTGTTGAAGTTTGTTTTGTGACAAATTATGTGATCAATTCCGGAGAAGGTACCATGAGGTGCTGAGAAGAAGGTATATTCTTTTGATTTAGGATGAAATGTTCTATAGATATCTGTCAAATCCATTTGGTTCATAACATCTGTTAGTTTCACTGTGTCTCTGTTTATTTTGTGTTTCCAAGATCTGTCCATTGATGATAGTGGGGTGTTGAAGTCTCCCATTATTATTTTTTGATGTGCAATGTGTGCTTTGAGCTTTAGTAAAGTTTCTTTTATGAATGTGGGTGCCCTTGCATTTGGGGCATAGATGTTCAGAATTGAGAGTTCTTCTTGGTAGATTTTTCCTTTGATGAGTATGAAGTGTCCTTCCTTATCTTTTTAGATGACTTTTGGGTGAAAGTCGATTTTATCCGATATTAGAATGGCTTCAGCCTGTTTCTTGGGACCATTTGCCTGGAAAATTGTTTTCCAGCCCTTTACTTTGAGGTAGTGTTTGTCTTTAACAAGGAGGTGCGTTTCCTGGATGCAGCAAAATGCTGGGTCCTGTTTATGGGTCCAGTCTGTCAGTCTATGTCTTTTTATTGGGGAATTAAGTCCATTGATGTTAAGAGATATTAAGGAATAGTGATTGTTGCTTCCTGTTATTTTCGATGTTATTTTTATGTTTGTGTGGCTATCTTCTTTTGAGTTTGTTGAAAGATTACTTTCTTGCTTTTTCTAGGGTGTAGAGTTGGCGTTTTCCATCTATTATTCTTTGTAAGGCTGGGTTTGCGGAAACATACTGTGCAAATTTGGTTTTTTCATAGAATATTTTGGTTTCACCATCTATGGTAATTGAGAGTGTTGCTGGGTATAACAGCCTGGGCTGGCATTTGTGTTCTCTTAGGGTCTGTATGAGTTCTGCCCAGGATCTTCTAGCTTTCATAGTCTCTGGTGAGAAGTCTGGTGTAATTCTGTTAGGTCTGCCTTTATATATTACTTGACCTTTTTCCTTTACTGCTTTTAATATTCTTTCCTTGTTTTGTGTTTTTGGCATTTTGACTATAATGTGGCAGGACAAATTTCTTTTCTGGTCCAATCTATTTGGAGTTCTGTAGACTTCTTGTATATTTATGTTCATCTCCTTCTTTAGGTTAGGGAAGTTTTCTTCTGTAAGTTGTTGAAGATATTTACTGGTCCTTTAAGTTGGGAATCTTCACTCTCTTCTATACCTATTATCCTCAGGTTCTGTCTTCTCGTTGTATCCTGAATATCTTGGATGTTTTGGGTTAGGAGCTTTTTGCATTTTGCGTTTTCTTTGACTGTTGTGTCAATGTTATCTATGGTATCTTCTGCACCTGAGGTTCTCTCTTCTGTCTCTTGTATTCTGTTGGTGATGCTTGCATCTATGATTCCTGATCTCTTTCCTAGGTTTTCTAACTCCAGGGTTGTCTCCTTTTGTGATTTCTTTATTGTGTCTATTTCTATTTTTAGTTCCTGGATGGTTTTTTTCATTTCCTTAGTCTGTTTGATTGTGTTTTCCTGTAATTCCGTCCATTTGATTGTGCTTTCCTGTAATTCTTTAAGGAATTTTTGTGTTTCCTCTTTAAGGGCTTCTAGTTGTTTACCTGTGTTCTCTTGTATTTCTTTAAGGGAGTTATTTATTTCCTTCTTAAAATCTTCTATCATCATCGTGAGATGTGATTTTAAATCTGAGTCTTGCTTTTCTGGTGTGTTGGGGTATCCAGGGCTTGCTGTGGTGGGAGAGCTGGGTTCTGATGATGCCGAGTAGCTTTGGTTTCTGTTCCTTATGTTCTTGCCCTTGCCTTTCGCCATCTGGTTGTCTCTGGTGTTAGCTGGTCTTACTCTCTTTGACTGTGGCTTGCCCTTCCTGCAAGCCTCAGTGTCAATACTCCTTGAAGACCAGTTTTCTCTGAGAGGAATTTGGGTTTGGAGAACTGTGGTACAGGGTCAGCTCTGGGGTGCAGACAGAAACCAGAAGGATCTAGTCCCCAGCTGTCCCTTGGTTCCTGTGTCCTAATGGCTCTGCAAGAGTCCCTCTTGATCCAGTGAATTTGAACAGAAGTGGTGGTCTTGCCTGTGCTTGAAGGTGTATCGGCATTCCTGGGATACCAGCTCTCTCCTGGCACTATTTGAGTATGGGGCCCTGTGTCACAGGATCCGCTCCCCGGCCCCCGAAAGAAACCAGAAGACCACTCCTCAGTCCCTGTGTCCTGGGGATTCCAGGTGAGTCCCTCTGAGCAGCCAGGCTTGCCCACACTCCTGGGAGTCTAGCTTTCTCCGGCACTATTTGGCTATGGAGCCCTGGTGGCCCAGGCAGAGGTCTCCAGCCACAGATGGAAACCAGAAGGCTCCTTCCCTTGGCTTTTCCTCAGTCCCTGTGTCCCTAGGATTCCGGCCGAGTCCCTCTGAGCAGTGTTGCTCCTCTTACTCCCTCTCATGGGCTTTCCCACACTCCTGGGAGGGTAGCTTTCTCCCAGTGCTATTTGTCTATGGAGCCCTGGTGAAACTGTCATTTTCTTTTCAATCCTTGATCCTGCACTGGAGAACCTGTTGACTGACTGAGAGGACTTGGTCATTACTTTCACATTCTTACCTCAGAATCGACTTTTTTATAAACCCAAATTCAGACAGTTGAATAAGCAGCTTCTCTCAAACTTACCAAAGACCATAATGCTTGGTAAGAAGGTCATGATGGGAGAAGGAAGTTAGATTATGTCTGTAATAACATACTGATAAAACCTCTTTTCCAAGATATAGCAACCTGAGAATTTTGTCCATCTTCCAGTATGAGACTGAGTTGAGGCGACATCATTCTCAAGTTGGGAGGGAGCTCAGGGAAACAAGACAGTTCTAATACCCCCCGAATTCCCTGAGATCTATCCAGGGGATGTCTGAATGCCACAAGAGCGTGCATGATGTTGAAATAAGGCAGTCATGGCAATACAGTGATCTTCTATCAAGGACTCTGCTTCTCAGACAGAAAATCTCTATTTCCTTTTAGTGCTGCAGAAGAGGCACTGGTGTGGTCTTGCCAAGAGCCAAGTTATTATCCCATTCCAGTCAACAGTCACATAAGAGCCCTCCTATTTTTTTTTCTAAGGGCTTGAAGTTTGGCAGGTGATGGTAAGAACAACTCTACTAAATACCACTTACTGCCATGGTGAGTTGTGAGGGCAGCAAGTCACAAAGACTCATTGGGTTGTTAAAGTAGGAGGAGCCTTTCACAGATCTTCAGTTGAAGACTTACCTCCATGAGACTGGCCTCTGGGCATGCCTGTGGGGGCATTTTCTTGATTGTTAACTGATGTGGGAGGGCCCAACCACTGCGAACAGTGTCATTCCTAGACAGGTAGGCCTGGGCTGTACAAGAAAGGCAGCTAAACACGAGCCTGGAAGCAAGCTAGCAAGTAACAGTCCTCTTATGTTTTCTTCTCCAACTTCTTGCTTTTTGGCTTTCTGCCTCAGTTCCTTTCAATGATGGACTATAATCTCAAGTTACTTTTGGGCTCCGTGTTTATCACAACAGAAGCACAACCCAAGACAGCTGCTAAGAAACTGGACAAACTTATCTGCATCTGCACGTGTAGTCCTGGTGAAGCTAACTGGAAGTTATTGATATAACAGTTATGAGTGTTCTTTTCCATAATGTCTTCAAAGAAGAGATTCTGCAAGCACACTTTCTGGAGAAAGAACTACACCTAAGACTGAGGGGGAAAAAGATATGGTGACATTGTTGCTTGAGTATAAGGAGAAGAATACCAATACATAACAAGAATAAAAAAGGAATTCTTTATGTCAGCTCTCTTCTTTGCTGCCCTGAATTTGAAGAGAACAGCATGCTATTAGATATGATACAGGGAGTAGTTCTGTTCTCTAATTTTATACATGCTTACCTGCAATAAAGCCCTATGTCCTCTTATTCCTTAATGAAAGGAGATGGGAACTGAGATTCTGAGAGAAGTTGTGACTAGCAACATATGAGAGTACGAACTACTTATGAGTCCTGCTGGTAACCCGTCTTCACAGTGGGCCATTGTTCTCCAGATCTGGATTTATCTAGTTCAGCAAGGAGAACTGTGTCCTACGAAGGGATGGTCCAAGTTGTATGGGCAGTGGTGGTGATGGAGGCCACCTAGCTCTGTCTCTTTCTCTCTCCACTTCTGATATTTCCTGGTCTTGAGCTCTAGTTCTTCTCATGATGGCCATCTTTCTGTTTCCAACCAAATGGTCTAAAAACAGTTGTTTTTACTTGTGTTCACACTCATTTATTCTTTCTCTAAATGAAAGCTTGTGACTTTAAAGTAGATTTAGAAAACAAAGTTCATAACTATCAAGTTTTAAAATAAACCTAATTTATCTTAATCTTTTTCCTACTTTCAAGTGAAAAAAAAAAAAAAAGCTCCCCAAGGCTCAGGGTTTCTGGTGATCATTTTGTGCCCCACGTACCACTGTATTGTCTTTCCATTGGAAGTCTAAAACCCACATTCCCTAACCTTCATGAGCTCCCCTGTAGATTCTTGGTTGGAGATTTGCCAGTGAGGTTTGCTCACACAGTCTGGATGGGAGTGTGGAAACAGACAGTAGCCAGTGGGCAGCTTCTGGTCTCTGCTTTTGCAGTGTGTGTGTGTGTGTGTGTGTGTGTGTGTGTGTGTGTGTGTGTGTGTTTTAGAAGTCTGTGACAATGGCTCTGGTGAGTGCAGAAGCTGCTGTGCTAAGTAAAGCTCGTGTAAAGCTGTGCTCTCATTAGTGGTGGTCCTTGCATCCATACCTCCAGCTCTTTTATAGATTCCGCAAGTTCCAATGTCCTGTATTAAAAGATTTGGGGGTCCAAACTTCTTTATCTGGATTCTTTTCATCTCAACACTTGGACGGCAGGGGGAGGATCTCTGTGAGTTCACAGACAGCTTGGTCTACATAACAAGTTCCAAGAAAGCCAGGACTATATAAAGAGACCCTGTCTCAAAAAAAAAAAGCACTTTGGCTTAGTTAGAGTATGGTTCGACACTGAAAGAATGGAATCCTCCTGCCTCAGTCTTTAAAGTGTTGGGAATACAGATCTATACTACAGTGCCTGCTTTACATCTGATAATTTATATTCTGCTTGGAACCAATGGATTTGCTGGCATGCTTCCTTCACTTTCCTCAGCTTAAGTTCAACCCCGCCCTTCCCAGCACTTAAAACACCCGCTTCCAGAGCGCTGGTTCTCAACCTTCCTAACGTTGCAACCCTTTAACATGGTTCTTATTGTGGTGACCCCCAACCGTGAACTTGCCAACCATCTCTTCACATTCCCTGGGTTCCTCACAATATGACCTCCTCAGAGTAATTGAACTTCTTCAGCCCAAGACTCCCACTGTGT
This sequence comes from Uromys caudimaculatus, assembly GCA_028551405.1. Classification (NCBI taxonomy): domain Eukaryota; kingdom Metazoa; phylum Chordata; class Mammalia; order Rodentia; family Muridae; genus Uromys; species Uromys caudimaculatus. The sequence continues at coordinate 29,884,006 of CM052701.1, read as the reverse complement.
ATGTCTCAAGGCAAACAGATGCAGCTGAACCTTTCTGACCTTAGGATCATGCACTGCCACAAGCTCTCTATTCTCCCAGTGGTGCAGACTCAAGAAGGGACACTGCTACATGTCTAGGTGGGCGGGGCACCGAGGAACTGATGGACAGGATTAGAAACTCCTTAACCCTCTTTCCACAGCCATTTCGGCCATGACTTAATAGTTAGCTGTGTGCATTTATTTAGACAATGACACCCTTGGATCTATCTCAGCTTCAGACTGAGATCAAGTTTTAAGTTAGAAAGGAAAGATAAGCATTTAACAAAGGTAGAGATAAGAAAAATAAAACCTACCTACCATATACTTCAAGGAGACTGGGGAGGGGTTGGGACTAAGCTCAGTGGTAGAGGTAACACAGTTCTGGGTCCAACTCCTAGCACAGGAAAAAAAGGGGAAAAAACAAGAAGAACCCCCCCCCCAAAGAAAAAGCTTTAATATATTTGTCCAAATAATATTTTAATAAAAAGGAATCAATATAGGGATGTCAGCACATTTTATGCCCAGACAGGCCTTTTGTGGGTCAGGTTCAATGGCACAATAAGGACACTGTGCTTGGCTGGCACAGCACGTACCGCCGTCTATAATGAAATATTTGTGTGATACTTTCTACCAAATTCACTGTATAAATTTTCAATCATACAAAGTAGACCAAAGAGTATCATGATCCGCCAACCCCACCAGCACTAGCACCAGTATTTTATTAATTCCCAAACAATTTTATTTAATCCTATCCCCCGCCCACTTCCTCCCTTTTGTGGGTTATTTTGAAGGAAATCTAAGACATCATATCATCTTATCTATAAATATTTTAGGGTGTATCTGTTAATAATAAAGTCTTTTCCCGAATCATAACCACAATATCACCATCACACCTAAAATAAGAACAATGACTTTCCAAAAGTAAATATCTAGTCAGTTCCAAGTTCCAGTTATCACAGAAATGCTATATTGTTACAGTTCAAATCAGGATCTCTGGAATAATTGAATGTAGCAATTACTTAGGGTTTGTTTTTTTTTAATATATAGCTTTCACTGTCCTTCTCTTTTTCTCTTCTACTTCACCGGGTGATGAGAGGGTGTAGTCAACTATTCTGGTGCTGTTTGTTCCATCCCTATGTCTCCTGTGTCTATCTGCCTGAGGATGTCAGACATGTGGTCCAGCAAAGGTGAAGAATGTAAAATGCTAAAGATCTAAGCCCCCGTTGTGTCCCCAAACAGCCTTTAGATGACGTGGGGGCGGAGGGGGTGAAGGGATGAGCATTGTGAGCGCAGCCTCCAGTTTTCTTACTTGTGGCTGACACAGTAACAGGCAAATTCACAGTCTTTCAGAGGCTATCCAAGAAATAATGAGCTCATGTCCCTACCTGTACCTTTTAAAAATTAATCATTTTATTCATTTACATTTCCAAAGATATCCCCCTTCCCAGTTCCCCTCCACAATCCCCCATCTCATCCCCCTCCTCTTTGCCTCTATGAGGGTGCTCCTCCACCTACCCACCCGCTCCCACCTCACCACTATCCCTACCCTGGGGCATTGAGCCTCTACAGGACCACCCAGCAACCACTATCATTCAAGTCGCACAACTATAAATTGCTGCAACTCCAATCCCACCTTCTAATATTACACCAACATCATCAACCTCATACATTAACCAATCATTTAACCCACCTAAATCAATTAACTCAATCTCATTATAATAATTAAGAACATACATATATACTACCTCTATTAAAAACCCAACAACCAAAAACCAAAAAACTAACCAATTAGAACCCCACGTCTCAGGATAGTAGTATAACACAACCAACATACCACCCAAATAAATTAAAAACACCATTAAACCTAAAAAAGAACCACCAAGCCCTAAAACCATAAGACACCCAACGCAACCACAAATAATTAAACCCACCATAAATAGGAGAAGGCTTTAAAGCCAACCCTAAACATCCTGTTAAAAACAATAAACTTAAAATAAAAATATAATTAGTCACTATTTCCATACAGCATTTAACTGTAACCAATGACATGAAAAATCACCATTGTAATTCAACTATAGAAACAAATAATGACAAACATCCGAAAAACACACCCCCTAATCAAAATTATCAACCACTCTTTCATCGACTTACCAGCCCCATTCAACATCTCATCATGATGAAACTTTGGCTCCCTTCTAGGACTATGCCTCATAATTCAAATCATCACAGGACTATTCTTAGCCATACACTACACATCAGACACAACAACAGCGTTCTCATCAGTTACACACATCTGCCGAGACGTAAACTACGGATGGCTAATCCAATATATACACGCAAACGGAGCCTCAATATTTTTCATCTGCTTATTTCTACATGTAGGACGAGGAATATATTATGGATCCTATACCTTCATTGAAACATGAAATATCGGAGTAATTTTACTGTTCGCCGTCATAGCCACTGCATTCATAGGCTACGTCCTCCCATGAGGACAGATAGCATTTTGAGGGGCAACCGTCATCACTAATCTACTATCAGCTATCCCATATATCGGAACCACACTAGTGGAATGAATCTGAGGCGGATTCTCAGTAGACAAAGCCACTTTAACACGCTTCTTCGCCTTCCACTTTATTCTCCCATTCATTATCACAGCCCTCGTAATCATCCATCTCCTGTTCCTCCACGAAACAGGCTCTAACAACCCAACAGGCCTAAACTCAGACGCAGATAAAATTCCATTTCACCCATACTATACAATAAAAGACTTATTAGGCGTATTTATCCTAACCCTACTTTTCATAATCCTAGTATTATTTTTCCCAGACCTACTAGGAGATCCAGACAATTATACACCCGCAAACCCACTCAACACACCACCTCACATCAAACCAGAGTGATATTTCCTATTTGCTTACGCCATCCTACGTTCAATTCCTAACAAACTAGGAGGTGTTCTAGCCCTAATCCTATCCATTCCAATCCTAGCACTCCTACCCATACTTCACACCTCAGAGCAACGAAGCCTCATCTTCCGTCCAATCACCCAAACCTTATACTGAATCCTAGTAGCCAACCCCCTCCCACTGATGCCAAATAAGGCCATCCTCTGCTACATATGCGGCTGGAGCCATGGCTCCCTCCATGTATGCTCTTTGGTTGGTGGTGTAGTCTCTGAGAGCTCTGGGTGGTCTGGTAAGTTGATAATTGTTCTTCCTATGGGGTTGCAATCCCCTTCAGCTCCTTCAGTCCTTCCCCTGGCTCTTCCATTGGGATCCCCGGGCTCAGTCTGATGGTTGGCTGTGAGTATCTGCATCTGTATTGGTCAGGTGCTGGCAAAATCTCTCAGGGCACAGCCATATTAGGCTCCTGTCAGCAAGCCCTTCTTGGCATCAACAATAGTGTCAAGGTTTGTTGCCTGCAGATGGGATGGATCCCTAGGTCTCTAGATTGCCTTTCCTTTAGTCTCTGCTCCATTTTTTTTTGTCTTTGCCTTTCCTTTAGACGGGAACAATTCTGGGTTAAAAATTTTGAGATGGGTGGGTGGTCCCACCCTTCAACTGGGGGCCGTGCCTGTCTACTGAAGGTAGTCTCTACCGGTTCTATCTCTTCTTTGTTGGGAATTTCAGCTAATGTCATGCCTGGTGGGTCCTGGGAGCCTCTTGCTTCCTTGGTGTCTGGGACTTTCTAGTGGCTAACCCCAGTTCCCCATCCCCCACTGCTACATATTTCTGTTCAATTTCCTGACCCTCTGTACTTCTCCCCTGTCTCCTCCCACACCTGGTCCTGTCCCCCCTTTCCCCTACCCTTTCTCTCTCCCTCCCAGGTCCCTCCCTCCCTTTACCTCCTATGACTATTTTGTTCCCCCTTCTATGTAGGATTGAAACATCTACACTTTGGTCTTCCTTCTTCTTAAGCTTCATATGGTTTGTGGGTTGTATCGTGTGTATTCTGAACTGGAAATAGTTCTACCTGAAGACCCAGCTATACTACTACTGGGCATAGATCCAAAAGATGCTCCAACATACAACAAGGACACATGCTCCACTATGTTTATGGCAGCCATATTTATAATAACCAGAAGCTGGAAACAACCTAGATGTCCTTCAACAGAAGAATGGATACAGAAAATGTGGTTCATTTACACAACGGAGTACTACTCAGCTATTAAAAATAATGACTTCATGAAATTCGTAGGCAAATGGATGGAACTAGAAAATATCACCCTGAGTGAGGTAACTCAGTCACAAAAGAACGAACATGGTATGTACTCACTGATAAGTGGATATTAGCCTCAAAGCTCAGACTACCTGTACCTTTTGCTGGACTTCTTCTCCTTCCTTCTCCTTCTTCTTTCCAAGCACCCATCCTTGTGCTTTCTGGGATCACCTAGGGAAATGTGTTTACCCATATCTTTATGTTGGACCCACTTTGGAGACGCAAAGTAAGATGAAGCAGTGAACCACTAAGGTATGAACCGTCGTTCTTAGCTCCCTCTGACGGGTAAGATCCAACAGTGCATTGTCTTCAAAGGGTGTGAAGGTGGGAAGATGTGTGGAAATCTTATTCGGCACGAATTCAAACTCACAGTGATTGGTTGCAATTCAAAGCAGAGCCAAGCTTCCCATGCACTGCAGTTTCTCCCAGGAGGTAGGAGACAGATATGCATCACAGCTCAGGGCTCTCCAGTTAGGGATCTAACCACAGTCATTAGGATAGGTTGTGTTTTTAAGAAACTAGAGCTGTACAACCCCTTTAGGGAAGATTTTCTTCAAACCCAGTTTAAACTGAAAAAAGAAAAGTAAAAGAAAGAAAGATAATTCTAGCATTTAAAAGGGATTATGAGCTTCTATTATTTTGGAAAACTCACTTGTGAAATCATCTCACTCCTGGATAATAGCAGCTAAATGAGACTGGATTGTTCTGACACCTGCACCAATGTTCATCTTGTCTCTGACAAGGTGTGGCTGAGCTTTGCCCATGAAATGAGTTCCTCATTATCCCTGTTATTGTTCCAAGAATCAAAGCTATTGTCAAGACCCATTCAGCAGTCTGCATCACTCAGCTGCAATAAGAGAAGTGAGAAAATCGGTGATGGAGGGAGTAATACGCTCAGAATGGCATCTCCCGGAGAATTCCTTTTTTTATTTTGATTTTTTTATTATCAAGGTTGTTCATGATCATAATAAAAACACAAACAATGAAGACACACATAAAGCCGAGACCCCCTCCCCTTCTGCAGCCCTCACTTCTGGGACCAACCTCTATGGCTCTGTGTCGAACACCTAGTGAGATGCCAAGAGCATGCACACGCTTACAAAGTAGCCCTGTGGTCATTGTTGCATCTTCTCCACGGCCATTTGCCCCAGCCTTCTCTCTGTCACCAGCATCATGTTCTTTAGATGATCTCAGAGAACTCCACACCATGGCAAACCCATATTTTATCCATTCCGCTTGTGACATTTAGTCTGTTCAATTAGATTCTGAATGTTCTTGCACTTTATTTATGAGAAAGTTTCTGCAAAATGAGTTGTTCAAATTGGAATTACTAGGCTTAAAGACTGATACTTTTTTTTTTTTTAAATCTTGTTTAATACTTACTATGTGCCCTCTCAATCAGGCCTAAATAAATAAATAAATAAATAAATAAATAAATAAATGTTTATTGCTGTCTTAGATTTCTGCTTGCTGTGATAAAGCACCATGACCAAAAGCAACTTGGGAAGGAAGTGGTTTATTTCAGCTTCTAGTTTATAGTCCAGCATGAAGGGATTTCAGGGCAGAAACTCAAGGCAGGAGCTGATGCAGAGGTCATGAAGGCGGGCTGCTTACTGACTCGTCCCTCATGACTTGTTCGCCTGCTTTCTTATAGAACCCAGGATCAGCAGCCAGGAGTGGCACCACCCATAAAGGGTTGGGCCTTCCCACATCAATCATGATGCTCGAAGCCAACCATTGGATTGAGCACGAGGTCCCCAATGGAGGAGTTAGAGAAAGGACTGAAGGAGATGAAGGGGTTTGCAACCCCATAGGAAGAACAACAATATCAACCAACCAGACTCCCAGAGTTCTCAGGGACTAAACCACCAACCAAGGAGTACACATGGAGGGACCCATGGCTCCAGCCGAATATGTAGCAGAGGATGGCCTTGTTGGGCATCAATGGGAGGAGAGGCCCTTGGTCCTGTGAAGGTTCGGTGCCCCAGTGTAGGGAGACATGAGTGGGTGGGTGGGTAGAGAAACACCCTCATAGAAGCAAGGGGAGAGGGGATGGAATAGGAGGGTTTTTTGGGGGGGGACTGGGAAAGAGGATAACATTTGAAATGTAAATAAAGAAAATATCCAATTAAAAAAAAGAAAAGAAAGAAAAATGCAAATGTATGAAAAGAAAGAAAGAAAAGAAAGAAAGAAAGTGCTCTACACACTTACCTACAGGCAATCATATGGAGAAACATTCTCAACTGAAGTTCCTTTTCCTAAATAACTAACTTTTTGTCAAGGTGACAAAAAACAAAAAACAAAACAACCAAACCAAACAAACAAATAAAAAAGCAACAGGACAGTCATAATTGACTTAATTTGCATTTCTTTTAAGATTGACTTCATTTGAGCTTCTTCCCCTCATGTTTGTTGGCTGCTTGTATTTTTCCCCTATGAACTCTGTGGAATCAGTTGCCCAATGAGACCAAGGAAGGGATTCTCATTCAGAGCTTGCAATGGCAGGGGTTGGCTGCATCACTTGTATTAGGTAGGCAGGCAGGAGACTTGGGATGTTTTCTAGCAGTAGAAAGGGAATTTTTCCATTTTAGTGTACCTTGGTTGGAGGTTGCTGGCCCAAAGGAGCTGGAGAGACGCTAACTAGCAGCCCAGTATACTACGTAGTTGGTTTGGACAGCAAATTTGACTTTTCTTGGTTCCAGATAGGATGTTGGCAAAAACTGGGGGAAGCATTATCATTTACTGATTAAGTTCTAGATATGTGAAGCCAGTTGCTGCAGAGACTATAGTTTTGCTTCCTGAACACTTTTGCCACAGACTGGGAGTCAGAATGCTGTAGTCATACAACCTGGTTATGACCTATTAGTATAGAGGGTCTCTGGTTAAAGTGGCTCAGCGCATGACTTTCCATTTTCAATGTGAAAACAATACATACTCAGTACAAACTGGGGTTTGTACTTCGAATGTGGCGGCTTTCCAGGCTAGTCACATTTGGTGCAATTCTCTGATACTGGGCAGTGACATAGAGCCTCAGCTCACAGATGACCATGAAAACTAAAAGGGAGGAAAGGTTGTGTTGCTAAGCAAAGAAGGGCAAAGGGGTGTGTGTGTGTGTGTGTGTGTGTGTGTGTGTGTGTGTGTGTGCGCGCGCGCGCGCCTGTGTTTGCATATGTGGAGGTCAGAAGAGCCTCCAGTGTTGTTTTCCTGGTTTGTTACACCTTTCTCTAGGATAGGGTCTCTCATTGGCCTAGAGCTTTTGCAATCAGGCTACTGGGTGGCTAAGGAGCCCTGGAGATCTGCCTGTATCTATCTCCATCTTGCCATCAGTAGTATTAAAAGCACGAACCATCACATATGGCTTTTTACATGGGAATATGAACTCAGGTGGTGATATTTGTAAGGCAAATACTTTACCGATGGAGCCATCTCCCTAGCTCCTTAGTGCATTTTCCATTTCTGACATTTTCAACTTAGGATGATGCTTTATTGCCTATGCCTCACTGTGAATTAAGGAGCATTAGGTAGTAACTCTCAGTCCCTCCATTGTGTCTTCATGTATCTTGCCTGTATTTCTGCTAGCTTATTGATCTTTATCCCTCATAGCTGGGACACAATTATTGTTGCTTCAGCTTTTGGGATTCTGTTTTACAATTAAAGGAAGAAAAAATTATGTGTCCACTGGGGGGTAGACTGTTCAAAACCAAAGAGTGTAGGTGTACACTTCTCTTCTGCAATACAGCTAGGATGCTCTCTGTTTAATAAAGATAACTTAAATGTCTTAAAATATCAAGATTTTTAGAGATAGAAGCCAACCTGTTTTGTTCTTGTACAAGTCATGTAAGTTTAGGAGTATGTATACAACTGGGAGTAGAATTTATGGAAACCATGAAGTGGACCAGGATGGGGTCTCACGGATGCCTTGTTCTTCTCTGTGGCTCCCTTTTCATAGACAGATTGACAAGCACATAGACAAACACCATCCTGAGCACCAGAGTCTCCCTAGAAGCTTTCCTCAGAGTAAGATTGAAAATCTAGTTTTGACAATAGCCCCAGATGTTAATATTTAAATCCTGCTTGTTATACACACAGTAGGTCAATAAATCATGAGGGCCACAACTGCTTCAGTGTTTAGAACCATTAGGCCCCATGAGTAAAGCACACAGCGGGGAGAAGGCAGAATGCACAGAAGGCTCCTTGAGAAACAAATACTTTCTTATGTGCATCTGGATCAGCTGTGGGTAGTTGATCTCATAAAGGATATTTTATGAACCTGAATAATAAGAAATTATATAAATATACATAACAAGCCTCCACAATTACATATGGAAGGAATAAAGAATAGCTAATTAATGGTGAATTAAGTGTACTGAAGGGTTCAGCCATCCTTTTATCAAACCACGGGAGAGAAGTGTGTGTGTTTATGATGTCACCTTGGCATTGAAGGTTGTTTAGATCTCTGAACAAGGATTGCTTGGGTTGTCCCTCAAGGATAAAGACTATTCGAGAGGGTTTGAGACTAACACTAGGATGCAGGCTGTTCCAGTTGCCTCCTGTTACCATGATAAAACACTCTGATCAAAAGAAAGTTGGGGAAGGAAAGGGTTTATTTCAGCTTACATTTCCAGGTCATGGTCCATCACTGAGGGAAGTCAGGGCAGGAGTTCAAGGCAGGAACTTGTAATGGAAACCATGAAGGACAGCTGCTTACTGGCTCACTGTCCAGCTCATGCCTGTCTAGTTCTTATGCATTCCAAACACACCTATATAGGGATGACGCACCTCACAGTGGGCTTGGCCTTCCCACATCAATCATGAATCAAGAAAATCTGTTACAACACGGCCATAGGCCCATCTGGTCATGGCAGTTGTCAGCCAAAGTTCGGTCTTCACAAGGAGACCTTAGGTTGTGTCGAGTTGACAATAAACACTAACCAGCACACGGGCTAACTGCACACATGCACGCATGCTTTCATGATTTCATTAGTTCGCTCGTTTGTTCTGCTAGGTATTCAATGTGTGCCAACTGGGTGTCTGGCCTTATACATGGTTTGGAGGCTCAAATGCTGATGATCCCAATCTCATGGGCTTACAGGTTGGAAGAAAGAACAGAAATAAGCTAGTAAGCAAATGTGTGAAGCTGGGTATAGAGTGCCCACCTACAATCCTAATAGTCAGGAGACTGGGGTGAAGAATCCAGTCCATCTGGACTCCATAACAAGATCTTGTCTCAAAATAAGATAAATCACATGAATCTATAATTGCTGCCTATGAAAACTGTTCAAAGATGTACATTCTCCGTCTGAGGACAGAATATCTGGTTAGGAAGATAGACACGAAAACACCTGTGATGTCTGTAGTAGTTTATTTTAGGTCAACCTGACTGAGCTAAGGCATGTCTAGAGAGCTAGCAAATGCTGTTTCAGGTTGTATCTGTACAAGTGCTTCTGGAAGAGTTTAGAATTTGAACTGGCTAGTGAACAAAGCAGATGTCCCTTCCCATTGTGGTGGGGACATCAGTCAACCCCCAAAATCCTAAAGAGAAGACAAGTGAAGGGAAGGTGAGTTGGCTCTGAGCTGGGTTAACTACCTTCTCCCTAACTCAGACATCAGAGATCCTAGTTGCCACATACAGCATCAGCAACCACTGGCCCCTGTTCTCAAGCCTTCTAACTCAGATGAAACGTCATTATTGGTTTCCCTAGTGCCCCAGCTTACAGACAACAGATCATGGGACTTCTCAGCCTCTAAAATGGTCTAGTCCTCATGAGAAATCTTTTATTGTATGTTATCTGTCTACACTCTAGGGATTCTCTTTCTCTCTTCCTTCCTTTCTTTAATTATGTGCAGGTGAGTGAGAGTACATGCAGAGGCAAGGAGCCACCTGATGTGGGTACTGAGAACTGACTCTACTCCTCTGAAAGAGCAGTATATGCTCTTAGCCACTAAGCAATATTTCTAGCCCCCTATTCTATTTATTGGTGACCTTGACTAATATGCCTTTCAGTGAGACATATTAATGCTTTAAAAAACTACTACTGATTTATGTGAGCATATGCATTTTATCTGGCAGCTCTACATCGATATAGGTTGGCCAAATGATGTGTTCTGGTCATGGTCAGCAGCAAATGGCGAGGACGCAAAGGCTCGCACTCACTGGGATGGAGGACATCTGTTTTCATTGTTCTTGGAACCTATAGCTTTTATGAATCTAAGACTGGCCTATTACAGAAACATTCTCTAGTTATGTCTATTGTATCAACAATCAGTCCATCATACTAGATAGGTAAGTGGAGCCAGGCTGTCACTCAGTAACCAGTTGAGGAAGAGCTAGTCATAGATGCTAAAGAGCCTCTGGTACCTTTGGTACTGGGGGTTCAAGTATGACTGGGTTATACTTCTCTCCTAGTTTTCTTTTACAATAGGTGTGTATTTCAGTTTGGGAGACTGGGAAGTCCTTGATGAAGGCACCAGCAGATTCAGAACCTGGTACATGGATGCACCTAAGTCCTTTCTGGTGTAGAGGGCAAGGCAGTCTTCTGGAGTGACTAATCCCATTTGTGAGGGGACCACCTCTCTGTGATACATTCTTAAAGCCCCATCTCGTAACCCACAACACTGGTGATTCCGTTTCTAAAAATGAATTGAGAGGTACATAAACCTTCAGATCAAAGCACCTTCTGTTCTTCTTTTGGTATCACACACATCCCATTTAAAAGCACGTGCTGATTCCATTCTTATATTTTGATGATTACAATTCTTGGTTCCAATCGAAGATCTAGATGTCTATAGAGAGTGAAAGGAAGTAAAGCCACAGCGTCTAAATGTCCAGTAAGGCAACTGGACCAAAACAAGGATTCCATGCACATCCTTCTTGCCCTCTTTCTTCATCAGAGCCCAAACTGAGCAAACTCCTGAGGACAGGAAGGTCTCAGATCTAGCTTGTCCCACTTACAGCCTATTATGAATATTTTAGATAATGGATCCTACTCACAAATTTAAATGGGTGGTTTTAAGGTTGGTAAGCCATCTAAAAAAGCAGTGGAAATTATTTCTAAATTCTCCTCTAAAAAGAGGACACCAGGCCTGAGAGGGTTGAAGCGGGACAGAGCACAAGGGAAAACAAGAAAGCAAAAGTCCCCCTCTATTGTCCATGCGCTCAGCCTTCCATATTCAAAGACAGATTTTTAAATATGTATCATCATTCCAGCAAACAGAGCAAGCTCGCTAATAACAGTGTGATTCAGCGATCACCACTTCAAATAAGTACATTAGGAATGCCATTACTGTAATCAGATTAACGGCTGCCCCTCACATCCTGCTTTGAATAATCATTTAGGTTTTCTTTTGTCAACTTGACAAGTGTAAGGAGAAGTTTCTTAAGCATATTTTCTGTTGTGTATTGGTTATTAGTTCGTGTGTGTATGTGTGTGTGTGTGTGTGTGTGTGTGTGTGTGAGAGAGAGAGAGAGAGAGAGAGAGAGAGAGAGAGAGAGAGAAAGAGAGAGAGAGAGAGAGCGCCTTGGTACAGTGAAATTTCTAGAGTGTTCAGTTTTATTATTTCACCAGGATTTCATTATTCATTACAGAAGTTTGTACCGTTTCTGAGAACAATGCTATGATAGGTTAAATGTCATTATTTTCAAAACTACCCTCACAGATTATTAGCTGTTCCACCCCCAACCCCCAAACACTTTCAACTCACATATCCAAGCAGTTGTTCATAATTGCATTATTCTTTGGGCTGATTCTTCTTGCCAATAAAGCCTGAAAATGCCTTTTTCAATAGCCAGATACCCACTCCTGTGAACAAAACTCCCTCCACCCATTCGGAGCATTGGGCAACAGCTGGGATCTTTTGTAAATAAATTGAGATCTATTTGCTATTGTAGTCATATTCATGGTATGAAAGCCATTGAGATCCAGAGCTGTGTCCTCTGCTGTTCAGCGGTTTTGTAACTTATGAAATCTAAGAGGGAGAAACGTTATAATCATTTATTTAAATTTTTATCAAAAAACAAAATGCTTTTTTTTCTGGCTCAGCCGCTTGAGAACATTAAACTCCAATAAATACTATCAGCCTTGCTAAACTAGGTTTCTGCAAATATGTACTGAATGCTCAGTCTTCCAGAGCAGGGGCCGGCACTAGCGATGCACACAGACAGACCTTCGAAGAGGAAGGCACCGAGCTCTGAAGTGATTTCTATTTCTTTTGCTCAGTTCCCTTTGACAGTCACTTGACGCCCACCCTCCATCATGATTCTCTGACTTACTGACCCCTTTCTATGATGATTTTTTTGTCTTGAAAACATCAAATATAATTATAATTCATCCGTACATATGGAAAACAGCCAATAACAATTGTTCAAAGTAGAAGCAAGTCATAAAGCCTTGCTAGACTTCTCTACTTCTGTCTGCAAAATTCACTTCTCCACTCCCACGTGCTCTCTGTTCTTCAGAGAGAGCAAGAATATTCCTCTGTGCTTGGTGCTTTCCATTAACTTGTGTGTCTGTTGGTTACAACTGTCTCCAACAGGAATCCCTGTTACCCATTAGTGTCTCCAAATACAGCAAGAGACTATTCTTTTCTAAGAGAAATTAATTTAGAGCCAAGGCCACTGCCAAATTTACAAAGGAAAGTTGGATGCAGCTCCATAATGTGCCAGTTGGTACCATGTCTCTGCCCTACATAGCAGGGTATAGATGAGTGTTAGACTAGGTTCCTAATGTAGATGTGTGTGAAGTTCTTGCAGGAGAAGAGTAGGAAACCAGTATTTTGCTTCTTCACTTGTAGCATCTAAAAACCAAACCAAACCAAACAAACAAAAAACAGTCCTTGAGCGAGGCCTGATGGAGCACACCTGTAATCCCATAATCCCAGCACTTGGGAGGTTGGGACAGGACTGTTCGTTTGAGGCCAGCCTAAGCTACACAGAGCATTCAAAACCAGCTTTACAATGTAAAGTGGACTGGGTGTTTTCCTTTTTGTTTTTGTTTTTATAGAGGACACACAATCGGGAGGGAGCAGGGTGGATCTGGAAGGAGTTAGGAGAAAGCGTGGGAAGGATTCGTGTTATCGAGATACATTGCATGCATGGATAAAATTCTTAAAGAACTGATACTATATTTTAAAAGGGAACAGCTGCATGAGACCCTCTCAAAACAAAAACAAACAAAGCAGACACACACACACACGCACACGCACACTATTGGATTCAGATTTTTGAAACACTGGTGGTTTTGTTTTGTTTGTTTGTTTATTTCATTTTGCGTTGTATTGACCAAATACTCCTTCAGATCTGCCAGGATAAGAGAAAGCTGGATGGGACAGGAACGCTCAGCAGTTTTGTACAGAAGTCTTGGTTCAGCTAATGGGGACTTAGCCGGCAGTATAAATGTCCTTAAAAACACTGCTGTGCTCTCCTCTAAAACATAGCCCTTTCTGTGTTTATACAAAAGCACTCACCCCTCTAACCTGCTCTTGAAGTCTGCCAAGCCTGTAACCCCATCTAACTGTAAGGAACCCAATAGCCTGTCCCTGTAGTTTCCCCTGAGGCTGTACACAGGAGAGTGGAAACTCTTGGCAAACAGACTCCAACACTTTTCAAGGTGAGTACTTCTTGCTCCCATATTCCCTAAAGCTTCTAAGTTTCCTCTGATACTGTGGGCAACTTACTGATTTCTGGGAGCTCTCCTGAAAAGGTCCTGAGACTGAGAGATGAATTAGGAACCTGATTTGCAATGTTTTCTTAGACAAGGCATCCCAGTACAACACAAGAGCTACATGGCTTTTCCTAGGTAGAGGTAAAGACATGTGGGTTCACCCAGATGGTCACTGACAACACACCAACGGAAAAAGAAAGGAGGCCACTGGAGTTCAATTCGGTGAGCCAGTAAGCTTTATCAGGGTTACTTGCATAAGCCTAGCTAAGGGGTTAGACACAGGAGCATGGGGAACTCAAAGGCAACTGCATTAAAGAAAAGCCCACACCAATGTGGATAGTGATGTCTCATATACAGTTGCATCTCTAGAGCATCCCTGGAGCTTGCAGCAGCTCAGGAGGAGGACTCTTCCCCTCCCCACCCCACGCCACACACACACCCCTTCTATAACCTCAGGAAAGGACTTCATGGAATGTATAAGCTTCTAAAGTTTCTCTACTTTTGAGAGTTTTGGATAGTTCATGGGGCTCCTGAGCTTCCCCATTCCTCCAGGACAAGATATTTCAACTCAGTGGAAATAGCTATATACCCCAGGCTAGCCTTTACTCTTCACCTTCCTTCCTGCCTTAGCGTCCCAGTTCTGGGATTCGGGCCTTGTACCTTCACACTCCAGAATCTCTATCATGATGCTTAGCTGGATTTTTATTATCACTAACTAACTGGGTTTAAAGTCGCATTTCTTCATGCAGGTTACACTCACATATGCGTGCCTATAAAAGGCAAATGATCCTTTTATGGAGTTATTCCTGTATTCAGTGGGAAACTATTGACCATCAATTTCTAAGAAGCTCTGTGCCACATGTTAGCAGGGAAGATTATAGCCTCTGACTGCCTGGAACTCACAGGCTGGCAGGAAAGTGCACAGATCCTGCTGAATAGAAACTATCTACCCTTTAAAGCAACTGAGGTCAAAAGTGCTTAATTAGTGCTGAGATAAGCTAACTATTCTCAAAATAAAAGATGAGGTAGAGAGAGAAAGGAATTTCTATTCTTCATATTGAATTTCCAAGATTGCTTATGGGGAAATTTAAGTATGAAATGCAAGAAAATCATACACTGACCAAGAGATTAAAAGAAAAAAGTATATATATAGTTTGCTTGTAACTATTATAAGATCATAACTTTAACCAGAACTAAGTTTTTTGGTTTTTTTTTTGGTCCTAGAACCCAACACATAGATTTTTCAAGCATTTACTTTGAGCATGGCCCTGTGTGTGCCAGCAGCTTGCACAACTAATACATCCCTGAAATCATATCACTGATGTATGATTAGCTTGTAGCTTAAAGTCTGGGGATGCAGCTAAGTTGGTAGCATACTTGGCTAGCATATAGAAAGCCCTGGGTTCGATCCCCTGCACTGCCTGTATTACATATGCCTGTAATACAGCACTGGGAAGGTAGAAGCAGATGATCAGAAGTTCAAAGTTATTCTCAGCTATATAATGAGTTTAAAGCCAGCCTGAACACACACACACACACACACACACACACACACACACACACACACAACACACACACACACACACACACACACACACACACACACACACACACACACACACATGCACACACATACATACGCATTTCAGCATTTTCCTGAAACAAAACGCCCTTGGATTTCAGTAGCTTGATACAAGAGTTTACTTCTATCTCTCCTAATTGGAAGACGTCTTTCCTGGGTGACTCTGAGACCAGTGTCCTTCCAGGTTGAGGCTCTAACATCCATTAGAACTTAAATCTTCTGTTTCCATTTTATAAGCAAGAGGCAGTGTAGTGGGCCCAACTGGAGGTTACTGTGCCACGACTCTGGGAAGGGCATGTATCACTGACCAGAAGTAGTCATGGCCAACTGAACCTCAGGAAAGCTAGGATAGATGACTACCTGCTTACCAGAGGAAAGAGAAAGTAGTCATTGAAAAACTGGCTCATTTCTGCCGTAGTCCTGATGTTTCTGACATGGCTTTTATAGAGAAGAAATGTTATTTACATATTCTAATATCAGAGAAGAATTTTATTAAGTGGTACCTTGGAAATTATCTTAATCTTTAAGGGTCTTCATTGACTTAATCTTCAAACAGCAAACCAACCATTAAAAACAGGAAAATCATTCTTACTAAGTCACTTTCATAGCCCCAGTTGTTATTACATTGCTTATTTTGAGATGATGGCCCATATCCATTACCAAGTCCTATGGCTACTGAACTGCAATCACAAAACGTAAGCATTGTTAGAAAAGACTAGTGGAATAGCACAGATATCTTCTCTTAGAATTAAAGAAAGACTTACTTGAACTATTTCCAAATAGATTTTTAAGTGGAGGGCTACAAACAGATAGAAAAATAAGTGTCTTTCTAATATGACAACTCTGTATAACTGGCCAACAGGGAGACCATTTTGAGAAATGTGTGATTAAGCAAGTTTGTCATTGTGCAGACAGCACAGGGTGTGTTTACACAAACCAGGGAGGCAATGATATCACTAACTGACACAATCTGGAGATGACTGTCATACCACATATTGATGTGGGCCATCACTGATCGAGCATCAATATGTGGTACAAGACTATGCTTGAATTCGTTTTGTTTTCCTTTGTGTGCAAAATATTACTGAAGATGGAGCTTAAAACAACATAAACTTACTATTTCAGAGTTTCCTCAGGGAGGGGTCAACCTAGCATCTCACAAAATTGATATCAAGTTACTGTGGTGTAAATATGAAATATCCCCCACAGGCCCACATGGCAAAGCCTTGGCCTCAATCCCATGGCAACATCCTGATAGGCACTAGAAGCTTAAAGATTTCTAGCCTGCCTGGAGAAATGATGTGGTTTCGTGTTTTGCCCTACTACGGGGGTGTGGGAACTCGAAATGTGGAGACAATAGACTGTATTTGCCCTACATCAATGTCAGGTGCTGGACTCCAGGGAAGGCCCAATATACTGCTCACAAGGGGTGAGAAAATGCAGCCTAAGATGTGGAAGGCCGAGGCAGGGTTCCCTGTCTCCCAGGTATCCAGTTGCCACTGGAAAGTGCGTAGAGGAGTCGGAAACCAATGGTCAGGGGTCCACAGGCCTGCAATGAGGAGCCCAAGGCTAGGGGTTCCCAGACTCTTGGACATCTAGACGCCACTGGGTCAACTGGAGTTGGGGCTGGAGTTGGGTCCACAGGCTGAGGAACCCAGGGGCCTGAAGGCTTCCTCCATGCTTACAATGGCAGTTCTTGATGAGAGAGACAGTCCTTGGTTCCAAACTGTTCATTGATTGTTCATCGTGGAAAATGGGTGCATACAGCCTCCTTAGGGTGTACCAGAGATTAAATACCTTTTGTAGGAAGGAATGTCCAGGAAGAGAATATTATTGGCTGAACCCTCAGAGCCTCTAGATACCTCATTATCATAGAGAACTCTGTTCTGGGCTACATGACCAGTGTGGGGAGTATGGTCACACGTTCCAGGCCATGAATATAGTAAGGAGCAGGCGAATGCGTACTGTCTCAGATGGGTGCCTAGGTTCCAGGGTCTCTGTACTACTCAGTCTTACCAAGTTTCCTGGTGTGGTCCACTACCCCACAAAATAGTTCTCTGGGGGCAGATCTGTAGAGGTATCGTATCCCTGGCTTCTTCCTGTCTCTCTTTCTTTACTTCCTGTCTGCCATCAGCCTCTTCCTGTATGCACTTCCCACCATCATATTCTGCCTCACCAGAATCAGTGGAGCCACGAACCACAGAAGTTGTGAACCCAAATAAATCTTTCCATCATTAGGTTGTCATAGTGATGAGGGAAGTGACCAACATACAAGACACTGACTGGGCTTCACTTAGTGCTCTTTGAAGTTCGGTGTCTTCTTCTGAGCTCATTCAGGTCATTGGTAAAATCTATCCCTTGCTGGAAGTAAGTTGCAGTCACCATTGGCTCCTACAGACCCAGCATGGTGCTTTCTCATATCATAACAACTTACATGTGTAAAGCCAGTAGCCATGGTCTTAGCCAAACCCAGACATAGGGGTGACAGCGCATCATGGCAATATTCAACCCATACTCAAGAGATCAGGAACCTCGGAAGCTGAAGCCCAGCAAGATGACAAATGGAGAGGAGAATGGAGTACAGGAAATAAGAATGCCGTTCCTGAGACTTACTGGAGGGCCAGCTGGATTAAAGCTAGAACACAGGGAGCACAGTCAGGAAGGAAGACACAGGAGAGTGACATGAAGGGGCAGGTATGCATAAAGATACTTTGATGAAATCTGTTACTGTATATGCTAGCCTAAGAAATAACTTTGAAAACCATGTAAAGCAAGTTAAAGAAGCTGGCTTACCACACTGCAGTTCTGGTTTTGAGCCATCAAGATGATGGTTAAATCCATCTCCACAATACAGGAGAAGCTGACACCAGCGTGCCTCTGCAGAACAGAACTAGGGGACAGGGATGTCTCTGCCTTTGGTTTCATTGTTCCCATTTGAATAATTTTAGCATGCGAGTACAATACCTACTCAAATGATGTCGTGAGTGGAATTTAGAACAGCTGTTCAAGCTGATCTTGGGGAAGAGTCCACAAATAGACAACAGTCATGCCCAGTGCTGTTACTACCACAGGATGGTGCATACCCTTGCCCTGGCCTCTCCCTGAGAGAGTTTGCCCAAGTCTAGTGAGAATCATCAAGCTTGAACAAGCCAGGAAGATGGTTCATTCTGATTTTCCCTGAAATTATCATCCGGATTTTACATGCTCCCTCCAGGCAACTCCTCCTAAGCTCTCATGATGGAAGCCTGAAAGACAAAACAAAATAGGAGACTAAATCAACAGTTGATGTTTCCATCTGTCACTTGGCCACCGCTAGCCAAGAAATGCCTCAAGTACTCAGGGACCCCACTAAATACACTGGCTTCCTAGTCATGTGCTCCTCAAGTGCAATGATTTGTTTGAATCTTTTTTTTTTTTTTTTTCCCTTTTCAACCTTGAAGTACTTCCCAATAATATCCCATTGAACTTGACTGACCTTAGACAACATGTGTCCTGGCCACAGCTTTGCTCATTTTATTTTGGTCTTACCCCTAGCCTGGTAGGGGATGATACCAAGAGTGGGTCAGCTTTGTTCTCAGACACTGATAGGAGCAGGAGACAGGCTTTGGGCAGGGAATTAAGGAGGAATGAGACAGGCCTATAAAGGGAGGTGGGGTAAGGAAGAAGTGATGAAGGGGACACAGATGCACAGCTCACACAGTGGGCACTGTGTGATTCCCATCCCTAAAGGAATCAAGATGACGTGGGGTTAACTCCCAGTCCAGCAACATGGGTGTTGGGACTGCCCACTCTCTACCCTCGGCCTGGATGGGAAAATGGCTCCTACAAAAGAGGAAGCCAGCCTCCTAACACTTCAGACCAGTACTAATTGTGAGCCAGAAAATGTCTCAGCAAAGAGAGCTAGTGTTTGTGGTCAGTGTATATTGGGGAACAGTGTCACAACAGACCCTACACCCCATATCTAGAGACTGAAAACATTCTCTACTTCTGCTAAATACCGACTTTGGTTTGTTTATAAATATACAGATTCAGTGTTTAAAGTTTTCAGGACTGAGGAGAAGATCAGTGGGTAAAGTGCTTGTTACTCAAGTCTGAGGGCCTGAGTTCAGATCCCAGAACCCTTGTTAAAAGCTGGGCATGATGGTACAGACCTGAGATCTCAGCACTGGGAGGCAGACAAAGACAGGAGAATCCCAGGGATTGATTTACCAGCCAGCCTAGACAATTGGTGAGCCCTAAATTCAGTGAGAGGCCCTGCCTCAAAAAATAATATGGAGAACTGTAGAGGAAGGCCTCCTCTGGCCTCCTCCTCTCACTTCTACACATGAGTAATGGACACACACACACACACACACACACACACACACACACACACACACACACTTTTGTTGTTGTGTTTGGGAAGGTGGAAGGTGTTTTGTTTTGAGGGAGCTTGTTCTGAGTTTTTGTTTTGTTTTGTTTTATTGAGACAGGGTGTTATTATATAACACAGGTCAGCTTTGAATTTGCCATCAGCTTCCCTAGTGCTGGGATTACAAGTGTTCACCACCATGCTCAAGAAGAGATGGCGTAACAGCAACTGTTAAGGGTTATTTTGATGGAAGAAACTTTTTCTAGAATTTCCAGTGAGCCCAGGGTAGAATTAGCAGAAAGGAGTCCTTCTGAGAACATGCTGCCACTACAGTGGGAGACAGACCCTCACAGCTTGTTTTAATTGCACAGAAATGATAGGGGGTCGAGCAAAGCCTGCATTTGGTGATTCTGAAGACAGCAGGGCAATGCTGTGGGGAAGTGATAGAGGAAATGGTGGCCTCCGTGGGTCATCTAAGACACTGATCCTGACCCTGGGCTGCACAAGGTGGGGTGGGGAGGACCCCCGGGCTCTTTCTCTGCAACCTGCCAATCCAGGTAAGGCACAAGTGCACACAGCTGTCAAGGCAAATCCTAGCTGCTAAGTCGGAACAAAATAAGGCTGTCAGTCATTCTGCCTGAATGAAACATGGTCCAAAAAGTACCACAGGCACAAAATGTCATGGTGTCATTGACTGATAAAGTCCCCTGCACTCCCTAGACAATCTCCACCACATCCTATAACACCTCTGTTGCAAGCACAACTGTGTCTTGGGCCAGCTGATTTTTAAAATACCTTCTCTGTAGCCTTGAGCAATAATGTGGGGTTACAAAAGTCATTTGGTGGGGTTACAAGAGTCATTTCTATAGATACCTCATCACTAAGACGTTTCACAGGGCCGAGTGCTAACCCTAGTATACTGCCTCTCTCCCGTTCCTACAGCGTCCTGAAACCAAGGGCGTGTTTTGCAGCCCACCATGAGGAGCTAGCTCTGTAGGCCAGTCCAATGCACCAGCAGGCGCTCTGTTTTAAAGGTAATAAAACTATTTGCCAGAGAAAGCACAAAGTGCTATTAAGGTTAGAGGCAGCCTACTGCCCAGTCCAAAGGCAACAGTGAGGTAACACTGGAAATTTTACTAAGAGAGGGGTGCCTGCAGCATTCACCGTAATGAATACACTAGAACTAAGTCAGAGTCACCTAAGCAGAAGCCTGGACTTAACAGTAGGTTCAAAATCTAGAGCCTACAAGCAGCTAAAAATAAATCCCACCCAGAGAATTCTTGGTTTGTCTGGCCCTTTCCTTGGGTCTTAATCAATCATTAAGTTTCCTCAGAGTCAAACAAGTCTCCTCATTATGATGTTCCCATAAAACCAACTTCCTGTTGCTCCGGGAATGGTGGATAATGGCCCCTGATATCTGGAAATTTGAATGCAAACTGATAAAAATCAGAATTTCTGCCCGCGATGGATATTAAAAATACCAAACTTTTATGATTTTTTTGAATGTTAAGCAGCATCCCCGGGGCTGAGGCGACCTTGAGGCATGTGATACGGTGAGCAGAAGAAAGGCAGGGTAAATGCCCTCACATCTTGCATCTTTAATAATTTGCCTGTTTGGCCAACAACCGGTGTGGTCTGTTCACACGCAGCCCACCCAGCCCCAGTTGTTGTCGTAAATAGCTCATTGGCAATAGTTTTCCAAGGGCTTTTGTCAAGCCACAGTCAATCTGCCTTCACGGAGCTTCACAAGAGAAGCGGTGCGGCCAACCAACTTCCATTTGGGAATCTCTCCGGACACTGTTAATCTAAACTCGAGAACAAAAGCATTCATATTTGTCCCTGTATGACAAGGATTACCAGCACTGAAATCTTTATTATCCGCTTGTCACTTTCTTTCCTACTTAATCTCTTTCTCTTGTTCAATGGGCCCCTCTTATTTTCTTTCCTGTAAGAAACAGGAGACACCCCCCTCCTTTTAAAGAAATGCAGAGTTAAAAGGCCAGCTCAGCGTGACCACCTGGATGGATGGGGGGCACTGTCCACCCAGCACCCTGCCAGCAGCCAGCTGTGACATTATACGCTGCTAGCTTTGTTAAGGGCTTGCTTGCAGGATTGTCCTGACTCTGTTGACAACCACCCCCTACCCTGCCAATGTCTCGGTCTGATTGTCTTCAATTTTTCTCGTTCAGTGCTGTTTTGCACATTATTAAGCACGGGGAGTCTGTTAATCACAGTTCATGTCCTGTGTAAGGCCACACAGGGGAGGCAGAGATGGGTGGGGAGGCCCGCTGACAGGGCTGAATGTCTTGTGGTAGGGTGGCCTATTCACACTCTTAACGAGATCATTACCAGTAACTAAATACAAACCTGGCCTCCTGACCCTCGGGGGATGGAGAAGGGAGGACTGCAAGATAGCTATGCTGTCTCAAAATCCTGCTCAGCTGCCTTCTGGCTAGAAGTTATTCCTGAGGTCAAAAGATTCCAAGCTCTGTTCTGGATTCCCCAACTCCCAAGCCTCAAAATATCTAAGCAGCACCCCTGGTGGGTGTTGCCCTCTGTCTGCCCAGCCCAAATCTTCAGATAACTCTGTTGTGTCTCCTCTCTGGGACCACCTTGGGGCTGGCTTGGAGGTGACCCCACCCTAGCTAAACTTCCCACAGCTCTCAACAGAGCCTGGAGGTCAGATGAGTAGTTCTCGGTCTAGGCTGGGCGCCGTGCCAGACTGGGTAATCGAGGCACGTAGAGGTCAGGACTGAATGCTGCTGCTTAGGAACCTCTAGCCTCCTTAGGCAGCCTGGAGTTTTATCAGTGCTCACTGAGCCTGTGGAGACTGAGACTCACACTCATGAACAAAAGGTAAGCAAATGTGTGAAAATGTGTACGAGCATATGAGCCGCTGGTGAAGGCCAGTATGCATTGGTGTTTGTGTGAGCATGTGGATAGATGTGTGCACGTGTGGATAGGATTATTTTTATGCACAAGAGTGTGAGAAAATATGTTTGGTTTTGTGTGCATATGTGAATCTATTGGTATGTTTGTGCAAATGTGTGTGAGTGAATGAATACATGCAAGTGTGGTTGTGAGTGTCTGAGAGCACACAAGGCATGAGTGTGTATATGAACAATAATACCTTAGTGTGTGTGTGAGCATGTATGTAAGAGTGTGCTACAAATGAGTGTAAGCAGAAGAGGCATCTGTATGCATATGAATATAAGCCTATGGGTATAAATGTATTCACTGTGTATATGAAAATATGAATGCATGAGCATGTATCCGCACATATGTACATATATGAGAGCCTGTACATGGGTGAGTATGTGCATGTTTGCATCTATCAGTGTGTATGTATGTGTTTAAGTGTGTATGTGAAGAGGGAAAGGTCACCAGTTACTAGATGTCCTGTGATAAAGGACCTACAGGCCATTCTGGGTGATAACATGGCTCTCAGTAAGATGTCAGGAATTCAGACCCCTGTAGAAGGTGGAGCTTGGTAACCAACTGCTTCTTGTTAGCTACAAAAGAAACTATGATGCTCCAAGCAAAGAAACATCTTAAGTTGCAAACAAATACATTTATCCAGATGTACTATGTTTAGAGCCATTTATTCTGATAGATTCCCAAACCAAACCCTAGAAAGAACATTCAAATTCCCCTCTCCACTCCTTGAGAATATAAGCACTGCTGTCGAAGAAGCCTGTTCAGATTCACTCTTCAGGTTAAAATCCAATTCTGACCTAATGGAACCAAACCTTTCTGGTGTGTTTTTGGATTTCTTTTTCCTTTAAAGTAAACACCTCCTTTAAAGGCATACCAAGTTAGAATACACATCCACAGTGTCTGAAGACCTCCCAGAGAAATTTCCTTACTGTGGTCCCTGCATTTTTATGGTCATTATATCCAGTGGGACCCAGGGATGTTTAATGATACATCTAAGCCCTAATGTATTTTAACAGTAATAATCTATAAAAAGGGGTGTGGTGGGAGGGAAATGCTGGAATCAGAAGTACATAGCTGCAGATGGGGCTGCTGGCCTTCCTAGAAACCACCCTGCACAGACTGGGCAATTGGACCGCAACCAGACACGAGGTTGAGCTCTGATGCTGTTCGCTGTGAGTGGTTGATAATACTCTATTTAAAAAAGGATCAAAGGAAGTAGACTTGGGTTTGAACGTTTTCTTTCTTTTCCTTCCCAATTTGAAAGAGTGTCACCACACTCCCAAGTTCCTGCAGGTGTGGGGTGACTGGAGACGGGCTTTTTACCCTAGCAAAGGCACAGTGTTTGTGGCCCTCTCTCACTTCCCTCTTCCTACTCTCTTTCCCTAGTCTCACCTCCCTTCTTCCCTCCCTTTCTCCCTTTCTCTCCTCTCTTGGAACATTCCCCAATGTGGGGCAGGAAGGAGATGCAGAGCCCCTCACAGGAATGGCAGCGCCCCTAAGGCTGGGTCATTCTATTTGTTCCATGTTTGTTTGTTTGTTGTTTGTTTGTTTTTTTCATCTCAAGTGTGCTGGCATGCTGAGAAGACCACCAATCTAGACCTCCTCACTTCTTCCTTAGTGACATGTGGATAGGAGAATTCAAACAGCAATTGTTACTCTAGAGTCCCCAGTGACCACAGCCAGCCCTCTGCCTACACCTCTCAACTCAGAGAGATGTCTGAAATGATCATCTCAGGGCTCACACAAAACAAGGCTCGGGACTCTACAACTGAGGGCACCCCACAGTACTGGCTACTGTGAGGCCTGTCCAAGCCTTCGCTGTATAGAGGGGAGAGAAAACACAACCATAGAGGGTTTGGTCTACCATCTTCAGTCATGTGTACACAGAATTAATTTAATATCCCCCCTTGGGCATTTCATTGTCAGCAGGGTGCTGTCGAGCTACCACGTATCGACAGAGAAGATGAGCTCATGCATAAAATGACCCAAAAAATGATTTCTCTGGACCAGACTCCAACAGAGCTGTGAAGCCTGAGACTTGCTACTTTACAAACTAGGACAAGGTCATAGCTCTGATCTAAACTGGCCAGCAAAGGTCTATGCAGCAAAGGTGTGGCCTCCCGTGCAGCCCTGTTCAGAGATGGGACCTTTAGGGGCTGATCCCATGAGGATTGGCTTCATGAACAAACTAATCCATGATGGGTAATTAGAAGGTGACAGAAATTTTAGGAGGTAGAGCCTAGTTGACAGAACCGGATCTTTGAAGACATGCCCTCGAGGACTATATTTTGTCCCCATCTCTCTTCTTTCTCTGAGACCCCCTGCAGCTGGGGTAAATAGCTTAGTCTCACCGCAGGCTCCCCTCCATGATATTCCACCTTACAACAGCCCCATGACCTTGACACAACCAAATGATGAAGGATAAAAACCTTTGAAACAATGTGCCAAGAATACTTCTTTCCTTTAAGTTGATTGTCAGTAACTTTATCACTGTGACAGAAAGATGGCTGCCGTAGCTGCTGGATAACGGAATGCCTTCCTCTCATTGTCAAGAGAGTCATCAGCATTGCCGTCTTATATGTCATTGAAGCGGCTTGAGCCCCATGCTTTCAATTGAAGACTAAATTAAGCAGAACTTAAACCTTCAACCCTTTCTTCCTCGGGCTTGAACAAAAGACTTGCTGCAAAGAGTAGCTTTCTCCAAGAAAACTTGGGAAAGGAGCAGCATTCCTCATTGTTAATGGCATGCTTTTAATTCATTCATTATTTTATTTTATGTGTATTAGTATTTTGTCTGCATGTATAGACGTCTGTGCACCTTGTATACCACAGAAGCCAGAAGCCAGTTTTGGATTCTCTAGAACTGAAGTTTTAAACAATTACTAGCTCCCATGTGGGTATTAGGAATCAAGCCCAGTCCTCTGGAAGAGCCCTTAACCACTGAGCCATCTCTCCTACCCAGGATGGCATTTTAAAAATATCAAGCTTACTTCCTCTCAGAGTTGCCTGGCAACCTCTGAGGTAACAGCTAAGTCAGGACAGATAAAGTAGAAAATAAAAGTTTTTCATTATGCCCCTTTTAAGCTTTATCATTAGATATAAGACTTTTCATGATGAGAAAACACACTTTTCAGGTTCGTGGAACCTGAGTAGAATTTGGCCCATCTTTTTAAGGGATACAGTTTTATCAGTGTGGGTCTGCTATTTTATAACACACTTCTCCTGACCCTCCATGCAGGGGTCCTCAGTATTTAGTTGGTTGTCTTCCCATTTCTCAAACGCCCCAAGGTTGGTGACAGGGCTTTTGCATTTGCTCTTTTCCTCCAGATCATCGCATGATTCTTTTCCCACTTAACCTTTAGCCCAAAAGTTGGAGCGCTAAAGTGTTCCTAGCCACCAAGTTGTCCCCCCCAGTCCTATACAGATACCTTTTGCTGTGAAGAATCCATGGGTGTAAATCCAGCGTACTAAAAGCATGAATCCACCACAAAATAAAATCTTGAAAGGGAAGAACTGTTGAAATAGGCATCAAACAAGAACATCAACGACATGGGGCTCCAACTGGTGTTCTACCAACAGATACTTCCTGGGCCTACTATGCTCAGTTAATTGCATCACAACTAATTGCTCCAAGAGAATGTGGAGCAGACTTTCTGACTGTCTAGCATGAGCAGCCCCTGCCTACCCTGATGACTTGGCAACACCTTCTGAGGATTAACTCTCTTTCATCTCCTTGTTCACCTTCTCTCTCCATAAGACCCTTGTCTCTCAGTTTTCTGGAGCAATTGGGCTCCTACTACTCACTTCAGGCAGCTTTCAACAGCCTGTAACTCCAGCTCCAGAGAGTCTGATACTCTCTTCTGGTCTCTGTAGCACCTGTATGCATGCACACACACGGGAGGGGGGGAGATTTTTTTCTAATTATTTATGTATAGAGCTAGGATATATGTCTGGTGATAAACTGCATCCTCAGCATGCACAATGCTTCAATGTTGAGGATTTTGGTGGTGCAAACCTGAAATCCCAGTACTCAGAAGGAGCAGGAGGAAGAGAAATTCAAGATCATCTTCAACTATATAGGGAGTTGAAGGCCAACCTGGGCTACATGAGGCCCTGTCTATATAAGATTGTGTACTCTCAGTTCCTCTTCATTAGCAACCAAATGTCTGCTGTGACCTTTACCCTCCTGTTTATTATTCACACACTAAACCTACTTCAAGTTGCTCCTATGCTAAGAACCCATAAAAACGTTTTCTGTAAGAGCTTTGAAGGATCATTTAAAAAGCTCAATTCTACCAGGTTTCCCCTCATCTCTCCAGGGTTCTTTTTGCACAAAAGTGCCCTTGCCCATGCTGAGGAGGCTCTGAGGAAATAAAGCACTCCAGGCTGAGACAGGTTTGGACTCACCAGCCATTCCTCCTCTCTCTCATGGTTCTTTTATTCAGCTGACCTGCAGTTTGCTTCTGTTTACCTTTAGCTTTAGGGTTTTCCCACATAGTCTCTTGAGAGTCGTTCTGAGTACATATAACTTAGCATGGATCAAGAGTCCACCTCTTATCCTTCCCACCCGCTCATGCCTGTCAACTCATCCATCCTGTTCCACGATGTTCCAAGAGTCAATCTTGTTGGGTTCTCACTTAGTCTCCTGCTACATAAAATTTTATAAATAAACATGCCTTTTCTACTCTTTTTAGCACATAAAGGAGACATTCTAAAAATACCCTTTTTAAATTTTATTTTCCACTGAAGTGTAAAAACACACTCCATTTCAGTTCACATGTCACCTATCTCAGCATTTTCACAGCTGCCTAGTACTCCCATTTATGGCTACACCAAGTTTTATTGAAATATCTTCCTCTATACATTACTGAAATGTGTTATGCAAGATTCTAAGGGATAAGAGCAACAAATACTCCTACCCAGCTGTGATGTTTATAAACCACAATAATCAGCATTGCAGGATAATCCTGAGTGCAATAGTGGCATTTATATCTTGGCAGTAACCAATAACTCTCTAATAGACGTAAGACCTGATTAGCAGTAAAGAAACCATGCCTGGTACTGAAAACCTAGCCAACTACCTGGAACTAAGGAAGCTATGAATCTTAGAGAAGAATCTACTACAACCACTAACTGCATTCTAAATATTTGTTCTTATATCCACAGATATGTGTAGCCCTCACTCATCAAAGGAACTTCTCTTTGCAACAGAGATTACTACAGAAAACCACAACCATGCAACATGCAGAGAACAACTGATCATCGAGAGTCTGGACACAGTAGATACACCTACAACACAACTCCAGAACCTGAGAGTCAAGAGACAGCACAGAACAGAGGGGTGGAGAGATTGTAAGAACCAGAGAACCAGGAAGTCTGTTGGGAGATTGTGCCTCCTAGCTACACTCGTGGAACCTCAACAATATGGCTTCTTAATCAAGAATTAAAGAAGTACACTAAAAGGCATGCTAGCCTGGAAGGGGGAAATCTTATGGAGCCCCACCCCTAAACTAAGAACTATAGGCAACTAAGAAACGTTGAAAGCAGGATAAACAGTCTTCCTAAGGGGTGAGCCCCCTCATTGGTTTTCCAATACTAAGTGACCAGCCCTGAAATCATAGGCACACAAGTAATACTAAATGGCTCAGCAGTATTTATATATTTATGCACATATATGCATATATTATGTGTATATATGCAATATGCATATATATAAGAAGCAATGAGTTCAAAATGGGAAAATGATGTGATTACATTTTAATTGTTAAAATATACACTAAGAAAAAAGAAATGCTCTCCTTTAGATTTTTTAAAAAATATTTTGTAATTATAAACAATGCTATAATGAACTGTCTTATGCCTGTGTGTTCATTTGTACACCATGAAAGGGATATGTTCAGAGTCAGTTCCTAAACTTGGTGTTCCTTGGCTAGGGAACATTTGCTCATGGAGTCTCACTGACTACTGCCAAGCTTCCCTATTCCAAAGAGCCCTCATCATCTGAATTCTCGTCAGTGCCTAAGAAAGGATCCATACCACAGTCTCACACTGGTTTCTAATCACATAGACAAGTGGTGTCTCTGTTTTCCATTGGCAGGTGTCTCAGTAAGGAAGAGGTTGAGCAGGTTTCAAAATATTCAAGAGCCTCTTATTGAGAAAGAACTGTCTGTTCTTGTCTCTTTCTCTGTTCTAGGCAATGCTGCTTTTTTCCTTTCAGTTATTAAGAAGTCTCTCTTTGGGGGAAATAGGTGCTCTTGTGATATTTGTTGAAATATTTGTATGTCATCAGACAAACTTGTGAATATTTTTTATTCTATTTATATTTGCCAATCTTTTCCTTCATTGCTTCTGGATTTTGAGGCACATTTAGAATTCCTCTCCTTGACACCGAGTTATAAGATATTTGATGCGTTTTCCATACACGTTTGTGTGTCTTCCATGTAGCCCAGGCTAGCGTGAACCTCTGTGTGCAGTCCAGACAGAACTCAAACTGTGATCCTTCTGCCTCAGCCTCACAAGTGCTAAGAATATGTTTTTATTTTTTAATTTTGGCTAATTCACTTGGAAAATTTTTCTTGTATATGATTACTTAGTTACTGTTCTAGTGCTGTGAGGAGATGCCATGACCAAGGCATGTTATAAAATAAATCATTTCATTGGGGCCTTGTTTACAGTTTCAGAGGGTAAGACCATGATCATCATGGAAAAGAGCATAGAGGCAGGCAGGCAGGCATGGTTGGAGCAGTAGCTGAGAGCTCACATCCAAGCAACAAAGTACAGGCAAGAGAGAGCAGGAGACTGGGCCTGGTGTGGGCTTTTCGTAGGGCTGAGAAGCACCTAAGGAAATGTTTAGCATCCTTAGTCATCAGGGAAATGCAAATCAAAACAGCCCTGAGACTCCACCTCACACCAGTCAGAATGGCTAAGATCAAAAACTCAGGTGACAGCAGATGCTGGCAAGGATGTGGAGAAAGAGGACCACTTCTCCACTGTTGGTGGGACTGCAAGCTGGTACAACCACTCTGGAAATCAGTTTGG
>CM052701.1:29826488-29853700 GCA_028551405.1 Uromys caudimaculatus | reverse complement strand
AGGAGACCTAGAAAGGGGGAAGCATTGGAAATGTAAATAAAGTATCAAAAAAAAAAAAATGCAGGTATTACTTGACAACTGATTTTGATTCCTTTAGATATTTACCCAGTAGAAGATAGCTGGATCACATGGCAGCCATAGTTTTAGTCTTTCTTTCTTAAAAATCTCCAGACTGCTTTCCATAACAGCAACAGTAATTAACATATCAGTTTTGTTTACACTATTTTCCTATTATTCAGAATCTGATATGTAATAATCAATAAATAATTGTTACATGACTGAAATAAATGAACTACGTATTAACAAACAAACAAACAAACAAAAAAAGAAACCTCAATGCCCATCCTCCAGTTACAAACTTTCTCCAATGAGGCCACACCTACTCCAACAAGGCCACACCTCCTAATCCTTCCCAAATAGTTCCACTAACTATGAACCAAACATTCAAATATATGAGCCTATGGGGCCCATTCTTATTCAAACCTCCACAATGATGTCTCTAATTTTATTGTTTTTCCAAAGTTATTTTCCAAAATTATTGTTGTCTCAGTTTATTAATTGAAATTTCTATTTTTCAGTATTTTTCATTCAGTGTGTATGTGTGTGTGGTTGGGAAGACACTCATCTCATAATGTGCACATGAAGAGATCAGCTTCAGGGAGTCATTACTCCCTCCACCTTGCTACGGCAAGAGTATCCTTTGTTTCTATTACTGTGAAGCTCCTTCCAGTCCCCACTCCCAACATGAACCATCCAAGACCATTAGTAACAGTGTTAAGCGCCACAATAATCATGTTTAATAGAATCTCAGCAGAGCGCAGACAGATGAAGAGAATGGCTTGTTCCATGAAGGTTTCAGTGGCATGGGCTTTCCAGATAAGGTAGGTTATAACCCAGCTGATAGAGGATAACCAAGACTAAATCATGAGTCTGAGGTTAGCCTAGGCTATATAGTATGTTTAAAATAAGCCTGAGCAATGTCAAAAAAATTGTTTTAAAACACCAAAGGATATAGATGTAACTCCATGAAGAGCATCCACCTAGCATGTTCAAGACCCTCCCTCAGAGAGAAAGTAGCATGGGCCTGCAGTGTTTGGTCTTGAAGGACATACAAACAGATCTTCCTGTCATGATAATGACTGGTTACACCTGAAGGGATCTGTAATAGCAGCAGTCCTTTGTTTGTTCAGCATGTGGGCATCTCGCACTTTCTGGGACAGCATCTGAGCCTCTTGAAGATCCACTTCAGCAAAGGCACCTCTGACAGAATTGACAGATGGCAGCTTTTGAAGAGGTGGTGATTTGGCCTTATTCTGCTACCTGAGTCTCTTGCATAGGTCAGAATCTTCCTTCATGGATCTCCAAATTTATCCAGAAGAATAACAAAGACAATAGGACCTTGTGTCCTTGTGTGCCTGAGGATATCACCAATGGCAACACTTCCCTTATCCTTGCTTGGTTAGTATATCCATTTTGCAGAGGCAGAAGCTGAAAGTCCAACAGGCTGTTACACAGTGGAGTCATTGTCAGGGCAGGGTTTGTACCCAGCACTCACCTTCACTATTATTGTGCCTAGTCACCAGTAAGACAAGTTCTTAATTATCACCATTGATGAGCAAAAAGATTTGAGAAGCTTATGATGCTGAGTTTTCATTTGCTTATTTCATGACTTGCAAAAAAGAAAAATCAACGAGGACTCCTCTGATTAGCTCCACTGTTCTGGGTCACTACAGCTCATCTCAGACACATCCAACAGGAGAGTCTAAAAGAAATAGACTGGTTGAGCTGTCTAGATCATATCTTCATCAATAACTGCTATGAACTTTTCAAAGAAGAAAGTGATTTTGAATGTAGAATGAGTGCTGGTTATAGATTTAAAATGCAGACAGTATAAGCTGGCTCTGCTTAAAAAGTCCTGGAGAACAACTGACTACTGTTAAATACAAAATGTCCTCCTGTCTCTAGCATTCATTTGCCAGTCACATTGTCATTTAAAAGTAGTCATTTTGAAAGCAGTAATTCACTCTCTACAGTCCTTCCTTAACACAATTTTCAGCCTGCAATTTAGATGATAGGAAAATTACAACCTCAGTGCACTATATTATGTGATATAAATGTTATTGCAATTAAGCCTGCTAGGAATACACACACACACACGCACACACGCACATGCACACACACACACACACACACACACACACACACACACACACACACACAAACACGACCCAAATACAGCTGGTCTGCAATTTAGTCTAAGTAACTGTTTCCCTTACAGGGAAGGGACTTCTTTTATTCTAATAGAATATAGGGCCCAAACAAGTCTCAATGAGGAACCGAGCGACCAGGTCTGAACAGAATTGGAATGGATGAAAGAAGTCTGAGTTTGCCTTTACTGGTCAGGACATGGGCAGATGAAGTGGACCTCTATGTCAGTGAAGCAGCTAGCTATTAAAGCTAGAAGTCAGAATGATCCAAGGTACCCTTCCCTACCTGCTCAAAGACAGCTGGCTTTCCATGCTTTGAAAGCCTTAGACAGCTCAATTCTCCTGCAATCACTGAGTCCACAGTGATTTTTCTTGAATCATCAAGTCAAAGTTGGTTCTAGGCTGTCAAGATCATTCCTCAACTGTCCTCTTTGGAGGATACCTTTCCTCCTCACTTATTTTATTCTTAACTCTGTTGCATGAATACTAGATTCTTTGTAAATCTAATCATATTACTCTCTGGTTCCAAAGCCTTCAGAGTCTCTCTTGCCAATGTCATGCCTTGTTGGGTTAGGCTCTCCCGGACATACCCTCTACTTATATCTTCTTATAGGCATTCTTGGTTGGCGAGGCTGTACCTCTATCTCATCTAAAACCCCCATGGAGTATGTAAGTCATCCTCTTCATCTGTCTGTGTTCTGCTGAGGTCTTTGTTAAATATACATATTGTGGCACTTAATTCAGTTACCAATAGTAATGACTGAGTCTCACTGGAAGCAGGGACTATAACAGAATTGGAGCTATTTTATTTCAGAGCATTGCTACCATGTTGAAAAGAAGTAGAAAATGCCAATGTAAGGTATAGTAACTGAAATGGCCCATTTAGCTCCTGTGCTGGCTAATTTTATAGTAACTTGATACAATCTAGAGTCATCTGCGGGAACTCCAATTGACAAAATGCCTCCATAAGACTGGGCTGTAGGCGGGCACCTGTAGGCTATTTTGTGGTTAGTGATTGATAAGGGAGGGTCCAGCCCATTGTGGTTTGGGGATACCTCTGAACTGACAGGTTTGAGATCTATAAGAAGCCAGACTGGAAAGGTCATGATGAGCAAACCAATAAGCAGTGACCATGACCTCTGCATCCTCTCTTGCCTCCAGGCTCTCTGGAAAAGCAGACAGTGCTCTTAACCTCTGAGCCATCTCTCCAGCCCCATTTAAATAAAGTGTCTACTGCTTTTCCAGTGGACCTTAGTTTGGTTTCCAGCACCCACATCAGGCAAATCACAACCACCTATAACTCCAGCCTCTGGCCACTGTGGGCACTTACATTCACATGAATATGCCACATATAGGCATACATATCATTAAAAATAATAAAATTGTCTGCATTGAATTACCAAAAAGGAGATGAAATGGTGGGAGGCTTCTACTCATAACCCATTGTCTAAGCAATCACATGAGGATTCATAACTTGTAAGGGATGCTGGGAAATGTAGGCCCCCGGTGCCAAGCTATACCCAAAAAAGAAGAGAAAGCTTGGGGTAGGCTTGGGGTGAGCCTCCACAATGACTTATATTAAAAAGGAATTGGCATGCTTACAGAAAAAGGCAATATTTAAAGTCCCATAAAAGACAGCCATGATGATAACAATGATTTCCCAAGTGCTTACTGTATACCAGGCACCAGTCTCAGCATACATCGCCTCATTTTAAAAAATAAATTGCAATGTAGATATTATCTGGGTTATTTTTTTCCACTTTAAAAATCCTAAAGCTCAGAATGAGAAACAATTTGTTTGAGGTCACATAGGAGAGTAGGGATTCATATTTGCGTCTCGGCTCTCATATCATCTTTCCTAAAAATCTTAACCTTCAAAACAGAGTCTACACAGCACAATGAGCTTGGGAACACAACAATATGTCACCTGTTAGAGGGTAGGAAGAATTTCAGTGGCACATGCAACTGTCCCCCTCACTTTACAGTTGAGAAAATTGAGGACCGCAGAGGAGGCAGTGCCCGGTTGACAGCCATTCTGATATTTGGGCCTTTTCAACCTAATGTGGGGTTCAAAGCAGCTACAAAGCCAGTAGAATAACCAATGATTGTGTTGTTTGAAGTTAATTTTTAGAGTGGTAAGCGCATCTATTCATGCTTGCCCTGGTTGGGTTTTGTCCATTTGTCACAAACACAGACATATCTGAAAAGAGCAAATCTTTTTTTTTCTTTTCTTTTTACTTATTCACTTTACATCCCACTCACTGCTCCCCTTCCAGTCACCTCCTCCCAAATCCTTCCCCCACCCCCTCCCCTTCTCCTCTGAGCAGATGCCCTCCCCCCTGGGTATCCCTCCACTCTGGAACATCAAGTCTGTGAGAGTAGGTACTTCCTCTCCCACTGAGACCAGACAAGGCAGCTCAGCTGGTAGACTATATCCCACAGACAGGCAGCAGCTTTTGGGATAGCCCACACTCCAGTTATTCAGGACCCACATGAAGACCAAGCTGCACATCTGCTACATATGTGCAGGGAGGCCTAGGTCCAGACTGTGTGTGTTCTTTGGATGGTGGTTCAGTCTCTGTGAGGCCCAAGGGTCCAGGTTAGTAGATTCTGTTGGTCTTCCTGTGGAATTCCTATCCCCTTGGGACGGCAGTCCTTCCTCCTATTCTCCCATAAGCATCCCCAAGCGCCATTCACCGTTTGGCTGTGGGTGTCTGCATCTGTCTGAGGCAGCTGCTGGGTGGAGCCTCTCAGAGGACAGCCATACTAGACTCCTGTCTGCAAGCACAACAGAGTATCATTAATAGTGTCAGGGACCGGTGCTTGTCCATGGACGGGTCTCAAGTGGGGCGGGTTATTGGTTGGCTGTTCCCTCAGTCTTGCTCCATTCCCCCATGCCTGCATTTCTTGTAAACGGGATAAATTTTGGGTTGAAAGTTTTGTGGGTGGGTTGGTGTCCTTTTCTTTCCACCAAGATTCCTGCCTGGCCACAGGAGGTGGCCTCCCCAGGTTCCATATCCCCAAAGCTGTGAGTCACAGCTAAGGACACCCCCATTGATTCTTCGGTGCCTCCCCTGTCCTAGGTCTCTGTCTGAGAAGAGTGACTCTAAATTGTGACAATGCCTTCATAAGACTGGCCTGTAGTAAGTCCGTGGGCAATTTCTTGGTTAGCATTTTATGTGAGAAGGCCCAGCCCACTGTGGGTGTTGCCACCCTTGGGCTAGTAGTCTTGGGGTACATAAGAGAGCAGGCTGAATAAGCCATGAGGCGAGAGCTTGTAAACAATGTTTCTGGCTTCTGCTAAAGTTCCTGCCTCCAGGTTCCTGCCCCAACGTCCATGGAGGGTGGATTACAGCCTGTAAGCGAGGTAAACTCTTTCCTCCCCTAGTTGCTCTTGGTCATGGTGCTTTATTACAGCAATAGAAACCCTAGCTAGCATAACGCTAGACATTAAACAGTTGCCTCTTTCAGTTTTGTTGCTGTATTCTTAATATAAACCACGTTAAGTAAACTGCATCCCCAAACATGGTGGAATACTAATACGATACAATACTAATACTCTGCATTTAGGAGACTGAGATAGAAAGATGACCTTGAGTTCAAGGCTAGCCTGATCTATATAGTGAGATTCTGTCTCAAAGACACAGAGAGACAGCAATGAGCTTGGACTTCGGTTTAGATGGGTTCTAACAAACCAAGGGCAAACATCTTGGTTCTTGAAGATTTTCCCAATTTTCGCAGGGGGATGTGGGGGGTGCCTTTTGGGCCCCATTTGCTACCATTCTGCCTTCCAACACCACACAGGATATGATATTGTTCTGCCTGTAAGTGATCTTAAGAGGATTTGTCCCAAGCAAAGCAGAGATACCTGTATAAATATGAGTCTCTGCATCTGTTGTTTTGTATGGGTGAAACGGCCCTTTCATACTTAGACCTCTAATGCAATCTGATCATTTGTAAAAATGACAGTTCATTTGTTAACCATTTTTTTGCCCTCCCTTCAAGTTTTCCTACCTTATCGGGTGGACTATGGAAGTTCCCCTTCTTTCTACGTGTTGTATAAACACGGCACATCTGAGCGAAGATACTACAGGGAAGAGAGTAGGTATACTTGGACAGACTTCTGCACTGCCTCTGTTCTGGGCCCCTCCGTTCTTCCAACCCAGGAGTCATTTTAACCTGACTTAGAGTAAAGCAGGTTTTCAAAGCTTTGAGAAATGCTATTAATTCTGTAAATTAGCCCTGGATCACCTGTTTTGTCAATTAATCCACTGGCACTGAGCTCATTTGAATTCTGTTCAGACTTAGAAGCCCTTTGCTGCAGACGGAGGCGATGCACACTGCCGGAATGAACCGGCTGGGGTTTATTAGCTCGCTAGGCAATGTTTTCTGAGTGAGCGTATACGGTGTGAAAAGCCCAATTTTGATAATGGATGTGCCTCTCTGAGCTTTTAATTCCATGTTTAATTGGGCACAAAATTCAGGCTCTCAGATTTCGTGGAGGTGCTGGGCAGAACAATCAAACCAACAGTGTGATGAGCGGGTGGAGGGGGGCGTCCGACTTCGACTCAATGACACCAAGGAAGCCCCCAACCGAAGTCTATTGGTTTAAAGCATGTTTTAATGAACAGAAAATTACGAGGAATTGTCTTGATTGGGCTAAGTGCCTCACTAACAAGGAAGAACATTAGAAAAACAAAAAGTTAACAGAGACTTCCTGACTTTGTGGAGAAAGCTGGCACCTTCCGAGCCACTGGAGACTGATGGATGGTGACTTCCTCCTTCCTCCTCAGCAGCATCTGGACCCCTCCTCCCTCCACCTCACCCTGAGAGACTTTTTGTAGCTCAAACCATTCTGAAAGGTACCAGTTAAAACTCTCTTGAGCAGTGCAAAGTCTTTATGGGAAAAAAAAAAGAAAACCCAAAAATACATCCGTGAATAGAGTTATGGATGGTGATTGGATCCATAATTTTTAGCAAATTATTTACTACAAGCCATCGGTTTGGAATCAACAATTCCACTTTTTTATATATTATTATATATTATGTGTTATACATTATATAATACATAATATATTATGTATTTTATAATTATAGTATTATTCATATTTCCCCTATATTATATATAACATGTATATATGCATATAGAACATAATAATAGTGTATGTGTATATAATATATAATATATTACATGTATAGTACATTATACATTATATGTTGTACATTATATATCACATGCTATACATTATACATTATATGCTATATATTATATATCATTATATAGTATATATTATATATGTATATATAATTTTTATATATTAGAGTTAGGGTTATATTACTTTCATTGTTTCCTAGACTCTAAAATAGAGGAAACGTTGCCTGCATTTTCATGTGTCATTGATTGTTGATTGAGTTAATTTTAGTCAGAGAACAGATCTCCAGTCTATTGGTTATTTGAGATTCCAGACTGTGTTGACATATTCCATACACATTTAAAAAGATTTCCTCCCCCCCCCCCAGGGTGGGGGTATCTGTGTCTTTTCCAGCAGGCATGCTTGTTGATTTCCGTGAATAATTTTGCTGTGTTATTCTGAACAATTTTCAGTTCACTGAGAGTTGGGTTGCATCATGCTTGTAAATGGACTGACCCATGCCTCCTTCTCCAGTCTTATTGTTAGAATCGTAGTTTTAAGAAGAGTTGGACATATCGTGATACGTATTTATGGGGTAAGTAACATGATGCTCTGATACACATACACATGTGTGATGCTCTAATTGGCTAAGCACTTTTCAGTGGCTTGTTTTAAATGCCTGCCAAAGGTCCATGAGGCGAAGGATTGTTTCTTAGTTTGGCATTATTGGGAGATGGCAAAACTTGAGGAGCTGGGCCTGTGGCAGAGGTCTTCTGATCCTGAAGAGGAACAGAGAGATGGCAGCCATTTTCTTTTCTCCCATTTTCTTCCTAGCTGTAAGGTGCAGTTTTGCTCCATCACAGCCCCTCCACCACCATGTGCTGCTTCACTGCAGGCCCCAAAGCAACAGAGCCAAAAGATCCCAACAGAAACCCCTAAGCCGTGAGCCAAAACAACTCCTCTCTGTTTTCCTGTTTTCTTTTTTTCAAATTCCAGCAACGGTGACTTAATTAAGCATCACTCCCTCCCAGTATAAACAAAATCCAGTTTAAAAAAATAAATAAATAAACCACAAAACATCAGGTCTGGAGCCATAATAAAACAGACAAAAACAGCACTCAAGAGGCAGAAGCAGGCAGATGTCTGAATTTTGGGCCAGCCTGGTCTATGTAGTAAGTTGTGGACACAAAATGACTGGCCTGCCACCACAGATATCCCACCATGACAGACTCCACCCTCAAACTGTGAGCCCACAAACCCCTCACCACCTAAGCTGCTTTGTCAGGTATGTTACCTCAGCAACAACACAACACAATGACTGACACTCTGATCATGTGGATTTGTTGGTACCTTGATCTTTCCCTATGGTTAGAATACACAGAATCCTTTCTCCTGACCACACACACACACACACACACACACACACGCACGCACGCACACACACACACACACACACACACACACACACACCCCATACATCAGCACTATCAATAGCCATCCTTCTGTATAGTGGAGCACTGGAGCCTGTTTCTTCCTTGTAATGCTAACTTAGTATCTGCCACCCGCCTCTGTCTTTTCCTCCTTTATCCTTGGGACATGATTGTTTTTATCATACAGGAATTTTTTTTTTTAAATCTGTCACATATGCCTTTTTTCATTATGATATCTTCAGTCTAAATTCTATTTTTTTCTACTAGAAAACTATCAGTTATCTTTAACTCTTTTAAAAATATTTATTCTCATCTTAGTAATAATGTGAATCCCTGTGTCTGTGAGGAATGTGGGCTGCACATGAGTGCAGTTGCGCACAGAGGCCAGAAGAGGGCATCTGATACCCAGGAGATGAAGTTAGAGGTGGTTATAAATCATGGTTATAAATCACCCGCTGTGGGTGCTGGGAACTGAATTCCAGTCTTCTACAAGAGAAGTATGAGCACATCTCTGCTAAGCCATCTTACCGTATCCTTCTTTGCCTCATTGTTATTATTTATTTATTCAATGTTTTTGAAACAACGTTTCTCTGCATAACAGCCCAGGCTGGCCTGGAACTGGTGTTATGACCAGGTTGTCCTCGAACCCACAAAGATTCACCTTCCTCTGACTCCTGAGTATGAGTATCAAAGGTGTGCACCACAATCCCCAGCTGCCTCATCTTTTTTTTTTTTTAATCTTTTATTTTCAACCTTTCTAAATGACCTAGGGATTGGGATTAAACTCATCTGACTTATTGTCCTATTCAAAATTCACAAAGGTCAGTATCTCATTAGGAACTTAGCCTGATTTTTTTTTTTTTTAAGGAATAACTGTTGAAAGCAAGGTTCTTCAAATACTTGAAATAATTTGAGAATCTATAGGAACTGGGGAAAGAAAGTAGTTCCCTTCTTTGTTTGCCCATCTGGACTTGGAAGCTGTGAACACCTGGAGCTTCTGACTTGTTCTCTTTGGGGGAAATCTTGGGCCACAGCTCCAGGATGCTCAGCTCTACAGACCACTCCCCCAGTCAGAAGGCAGCAACAATGTAACAGCTCTCCATGCCCTTAGGGAGTAAAATGTTTAGATGAGAAAAACCTCCCTAAAAGCATTTGTGAGAGATGACTGAGTGTTTTTTATCAGTGTCGATAGAGACTTTCCCCATAAATATATGGCATTCAATAACACAATCTCCTTTCCCAGATACATACGCATGTCCTTCAAAGCACTCTTCCTCCAACCATGTGACCATTCAGCAGAGAAAAATCAGCCCGTTTACATAACAGCCGTTAGTGCGAGCGCTGACATGTTACTTCAGGGCCTTCCGTCTATAATGGGTTTTTCAAATGTGTTGCCATGTTCAGTTGATTAGTTGTGGGTGATCTGAAATGTCAAACTATTAGCCTTGACAACTACTGCCGAGGTTACTATCTTTGGAAAATATCTTTTTAATAATATAACTGTTTGTAAGTGGAAAGAGTGATGCTCAAAACACAAGAGACTCAGTAAGTGTGGATTACCAAGCCACCAATGGTCTCAGTCCCTCATGCTCCTTGCTGAGACCTGGGTCTCTGGGCTCTTTTTTAATGAGCATGCTCCAGCAGGGGACCCCCAGGCTCTTCTAGAACACACATATGGATTTGGGGGTTGGAATCTGAAACGAGGGAGGAGAGAGGACAATAAACCTTCAGTGGAAGATTCTAGCACCTGCCCCCCACCCACGGTTAAAACGTCGTGATTAAAAAGACATTTCAAAAGCTACCCCGAAACGAGGGTTTAGAATAAGGCTTTGGAATGGGGAGATTTTTAAAGTTTAAATCTGCAGATGTCAGTCATTAAGATAGACGGGATGACATGAGTCGTGGACCCCTCCTACCCCATTCTTCACCGTCTCTCACCCCCACTGCCCTGCCTAAGGGCACACTGTGTCTGTCACCCCGGCTCCTGATTATTCCTTACTCAGTGCATCTTTTCCATTCATGATCCCAATAAGCAGGGTAGCCATACAATCTATCTTCAAAGTAGGACATGCTCAAGAGTGGAAGGGACATATGGATTACACTGGGCGGACCAGCCTGGCGCGCTCCTAGACACCGGGATATATGGTTACTCTACCAGTAAAGGCTATTGTCTCCTTGGGAATAACTTCCTGGAAATCACACTTGAGCGTGGTAGGGGTTTTGCTGGACTGGGAAACACAGTAAGCAAAACATCACCCACCTTTTATGGTTGGAATGGCATTGAATCTCACACAATCAACGAAATTAAAACCCACCACTGGGTTAGACCTGTAGACACCTGCTACCACCCCAGCCTCTCCCCAGCCTGGACTAACCTCCATAGCCGGGGCTTCAACAGAAGGAAGAAAGACCCACCACCAGGAATATTTTCTTTGTGTTGCTTTCACAGTGAAGTCAGTTGACCTCAACCACTGCATCTGTAACATCCACTGGGCAAAGTGAAGAAGGAATTTACACACAAGGTGTTAGAGTACTGAAAGGCGAGTCTTCTGATTCATCTTCTAGAGCAAGGATACCGGTACTATACCCTAACCCAAAGTCAGACTGATAGTGGAACTCTTAGGTACTGCCAGGTTGCTGGGGAGGATGGTGGGCAGAGGGAGGTAGCAGGGCTATTTCTATTATCACTTAAAGGACACTGCAGGCCACCACCAGCTCTTGTAACCATCACCTGAAGGCAGGCCCAGAAGTCTCTGCTTCAGTGAGACTGCAGCCTTGCAGGTCTGTCCCCCATCCCCACTCTACCCTCAGAAGTATGCAGGGGTTGGAGAAGCTGACTCTGACATATTTGTTCAGCTTTCCTCTGGAAAATTTTGAAATGTGATTTGATCATTTCAATACCCCCCCCCCCAAAAAAAAAGCTTACTAAAAACTACAGTGAGCATGGATTTTGAATTTTATTATAGATTCTTAGCCCGGATAGGGGCATCCGCAGAGGATTTAAAAGACCGAGCTGTTCTGAATGAGGGATTATGAATGTGTAATTTTGCTCTTTGTAGAGGTTGTGGTCTTTCCTTGTTGAGGGCAGCCTCAGAATGATGCTTCTAAGATGGGGTGAAACACACAGGCTGACAAGAGAACTGGGGCTTGAAATAGCAACACGTCTATGTGTTTATTAGTACATTAAAACACAGGGTCTCGTGGAGTCTAATAGCCCTGGATATAGTTGACTCAGATAACGGCATCTCTGCAACAAAAGACTGATGTGAAAATACCTGATTTTGATTGGTGGCAAAGTCACAGGTCCTGTTATTGATATTATTGTGGTTTATTGTCTGTATGCATAATTAAAGAAAATGTCAAAGTTCAGTCAGAGGCTTGTTAAAATAATAAAGTAATTTGCTTTTTATCTGAGGTTATAGGCCTCTGAATTCCAATCATTGACTTCTTAGAACCTCAGATTAACAACAAATATCATTCTTGCAAACCACAGCCTCACTATGTCTGTAACCTGCCTGGTTATACATGAAGGCATGACCTGCCGGCTATTTGTCTGCACAAGCCTAAACCTTTCATAGAGTCTTCTCTGGAGACTCTGCCTTTTCCATCTTTATCCCCAATGGGGGCAATGACCAAATCTCACATTCTTTGAGAACACTTCTGGATACCATGCCAGTTTCTCCTGTTGCAAAAGAACTTTGCTCACATATATAATTTCTCCTGAAATAAGTTGAATATAGAACCCCCCCTGAAACTCTCAACTGTACATCAGAAATCTGATAGACTAGTCTTCGAAACTCAGTTTCTGGGGGGAAAAAAGAACAGAGAATTGCCACCATCCCTACAATTTATTTTAATTAATTTTGTTGTTGTTGTTTTGTTTTGTTTTACTTAATGACTGTCACTAGAGACACAAGCAGAATCTGAGTCATTCTAAGACTCAATATGGCATATGTGGCTTTAAGTAAGGTCTTAGGGACCAAGTAGATTTTGGTTCCAGTTGCGGTCAGGTATTCACTAAATGTGACTCCAGTGTCTCGTCTCTCTGAGTTTCAGTTTCCCAAGCTGTAAAATCCCAGAGCTGAGTTGTCGTGTGGGCTCTTTGTATATATGCCAATTTTCTTTCCAAAAAAAAGATGCTGTGCCCAACTCTTGAGGTTTCCAGTGAAAACGTTTGTTTGGAAAACATAATTTGGGGGCTGGAGAGATGGCCTGAGGTCAAGTATTTGCTGCTCTTGCACAGAACCTAAGCTTGGGTCCCAGCACCTATGTCAGGTAACTCACTACTGCCTATAACTCCAGCTCCAGGAGATCCAAAACCCTCTCCTGGCCTCCACAGGCACGCACACGAACATACACACACACACACATGCACACACACATACATACACACATGAACACACACACACATGAACACACACACACATGAACACACCCACACATGAACACACACACACATGAACACACACACACACATGAACACACACACACATGAACACACACACACATGAACACACACACATGCACACACTCATGCACACACACATGCACACACACATACATACACACATGCACACACACATGCACACACACATACATACACACATGCACACACACACATGCACACACACATACATACACACATGAACACACACACATGCACACACATGCACACATTTACATGCACATGCACACATATACACACACATACATACATACACATACACATGCACACACACATACACACATACACACACGCGTACACATTTTAAAATAAAAACATGTCTTTTAAAAAAAAGAAAAA
Source organism: Uromys caudimaculatus (assembly GCA_028551405.1). Taxonomy (NCBI): domain Eukaryota; kingdom Metazoa; phylum Chordata; class Mammalia; order Rodentia; family Muridae; genus Uromys; species Uromys caudimaculatus. Next base: position 29,840,127 of record CM052701.1, on the reverse strand, counting down.
CTCCCATTTTTTATAGCATGTGACAACACCTCAACCAGGAACAAATGCTAAGTGTTTTTCCCAGAGAAAGAATTTCAAATACAAATGAAGAAGGGAAATCAGAGCTGGAAACTGTTAAGAAACAAAAATATTCTACATAGGGTCTAGCAGCAAAATCAGAAAGAAATAAATCAGAGTTCCTGAAACCAAACTTAAAGGTTACCCTTCAGTCCTTCTTGGCAACAGTGTTATTGAATCACATAATAAAGGATACCATGTACAGATTGATTCTGGAGAGAGGACGTTATAGTTTGAAGGGAAAATGTCCCCACAGGCTCGTGTATTCTGACACTCAACCCCCAGATGGTGGAGCTATTTGGAAGGGTTTTAGAACACAGGCCTCTAGAGGTCACAGGGCTTTGAGAACTGTAGCCGAGCCCCGCTTCCAGGCTGCGCCCTCTGCTTTCTTGTCAGCAGTCAAGATGCACTGTATGCCTGAACCAGGAGCTGACATAGACTCCTTCCTTACATTTCTTCTGTCAGGTATTCGGTCACAGTACTGTGACAGTAACTATCCAGAGAGCAGTGGAGTTTTATTGTGCCATTAAAGAGCCCACTAACAAGGTAAGCAAGAATGGCTGTCTGCCTCATGCTGGCCTTCTCCCCTCTGGCTTTACTTCCTGGGCAGTTCAGTGACAGAATCACCCGGAGTGAGCATGGCTCCTCAGAAAGAACTCTGCCTCAAGAACTTTGCTGAGATGAAGCATGTGGGACCTGTTTTGTTCCTTTTATTAATCAAATTAGCCTCTATTATATACAAGAAGGCAATAAAATTGTAAAGCCACATCTCGGGCTTATTGCTTTTATTTGTGACGCTGGCAATTGCCTGTTCTGGTGAGTTTTAATATTTAGTAGATTTTCTTAAATGACTTTGTTTTCATTTTTTATTGAGTTTCCACCAACCATCTTTTATTTTTTAATACTAGAGATTAAATCCAGAGCCTCAGACAAGCTAGGCAAGTGATCTACCACAGACTGTATTTCCAGTCCATTTTATTTTATTTTGAGACAAAGCCTCCCTAAGTTGTCCAGGTCAGCTTCAAATCTACCAGATTCAAAGGAGATGAGACATCTCCAACTTCTCACAGCTGGTAAGTAGAAGAACTGGGAGTTGAACCCATTCCTCTGGTTCTCCTGTAACCCCCACTCTGAAGAAGCAGAGAAACCACTTGGGGAAGCTGACTTATGTACAGAGCATGGCTGTGGGACCTACCTGGGAAAGTAGAGGGTTTGCTGAAGGAACAGGAAATGCACAGTCTGTATAAGTAAGCAAAATGGCTACATGGTGTGCCTTTTGGAATCATCTTAGCATGATTTTAAAGCTTAAATTTCCCACATTCACCAAGTTTCAGGCAAAGCCGACTTGGGTTCATATTTGAATAGTATTAATATATTCAGCAGCTTTTCCCATTTAGGCCATAACAAATAGGTTTTAGAAACCTCAAGAGTGATGGCTCCCCCCTTTATATTCAGATTGACTTCTAATGCTATTCTAGGGAATTACTCAATAATAACTCTTACCACATCTTGATGAAAAGATAACGTTATTTCCATGGGGTATCTTTTCCTTGCCATGGGTGAAAAATGAAAGCACATAAAGGCTAATAACGTTATGTGAGGTTTAGCAGCAAATCAAATGAAATTATAGGTGTGAAATAGCTTTGCAAAGTACAGACTGCTATCCAAATATGAGGCATTATTATGAAGAACACTGGCACTCCATAACTTCTGACCACCATACTCCAAGTATCTTCCTGACTTCAGCTCAGGACACTGGACCTTCAATGTAACTTCCTAGTTCTTTCAGTCACTTAGCAAACCCTCACAGGCCAGATGCCATACTCTTGAATTAAGAGCCTAAGAATTTATCAGCCAAGGAGTGGAAGCCAAGACTAAAAAAAGTTTTCTCATTGTCTGGGGGTGGGGCTGGGGAGGGGAGAGCAGAATTATTGAATAAACTGTATCATTAAGACACAACATACTCAGCAGTCAGGGATTTAATAAATGAATGTTGATTCATGGGCTGGGTGAAGCAGAGGTCCCGAGGCACGTTGAAAGCTAGCAGGGGTTAAAGGAAGTTTTAGCCACTATTCCTCCTGCCTTTTCTCTCCCTCTTTTCTTCTCCACCTACTTCTTTTCCCCACCTCAACTTCCTCTCACCCTTCCCCCTCTCTTTATATGCTTCCTTTGTTTGGTTTCTTTGGGGGTAAGGTCTCACCCTATAGCCCAGGTTGGCCTCAGATACATCATCCTTCTGCCTTAGCATCCTAAGCTCTGAGGTTACAGGCATGCAGCACCATGCCTAGATCACTCCTGGTTCTACCGTAGCATAGTAGACATTTGAACCGTTTATGAAATGTATTTTTACTAAGGTTTTTTTTCTCAACTTTTTCCAAGAGGGCAAAACTGACTAGATCACTTTAGAATCCAGGTTTTTTTCTCTAACAGTTCGGATGAGTTCATGCTTACTGTTATCATGATTTTTTTTTTTTTTTTTTAAGGAGCGAGAAAGTCAGACCCTCCGCTGTTCCAGGATACAGCCATCAACACAAGCCACTTCCATTCTCATTTAGCAACTGAGCTTGTCAGAAGCTAGGATGGTCCTGCACACAAGCCACAAAGCCCATCCAAGCTCCAACATCCCCACCTTCAGGAAATAATGCAAAGCTCACATCAGTGCCCAGGACCTTTCGGATGTGGGAGCACATTGCGTACCCTGAAACAACCTCCTCTGGGTTCCCCTTCCCTCTTTTCTCCCTCTGCCCCTCAGCTCTCATCCCATAGAAGCATGACAACTCTGATGATAACCCCGTCTCTAGCCATCTGTTCCCCACCCCACCCAGTCCAGAAGATGAGAGCAAGAAGGAAGAAGTACCCACAATCCTCTGCTACAGAAGAGCAGGCTTCTGTAGGTGGTCATACCAGTTAGATGTTGCTGCAGAGACTCAACTTCCGAGGCCCCCACCTACTGCTCTAGAGGGAAAGGGACAAAAAAATAAAGACTTGAGGATTCCACACATTTCTCTGGTGTTAGAGAAAGTGTTGGCAAAGGTTTCAGAGAGTCTAAAGTTAACAACTGAACAATCTGAGAAGGGCTGAGGCCTACAATGAGGTATTTCAACAATGCTCTCTTCTTTTCTGTTCCTTTGTGAAGACTGGTTGGATTCCACTTTAGCCAGGGAACAATTCTCTCCTGGCACTCCACCAACATTAGAGAAATGCATTCAGCTCAGTGATGGGCAGATGGCTTACCATGCCTGTATTTCCTACCAGTTCTCTAGACCGGCATGTCCATTGGAACTTTCTAGAGTGTGGAAAATATTCTTCACCTGTGCTTATTCTTTACCCACACAATAGCCACGGTCAAAGTGCGGTTCTAAGCACTGGAGATGTAATTAGTGGGCCTGAGCAAACAGAGTATGTCATTTTAGGGGTTGTTGATCTGTGTGTTTATTTATCTAAATTTAAATTTCGATAGCTTCAGGAAGCCAGCAGCCACCGCCAGGAATAATAGAGTCTATGACAGTAACATCACAATTAGAGTTGGGAAATTGCACGTGTCCAACGTGGGGTAACTTATATCAGCACATTTTCACATAACGTCTTTTCCTTGGCCCTTTGTTTTTCACAGGGAGCATTTCCCACCTTCATCTTCTAACGCATCCACGCTTCCAAACTTGCGCTTCCCTAGAGTAACAGAGCTTCAACAGAAAAGTGGGCAAACATATCCGGGACACTTAAGGGGTTCACAATTTTGGGATTTTTTTCAGAAGCTACATTTTGTTTCCATGTTTTATACATCAACTAACAGGGCCAAACTAACTGAGAATTTGGTGACACTGTGTTTGAGCTGAGTAGCCAGGCTCTGCATCCAGAGATTCAAGTAGGCATGGATGGAAACAAATGGGGAAAATGACATCTCTGCCTCCTCATGTCCTACTCTAGTCTCTCTGTTCTTGTTATTACTCCCTAAACTGTACAGCACAGTAACTATCTACACAGCATTTATACTGTTAGAAGATCTGGGAAGAAAGTACGTGAGAGGGAATATCCAGGGTGCATTCACATTTTGTGCCTGAAGATTTTGTCTTGGGATCCTGGGACCAGTCCCTTTCCAAATAGCAATGAGAAATTCTAGTCATTATTTGGTCTTCAATTTTCAGGTAGAAAAATTGACAGGAAGTCTGCAGTCAACCTGTCTACCTTTCTAGCAGACACCAACAAAGCATTCATCTGCATTTTCCAAAATGCCCTGGTATCAGAGTCACCTGAAAACTCCTTAGAGTAAGTATGGGGCTGGAGTGATGACTTCTCAGGCAAATTTGGACAACTTTAGTTTGATTCCAGGAATCTACGTAAGGATGGACAGAGAGAACCAACTTCACAAAGTTGTTCTCTGACCTCCACATGCACACATACCCATGGCACACACGTGTGTGTGTGTGTCCCCACAGCACAGGGCACAGAAGACATCAAGGGAAGAGAAATCCAATCGACGACACCCCTGTAACGATACCCGTTGTTCTGTGAGTAGGAACTAACAGTCCGTGTCAAAAGCTTATTACCTTTAAGTGTTCTTAATACAACAATAATAACAGTAATAACAATAATGGAGTTAAAGGAGACAGTGGAAATACCAATGCTGATAGTGACAGAGTTTCCTGTACACACTTATCTCAACTGGAGTTAGACATGTCAATCACAACCTGGGAAAATGCTGTGAGAAAAAAATCTCAAATTGATATGTTATGTATACATTTTAACTTGTCTGGCAAATTTCATATGGGTTTTGATGCCTAGTATGGATTCAATCCCTGACAAATCCTTTCACAGTCTTCCTTAAAAGCTCCAAACTAATAAGCCTTGCAAAAATGTGTTGTGTGAGGCTTCTGGGGTCAAAGGAACCATGCCTAATCTTTACAGTCAGGCTTCTGGGGTTTAGAGCAAGTCAGGAAGCAGTCTCTCTCTCAAATCTGTGCCTTGTTGAATCCCATTTCTATTGGTTCATTTAAAAGCACCATCTTGAAATTGTCTACCCCTAAGAGCCAAAAGATGTTGCCTCTCTGTCAACGAGTCCCCCACTATAGATTTAAACCAAAGACTAAAACTACGGACTCAAATTATATCACCTCCATCTTGTTCGTCCCTTGTTAAGCAGTACCTCCTCTCCAGGGTGGGGAACCAAATTTTTCAGAGCTTTCTTTTGTAAATGTGAATAAGAAGACCATGCTGGTCATCAGCCATGCTCCTGTGAGCGTGAGGAGAGAGGCGGGAGTGGAAGGGAAACAAGCTCGTTAGCCAAGGCTATGCTGTCTGCCGCATCTACCTGCTTTTTTTTTTTTTTTTTTTTTTTTTTTTTGGCTTATGAAAATTCAACCTGAAGTGGACAAATGTGTCATTTTCTTCGGAGGTATGTTGCAATTAGACTCAATCTTCTTGCCCCATTGCGTATTCTGTAATTCAAGAGCTTTCTCTTTATTCCTCCACTAGAAATTTCTTGGGGTTCTCTGGAAATGGAGATCTGAAATCAAAGAGGGTTTCCTTCCTCTGTTTGTGACCCTGGCCTTTCAAAGAAGTAGACTGCACTAGAGATGGAGGCAGACAAGTATTTAGACTCATGCATCATTCACTTGGTACCTGGACACTAACACGCTCATAGTGATTCTGTGGGGCTCTTGTTTTCTGACTTGAACATTTCCCTTCTTGCCACATTACACGTCTCTGCCTCGGTCATTAGGTACATCTGCTCAGACAAGTTTGCTATTGTTTATCTCACTTACTGTAACATGGAGCACACCATTAGTGCTGCTGAGGATTACCCCAGCTCCAATGAAGATGCCTTAATAGTTTTGAAGGAAACTCACCCAAATTACAGTGCATAGGGGTAGAGTTCAGCCGTCTATAGACGTGAAGATCTTCCAGCGTTGTGCTGCATTCTTTTTCATTCATTTCCCATAGAGCAGGTTAAACCTCTTGAATTAAGATCTATGCTCAGATGCCGATGGAAATGGAGTGGGCACAGAAACAGATGTTTATTCGAACGTGTTTACTGCTGAAGTGCTGCTTCTGCCTTCCTCCTTTCATGGCCTGTTCAAGCTCTCAGGAAGGAATCCAGTATTTCCAACTATTTTATCGTTTCTCCAAAACATGTGGTATTTGAGCCTGCTGACAGCTACAAAGACTTTTGTTTTGTTTTGTTTTTAAAATAATGGCTCTGGTTGGTTTTAAAAATAATACCCGTGGAAGCTTTATTGATTTCAATTAAGAGATGTTATATGATACAATTAAGAGCTGCTGTGTAAGCTGCCTTCCATTCTGACCATGAAAAAGAACTCATACTGCCTTTTAGGATTCTGCATGCCTCTTTAAGTCGACTGTAGCCCAAGGCCACAGTCATTTACTCCTGAATTTGTACCTGGCTGAAGCAGGAAGTGAGTTGTGGCTAAGAGCCGAATTGCACCCATACAGTCTCTTTCTCTATAACGCTGTGCTTGTGCGCCCCCTGCTGTCTTAGTTTATGATGTCTTAGTTTATACTATCCACCTAGGTGGAAGTAAGACAATAAAGATGGCTTATTTATTTATTTTTACTATCTAAGCTTTAAGAAGCTGAGACCCTCACCTAGACGGGCAAGAATATATATCTTCAGAGTCTGTCTCCTTTACCCACAGTCATCCCAAGAACTTAATATCCCTTTAAAAATTACCTGTTCATGGTACAATTTTCACATTTATCTTTCAAAAAATGGATGCTCTAAGCAGGCTACTCAGGCATGTGAGAGAGGTCTGTGCACATGTATGTGCATGTGTGCACACATCTATGTGTGTTTATGTGTGGGGTGTTTGTGTGTGTGTGCTTGTATGTGTTTGTGTTTGTGGGTGCAGGCACCCCATTTCTGTCTGTTTTGTTTTATAAATGAGCCGCTGACACTACCTCCACTTCCCATAAGGTGTTGTGTAAGCACAGATCTACTATCGCCTATTCTATTGACTGACACTATGGTGAAACTGAATCACGCATCCATCTCATATTAAAATGTTAACTGACATGTGCATATTAGGAAAATGTACCATATGGTTATTCTGAAATGTGCTTATACCTCCAAAACATAGTTTATTTTCTACATCAGCCACTCTGGTAATTGGCTACTTCCAGAAGTATGAACATTATACTCTGGATGGCCAGCAGAAGCCCAAGCCAATATCATTTTAGGATTCCAACATTCCTGGATACAGAGAGAGAGATAGGGCTGATCTCACGGCATATGCTGGAATAAAACATCACTAGTGTAGACCTGTGCTCTCTTAGTACTGAGATAAAAGGACAAACTGTCTTCTTGGATCAGTGCAGAACAAACATGGCATGAAGTCCTTGCAGGGGTGCCAGGGTTGGGGTGTGATACTTCTCTGCCTCTCTGTCGTGACTGCCCACAGTTGGGGTCACCAAATCACCTGCACTCCAAAATCATCCTCTCAACTGCTTTGCCCATGCATTTCCACTTTTCTGTTCTGCAATTTGCTCTTCTATTCTGAATTAGATTCTTCCTCAGAATCCCAAACTACTCCATCTCATCCTCTGGATCAAAGACTTCAGTTGCTTTTTACAAATACTAAAATCTTCAACATAGCCTCCAAAGCCGTAAAGACATCTTCCCAACCAACCTCAGATTTGAGGCTCCTCTTGCACCATGTGTTTTACGAGGACATCCAACATTGAACGTTAAAGTCCATAAAGGGTGAGATAGAATCCAACAACAGTATCTATGTTGTCTAGTGCCAAGCCTGCTATCTAGAATAGGTTATGATTGTAGGCCTTTGTGGACTGACAGGACTTGATAGGAGAACCAGTAACAGTAGCCAACTCTCCTCCAATAATCAACCACAGACTTCATCAGTTTGGTGCAGATAACAGGGGGCCCGATGCCGTAACTGGGAGAACTTGGTGAAGAGAGCCTAGACACCACCTACTTAAGTGTTGAGAACTTATGAGAGCACCAAAATTCCAGAAATGTCTCTACTGGATGACAGAGCTCAGGAGCCTATGGTTTCTCACGTTGTTATCAGTTGGAAAGATTTTAGAAGTAGATATATCCAATGGCCAAGCAGCAGCAATCTTTCTGGATGTAGGACATTGGAAGGGGACTGTAGTCGTTCAAAGAATGATCAGTGAAGGGCCACTTGTTTTAAGCATTTTAGCTAATGTTAACCCATAGGATCCGCACACAAAAGCATTCTTAGGATGGTTGAAATACTGTCTCATGTGCTTGCATTTCTTCTAAGTAGTAGCAACATAAAAATGCCCATAATTTCAAAACATGGTTGAATTGTAGATCTAAGTCTGTGAGATTGTGTGTCCTTTTAAATGTGTTTTAACTGTGTTTTCTTGGAGATGTTTTCTCATTTAAGGAATACATCCATTTTGGAGGCTTGTTGGCTCATGTTCTATGGGCTCATAGAAGCAGCCATAAATAAGTCATTTTAAGATTCTTTGTGGACTGGAGAGATGGCTCAGCGGTTAAGAGCACTGACTGCTCTTCCAAAGGTCCTGAGTTCAATTCCCAGCAACCACATGGTGGCTCACAACCATCTATAATGGGATCTGATGCTCTCTTCTGGTGTGTTTGAAGACAGCTACAGTGTACTCATATAAATAAAATAAATCTTTTTTTAAAAAAAGATTCTTTGTAAGGGTCAAATGTATTTTACCAGTTGACGTAGAATCCTGATTTCCAAGGGAGGTTTCCAGCTCCATTTCTCTTTCTCAACATTACAAAACAGGAGCTGGATACCAAGAACTACACCCTAGTTATGATTTTTACCCTTCGCAACTTAACAGAACACACCCACCAGATCAACCTGCTCAGGTCATCACCCAGACACTGTCAACAGCTCCTCGTTGTCAACTCATTAAACCTCAGTCCCTTTAACAAGACCCTCTGCAGATTGGTGATACCAGCTCTGTCCTGCAAACTGGCCTCATGGTTTCCCATTCCTAATCCTTCCTTCTGCCATTCCTACTTCCCAGACAGTGCATCTGAATGAGCATTCAGAAACTCGTCCTGGCCAGAAGAGTCTTAAGCAAGTGACTGTCCTAGTATCCCAACACAAGATTCTTTCTTTGGCTTCCCCACAAATGCCTCAGCTGCCTTCTGTTGTTCTGTACACTGACTTCTCTTCTTAGGGGAGGTCAACCTCAAGGTTAGGGTGGCCACATGCCTCCCACACCCCAGTTGCCTCTAGTTTAAGGATGTCCTCGTTGTCTTAGTAATTGTTCGCTAAGAGAAAGAAGAGTCAATGTAGGCGACCTTCTAGTTTAAGTATTTTCTTTTTATCCCAGGAGCAAGGAGAGAGGTTCACCTCCAACTGTCAATGCCAGCCACCCAAAGGCAGATGAGCATCTGAATTCACAAATGCCCTTCTGCAGGGAAACAAAGTGACCTTACGGCAAAACTGAAAAGATGCATTTCTTGTATTTCCCCCCAGATCCGAGAAGGTAAGTGTCAAAGGCCAAGGATAAGAACACAGTTTTCTAAGCTCACAATAAAGAAGTTTCATATTGTCATGCTTAGAAACAGTAGGAGGCTCTGGGTGGCACAGGGGTGCTGGCTACTTACACAGAATTATTGCCTCTACTTTAGAAAATTTCTTTTTTTTTTTTTTTTTTTTTTTTTGGTTTTTCGAGACAGGGCTTCTCTGTGTAGCCCTGACTGTCCTGGAACTCACTCTGTAGACCAGGCTGGCCTCGAACTCAGAAATCTGCCTGCCTCTGCCTCCCAAGTGCTGGGATTAAAGGCGTGCGCCACCACTGCCAGGCCAAAAATTCTTATTCAATGTGGCTTTTTGTGGACACTACCCTGCTTTTATTTAAAATATACTTGACTTTTATTTCTCTTGCATTCAAGCCTCTGGTTAAAAGAAGATGAACTAGCAACAGGAAACTTGGTTCCCAACATAGAGCATTCTGTTGACTCCATGTAAGTGACCAGAACAAAATCTCTATAAGTACAGGATTCTCTGTCTGGACTCCAAGCCCTGTTTCCACTGTTGTGAACACCAATTTCCAGGAATTATGTCACCAACTGGAGGACATTTAGCAGGTTTCAACAGAGCTCTATTTAAATATGACACTTGAATCTAAGGCTACCCCTCCTCCAGAGACAAATATTCTCTTAATTTATCTGATACTACCCTGAACGCACATATGGAAGGAGCTACCCAGGCCTGGGGTGTGAAGACCAAACCACCAACCAAAGAGTACACATGGAGTGACCCATGGCTCCAGCCACATATGTAGCAGAGGAAGGCCTTGTTGGGCAGCAATGGGAGGAGAGGCCTTTGGTCCTGTGAAAGCTTGATGCCCCAGTGTAGGGAAATGCCACGGCGGGGAGGAAAGAGTGGGTGGGGGGGAGCACCTTCATAGAAGCAGGGGGAGGGAGGATATGATAGGGGGTTTCCAGAGGGGAAACGGGATAACATTTGAAATATAAATAAATAAAATATCCAATTTTAAAAAGAATGGTTGGCATTGACATAGAAGCTTTTCGTGGGGGGGAAACTACCTCCTTCTGCCTCCCTAGCCCCTCCCCTTCCATCTAAACATTAATGAACACAAAGATCAGATGGGAGGAACTCGTGTGTTCTCTCCCATCTCCCACTCTCCCTGGGTTTTTCTGCAATAGAAGAGTCTCCAGATTAGATAGAGTTCAGGCATCTCTGGGTTCAGTACTTGTCTCTTAGCCCAGTCATTCTTAGTCCATTTGACAGGTGGTTCTGTGAACAAATGACGCCATGCAGCCCAACTCTAACCCCCCTCAGTCAGGTTTCTTCTGTCTTATTTCTTGACCTCAAAAGAGCATTATAAACTATGGCAAGGTGCTTGTGTGTCTGCTTTTGCTTGCTATTGATGTTTGTGTTTTGAGACAGGGCTTTAGTCTGTCATCAAGGTTGGCCTGGAACTCACCATGTAGATCTCTCTGGCCTTGACTTCACAATATGATCTTTCTGTCTTGGCCACTATAGTGTTGGAATTATAGCCATGAGCTACCATGCTCAATTTCTGGAGGTTTGGGTGTTTTTGTTTGTTTGTTTGTTTTGTTTTGTTTTTAAACAGAATTGCCTAAGATCTTATAAAACCTTATTTATTTGCTTACCCTGTGTTCTTCATCCCCTCCCTCTTTCTCTCAGCACTAATGTTCTGTGAAAACCAGGATTTCTCTCTACCCTCAATACCTACAACAGTCCATGGCATACAGTAGAATCTCAGTAAATGTTTGTCAGGGGACTGTCTAAGTAAGGATATTTTAACAAAGTATCAGGTATTTTTTCTATTTTTATAGGCGATAGAAAAATAGATAAGATGATCAGATTAAATAAAATTGTAGTTATCAAGAAGGAGATGGGCTGGGCCGGAAGACCATGTGATGGGATTTCAAAGATCTAGCCCTGAGTCTGAGCAAAGCCAGCCTCTGACAAACAAATCCACCCCTCCCCCGGGCGGAGCCTCCAACAGGGCTTCCAAAGCTTCTACAGAATAAGGAAGCCTTCGGGATCTTGTTAATAGGCAGATTCTGACTCAAGGGTTGTAGGAGTGGGGATACCCTGAGTCTGCTTTTCCAACAAGGTCATGGATGGTGTCATGTCTATGACACTGGTGTGTGAACCACATTTTCACTAGTGAAGCTTAGTATGATCAAAATCAATCAAGTCCTTCATTTCATCTTCAGGACAAAACACTGATCAAATGGGGATGCTAACTGTTTTGTTTTGTTTTTTTATCAATACCACAGCCCTAGAAAGTACACACACAGGTAACCACAATGGAAAATACTCCAGATATGGAAATAAGCTGTTTTGTGATTGGCAGACTGCTTAATACTTCAGGGGAAAAATAACGTTTGAAAACTATGACTACAGTTTCATTTCCACTTGATACACTGCCCTGTTTATGGCTGCTGATGTCAAACAAACACACTCAGTTCTACCCGGAAAGGAATCTTGAGTCTTCTTCACACATACTATCTCATTGCTTCACAGATGTTGGGGGAAGGGGGGGGGGAGAAAAGAGATTCATAGGCCCAGAGTGACTCCTTCAAGGCCACCCCACAGATCTTCCAGTTCCTTCCCTGGTGCAGCCCACACACCATTTTGCCTCTTTGTGGGAGAATATAAGATGCATTCTTCCTTGACCAGTGCAGAAATGATACTCAGCCCTCCAGATGTTTATATAACAGAGAGCTAAAGACTTATAAACAAAAGAAGAACAGTTGTGTGCCAGAGACACTGAGGGCTCCATTCATCCAGATCCACCCGCTGACTTCCACACCCAGCCAAGCTATTTATTCTAGACTCACCCAGACTACTGAATACTGTTTCGTGCCCCTCCTCTGTGCTTCATGGGTCCCGGCATCAGAAATCTGAAAAAGAGTGACCATCTTTAATCCCCTTAGTGAGGGTCACTAGAGATGCCAAAGAAGGGACACTGTTGAGTTCAGGGTCACGGACAAAGTTTTGATTTCCAGCCACATACAACCTTGTCCCCTCCCCAGACTAGAGCACATCTTCTGAAGTGTGAGACCTCACCTCCCTAAAGCCATGGAGATCTAGGCAGGGGCTCCATCTGACAGTGTCCAGGGCGAGGAGCACTGTTTTGTCATGACTTCCCCATCAGTTTGCCTATCTGGTGGGTGGAAATTAGACACAGAAGGGTGGTGCCTTCTGAGGAAATTGGAAGTGGGTTCCAGTCATGGTCTGGACAAGCACAGTCCACTCTTGGAAATACATGGACGTTTACTCTGAGATAGCTTTCTACTGTCTAGCCACCAAGCAAGGACAGCTTGCTGCCAAATGCGTGAACACTTGAACCCACTGGCAACCCTGCACAGACTCACCTCACATGCACTCAAATGCTCTTAGACTTATGCTACCAACCACTTACCAGGATCACCCTGAACTCACAGTCTGTGGAATGACAGTTCCGTTCCCTGATTAAAAATCTCTCCCAGACTTCTAAGCCCAATAACATCTAACCAGTTATACTCACCTTGGAAATGTGCTGTCTGGTCTCCCAAATTCTGTGGTCCACAGGGACAGGAAATTAGGACGTCCTACACAAATACTTAGAGATGTCATAATTCTTTGACCCATAGGTTATGTTGGGTTTGGTTCTACTTGCTCTCTGAAGCCTTCAGCGTCCAGAGCTCTTCTCACACCTACAGCCTCATCTCTTTTCCCAGGTGCCTGTTTCCTTTTGACACCTTCCAGAGTCTCCCATCTTCCTAGTCCTGAAATACTCGCCAGCTCTTGCCCTTCACATGGTTTCGTGTATTGTGCCTGCAGCTGACAGATGTCATCAAGGCTGACCACCTGCCTGGGTTCCCGTATAGTCCCTACCTCCATTGCTTGCCTCTGTGTACATGTCTGTCCCATCATCTGGATTCCCTGTCACTTCTTGCTGGACACCCCCCAACCCTAATGGTTGTCTAGGTGACCACCGGTTGCCTAGCACCATCTCTTACCAACCAGATGGGTTTCCTGTCCTTGACCATTGTGTATCTATCTCTGCCCTGCCACACCTGGAGCAGCATGCTCTATCTCCCAGGCTG
>CM052701.1:29767044-29825988 GCA_028551405.1 Uromys caudimaculatus | reverse complement strand
GTTTTGTGACCTATTATATTGTCAATTTTGGAGAAGGTACCATGAGGTGCTGAGAAGAAGGTATATTCTTTTGATTTAGGATGAAATGTTCTATAGATATCTGTTAAATCCATTTGGTTCATAACTTCTGTTAGTTTCACTGTGTCTCTGTTTAGTTTGTGTTTCCAAGATCTGTCCATTGATGATAATGGGGTGTTGAAGTCTCCCACTATTATTGTGTGAGGTGCAATGTGCGCTTTGAGCTTTAGTAAAGTTTCTTTTATGAATGTGGGTGCCCTTGCATTTGGAGCATAGATGTTCAGAATTGAGAGTTCTTGGTAGATTTTTCCTTTGATGAGTATGAAGTATCCTTCCTTATCTTTTTTGATGACTTTTGGGTGAAAGTCGATTTTGTCTGATATTAGAATGGCTCCTCCAGCCTGTTTCTTGGGACCATTTGCCTGGAAAATTGTTTTCCAGCCCTTTACTCTGAGGTAGTGTTTGTCTTTATTCCGGAGGTACGTTTTCTGGATGCAGCAAAATGCTGGGTCCTCTTTATGGATCCAGTCTGTCAGTCTATGTCTTTTTAATGGGGAATTGAGTCCATTGACGTTAAGAGATATTATGGAATAGTGATTGTTGGTTCCTGTTATTTTCTATGTTATTTTTATGTTTGTGTGGCTATCTTCTTTTGAGTTTGGCACTATCCATTCTTAAATATTTAATTTTGGATTTTTTACTTTTTGGGGGGATTATAATATAATTACACTGCTCTCTTTTTCCTTCCATTCCTGCACCTCCTGTGTACCCCTCCCCTTCCTCTCTTTCAAATTCATGGCTTCTCTCTCTCTCTCTCTCTCTCTCTCTGTTGTATTCCTAAAGACATAAATACAACCTACTCAGTCTGTATAATGTTAGTTCTATGTATGTTTCCTGGGATGACCATTTGGTGTTGAATAACCAATTGATCTGGTCTTCCCTGGGTAAGACTGTTTCTCTCAATTTCAGTATTCCTTAGTTGCCTGTAGTTCTTGGTCTAGGGATGAGGCTCTGTGGGCTCTCCCCTGTCTACTTTGTCATGTATAATATTGTTCTTGTTCAGGTCATATTCTGAGAGCAATGTTGATGAGACTTTGTGGGTGTAGCTTCTGACATTCCTAAGAGACACAATCGCATAGCAAACTCCCAGTTCCACCAGCCCTTTGAGTCTTCCTGCCCCACTTCTGCAGTGATCCCTGAGCCTTAGATGCAGTTACTGTGCTGTAGATATGTCCATCACACTGGCTACAACTGTGCATTCTGACCGGTGTGGTTTTCAAGCACTAGTCTTACTACCGCTATAGCTTTGGCAAAAGCATGTAGCATGCATCCTTTCAGACTGGCTTTTTTTGAGCAGCATTCATCTTAGGTTTCTTCTTGTCATTCTGTGGCTTGCTGGCTTATTCTCTTTCAAACAATGAATTATATTCTAGTATATGGATATGTCACAATTTGTTTATCCATTTACTTATTACTGGACACCTTAGTGGCTTACAGATTTTTATCAGTTATAAAGAAAACTACTGTAAAAGTCCATGTACAGGTATTTTTTGTTTTTTGTTTTTGTTTTTAGACATACACACTTTCAACTTAATTGGGTAATCAAGAGAGCAACCGCTGGGCTGTTGAGCCCAGCTAAGTCTCAGTTTAGCTTTAAAAGAAACTTCCAAATTACTGTACCAGATTACATTATCACCATCAGTGAATAAGAATTCTTATTGTTCCAGTTCATATCAGCATTTGCACTTGGTTTTCTTGTATTTTGTTTTGTTGGTTTTGTTTTGAATTTTAGTTAAGTGGATGTGTAGTATCTCATTAATTTGCAGTTTATTAATGCGAAATGATATTGGGATTCTTTTCATATACTTATTTTGTCTACATATCTTTAATGAATCTATATAGATCTCTTGTTCATTTAAATTTTTTTAATTTAAAAACATTTTATATGTGTGGGTGTTCTGCCTACATGTATGTTTCTGTATTATGTGCATATAAATCCACACAGAGGCTAGAAAGAGTGCATTGGGTCGCCTATAACTGGACTTACAGATGGTTTTGAGCCACCATGTGACCACTGAGAATTGAACTTGGGTCCTCTTGAAGAGCAGCAACTGCCCTTAACTACTGAGCCATCTCTCCAACCCTCTCTTTTCCATTTTGAATTCTGACGTCTTATTGTTGAATTTTAATTAAAATTTCTCTATTTTGAGTACTAGCTTTACATTTGAAGTTCTAGTTCTTTATGAAAGGGGAATATGTCTTCTCTTAGGCTTTGGCGTTTGTTTGTTGTTGTTTTGTTTGCTTTTTTATTTTTATTTTCCAGGAAGAGATTGCAGAGACTTGATAAAATTCATTTTCTAACTGTTTGTTAGCATTTACCAATGAAACAATTTGGAAGGTTAAATGTTGATTCAGCTTATTCAATGGCTGTAGGCCTATGTAAGTGACGTATTTCTTCTTGTATGTGA
Organism: Uromys caudimaculatus; assembly: GCA_028551405.1. NCBI lineage: Eukaryota > Metazoa > Chordata > Mammalia > Rodentia > Muridae > Uromys > Uromys caudimaculatus. The sequence goes on along the minus strand of CM052701.1, from coordinate 29,823,502 downwards.
TAGATTCTGTCCTTTAAGTCATCTATTTCCTTTCCTTTCATATTGGTAGAAATATACTTGTTCATATTCTGTTCTTTTATTCTCCTTTTGATATTTGTAACATCAGTAATGAAGACCTGTCGTTTATGAATTTTGTGACTTCTGATTATTTGTTCCCTATCCTCTGTTAGCCTGATATAAATAAATATTTGTCTTCCAACACATACCCACACACACACCAATTCTTTTTGTTGAAACTCTTAACTTCCAACATATGGAATAAGGCCTATGAGAAGGTCCCAAAGGTTACCTGAGGTCATAAAGGTGGCACCTTAATCTCAGAGGGCTGGTGCCTTTAAGAACACAAGAGCTCTACTCTGTACATGAGGATACATAGAAGGTGGCCACCTGCAGGCCTTCTTAGGAACTGAATTATTGGTCACCCTGATCTTGGACTTCCCACCCCCAAAACTATGAAAAATACAATTGAGTTATACCCACCAAGTCTGTAGTATCTCTCATATTTGGCCTAAAATCATCCTTCTTAATCATAATAATTATTATTTTTAATTTGTCAAGGCATGTGATGTTCTTGGAATGTTGACCCACACATTTCAGTTTTGTCACTGATGCTCCTGTTTAGTTTGCCCACTTCATGACTGACTACGCACTGGGTCAGTCAAGTACTGGATAGAGGTGGGTTTAAGTCTTCAAATGTAATTGTGGTTTTATCTCTTTAAGATTCTGTCAGTTTTAATCTATGCATTCTGATTTTATTAAGCAAGTACACATTTCTATGTGTAGGATTTTTGGCATTTATCTTGGCATTCTGTGACTTTTCCAGATTCTGGTTTGAGGTGTGCTAGTTATTTTGGACTTAGCCATTGTTACTTTAGGTATTTTCTCTGTTTCTCTTCTCATTTGCTCTCCTCCTGGTATCTCCAAAGTGGGCATGCGTATCCTTTGTGGTAGTTTCACAGTTCTTGTATATCTAGTCACCTTTGTTATTCTTTCTCTTTATATGTCAATTCTGGGTTATTTGGATATTATCTTTAAGTTCACAGAATCTCATGCTTTTCCCTCTCCATCCTCTCCATGTTGACCCCAAACTCTGGTGCTCAAGGAAGAAACAATAACCTTTGTCTTGACATCTCGCCTGGCCACCGATTGCTTTTTCTCTTTCTAATTGTTTTTGTAATGCTAGGAATCAAACCTAGAGCACGTGCCTAGGCAAACCACCAGAACTACATCTTTAGCCTCTTGGATTTTTTTCTTTATTTAAAAAATGTTAAAATTTTTATTCTCCCCTACCACCCTGTGTGTGCAGTTATGTATACAAGTGCCATTACACACCTGTGAAGCTCAGAGGACAACTTTTGGGGGTCAGTTTTCCTCATTGTGAGATCTGAGTATTGAACTCGGGCAATCAGCTTTGTACAGTGGGCACCTTTACTGCTAAACCAGCTTGCTGCTCCTCTCCTCCAGTTTTTTAGGTTTTTTTTGTTTGTTTGTTTTTGTTTTTTTGGTTTTTGTTTTTAATTTTCTCCTTTCTGGTTTTTTTTTTTTTGGGGGGGGGGGTTGTTGTTTTTTTTTCGAGGTAGGGTTTCTCTGTGTAGCCCTGGCTGTCCTGGAACTCACTCTGTAGACCAGACTGGCCTCGAACTCAGAAATCCTCCTGCCTCTGCCTCCCAAGTGCTGGGATTAAAGGCGTGCGCCACCACTGCCCGGCTAAATTTTCTCCTTTCTACTAGTAAGCTTAGCACAGATTTTTTTAAAGGCAGAGTTGGGGTTTCTCACAAAGATTTTGACAAAGATTTAAGCATGAGCATGTGTACAGAGGCTCGGGGATAGGAAAAGATACACTTACGACTCAAGTGCATCGCAGACCTGCACTGAGTTTGCCTCTTCCCGCCTTTGTTCTGAAATTATGTAGATGGGGTGGACACAGTGGTCTTCCCTGTAAGTTCTTGGGAGGCTGAAGCAGGCCGACTGAGCCAGCCTAGGATAATAATGAGGTGTGGGTTACGTAGGCTACACAGTGAGACGATGTCCCCATAAGTAACAGTAACAAAACTAAATCTGGGTGAGGAGGAGGAGAGAAGGATAGACCATTTAAAACTATTCTTTCAATTCCTACATATTAAAATTAAATTTTTCTCTCTTCTAGTTACATGGTCATAATTTAAAATTTAGTTTCTTTAAGTTTTCACTTTAATCTAACCAAAATTTCCTGACATTTGCTAAGCCCAAAGCTTTGTACTGTGAGCTATGGGGTTTTGTGACTGTTCAAGCTGGCTTCAGATTCTTCAGTGTTTCTTTGAATCGAGGTGGGCTTATGTCTTCTTTAGACAAGTAAAGCATGGCAGAATAGCTGCTACGTGGCTTATAACAGCCATGTTATAACAGGCAGCTAAGTTATAATGGGCCATGCACCTCTCTACCATGTTTGCCAGAACACTCAGTTTTGAGCCATGATCTATCCTATTAGAAATCTGACTTCTGAGGCTGCTGTGCTAAAGGAATGATGTGGAGAGGCTCTGTATTTCTAGCTGAGCCTTCCCATTTCAGTTGTTCCCACCAAGGTGCCAGATACATAGGAGAAGCCTTCTGGGGCTTGGTTAACAGGCCATTCTACAGTATCATCAAATGACCTCTCATGATAGTGTAATACAGAAGTTCGTTCAGCCAAGCTCTGCCTGCTTCCTAACTTACCACTTATTGTATCTCACAATAAGTTGTAGTTTTAAGTTACTGAGTTTTGGGTGTAGCTGGTTAGGAACCTGTAAGTAACTGAGAAGGCAGTATGTTAACTGAACAATAAGCATGAGCCTCTGATGTATACCAGGATTGATTGTTTTTATCCCTGTGGTAGTATTGATCATGCATGTGTAGAAGTGGGAAGGAAAAATATAAATGAATGAACATTCTGCATGAAAAGTATTATAAAAAAAGAATAATGATGCTGAGTAGCTAGAAGACATGGGTACCTTTAAGAGAAATTAGGAAGAGAAAGTCCCTCTGTTAAGGTGGAATTTGAGTAGATACCTGAAATATATAGAAAAACCATACTACTTGTGTTCATATATTCTCTGTCCACCTAACCTCTCTGTTCTTTATCATTTTATTTTTGCCCTGTTTTATTTTTTCCTTTTTTATAGTCCCTCTTTCCACATATATCTGAGAAAGGGAAGGAAGGCCATACCAAGTAAAGGGAACCACACAGTACCGAGGCTGTGAAGTAGAGAGTATTGGGGGTTTCCAAGAAGAACAGGCCAGTAAAAGGTGAGGGCAGAAGGAAGCCAAGCAGGAGACAGCACCATCATGAAGGCTCTTATTGGACATATGCAGAATTTTGGATTGTATTTCAGTGAAAATGAAGGACCACTGTTGCAGAACCCAAATAACTATTCAGATCATCCCGGCAGTGGCTGTGCTGTCCTCGCCTCCTGCCACAATGTTCTGGGTTCCAGAATGAAAGACACGTGTACACACACACACACATACACACACACACACACACACACACACACGGGGGGGGGGAGGGTTTAATATGTCTTAAACAGCTCAATGGCTGGACTACTTCCAAACCTTACCCTGGCTCCCCTCCGATATTCCTGAGTTATCACTCACCACAACCTATATTGTATCTTGGCTGCCCCAATCCAGATCTGCAGCCCTCTCAGGCTAGTAACCCAGCACCAACATGGTTGCTATGTTCTCTGTCTGGCATCTCTCAGGCGTGACTTCTGCTCTCTCTTTGCTCCTTCCTCAGTTCCTTGCCTGGGAATCCTAAAGTCCCACCTCTGTCACCCTGCCTAGCCATTGGCCACCGGCAACTTTATTTACCAACCAAAACCAACTGGGGGCAGGGTCCCTCAGTGTCTTATGTGCAGATTCTGGTGCAATTTTGGGGACCAAGTTAACATAATTCATGTAGCATTAGTCCAAATCCACAACCGAATACCATGTTAGAAACTGAAGGAAAGGATGCAAGCAGGGAGCCCTGTGGTCCTGGAAGAGACTGATATCTTGGACTAGGGTGGCAGTAGTAGAATGGTATCTGTCTCTGCTTCCCCAGCACTGAGATTCAAGTACATGTCACCACACCTGGCTTTTTATTACCTGGGTGCTGGGGATAGGACCCAGGTCCTCAGGCTCGTCAAGAGAGTTTACTCATTGAGCCAGTTGCCCCCAGCTTCCTCGCCCTATTGCTTAATTTTTGTATGTTGATTAATCCTTGCATAAATTCCACTGAATACTGGTATATAATTTTTTTAATATGTTATTGACAGTGTGCTTGACAGTTGGGAAGGGGTTTTGCTTTGCTTTAGTTTGGGGGTGTTGTGTTGTATTTTGTTTTGGTGTTTTGAGATAAGGTTTCTCAGTGTAGTCTGGGCTAGCTTGGAACTCATTAGTAGACCAGGCTTTCCTTGAAGTCATAAAATTCACATGCCTTTCCCTCTGCTTCCTGAGTGCTGGGATTGAAGGCATGCAACACCACATCCAGCTACTGACAGTTTTGTATTAGGAATATCAGTTTGTACTTTTCTTTTTTGTTGTAGCTTTGTCTGGCTTTGGCATTAGGGTAATGCTGGCTTAATAAAATGAATTTCACTTTCCATTTTATAAGAGTTTGAGAAGGATTGATGTTAAAATATTTTGCAGAAACTACCAGTGAGGCATCAGGTCCTGAGCTCACACTTTAGTAGGAAGCTGTGAGTACTGATATGGTCTCCTTACTGGATATATCTAGCCAGACTTTGTCTTTCACGATTTGATCTTGGTAGGTTGTCACACCCCCTCTTTTATTGCTAATTTTTCTTGAGACTTTTTTCAATGTGGTATCATTGTTTTATTTAAAACATTTTAATAAAGTTAATATCTAAAGTGTTAATAATAATCTTACAATACTTCTGTTCATTATTGTAAAGAGGATCTCACTGTATGTCACAGGCTAGAGTTAACTTTCACATCTTCCTTCCTTAGCTTCTTGAGTACTGGGTTTACAGGCATACACCGCCACATCTGATTTTCAGTTCTTTTATTTTTGGTTGGTGAATAATTGTAAATATTTTAATGGGTACAGTATGATATTTGAATATATGTAATGATATGATAATATCAAGATAATTGACATATCATATTAAACATCTCATTTTCTTAATTTACCTAGTAACTTGTCAGTTTGTATGTATGTATGTATATATGTATGTATTATGTGTGCCTCTGAGTATGTAAATGCACTGTGTGTGTTGGTGCCTATGGGGAGCAGAAAGGGTTGTCAGATCCCTTGAAACTGGAGGTATGGATGATGTGAGTGCTAGGAGCTGAACTAGGTCCTCTACAAGATCAGCAAATGGTAACTGCTGAGCTATCTTGGTAGAGAGATTCTCCAGCCTCTCAGAGAGATTTTTATAAAAGAGACATTACTGTGGTGCTGTTAAAGTACACCATGCCAGCATGCTAGAAGGGAATATAAAGAAAAGGAAGAGAGACAGCTTAAGGTGAACAAAGACCAGGGGTTACTGAGAGAACAAAGCTGATTTCTATCTGTCTAGCTGGGGACTAACCGTCAGGCCAGATCCTCTTAGAGCTATAGCAAAAGTAGGCTTTGTCCAAAACAAATTTGAGTCTAAGAGTAGTTTATTCTGAGTGGAACAATTAGCGAGAAGACTCTGTGAGTCAGAGCCTGTTTGTTTCAGACCCAAATAAGGTAGGAGAGAACAGGACATGGGCAGGTTTTCAAGAAATTTAATAAATAGTCTTCAGAGAAAGACTGGCTAAGTCTAGTCATATCTCAACAGAGCTTAAAGTCGTCCCTGTTTAGACCACAGATAAAAGTGTAGGAAGGACCAAATACTTCTTATTCTTACATTTAAAGTCACTTTGAGATGTCACATCTGGGCATCATACATTGTAGTGCAAGGGATAGGTCTGACCTGTACTGTGCCCTACCCACTTCCAAATTCCTGATCCACAGAAGCCATGAGCATCATAAAAAGTAGTTGACTGTCTTCACCACTAAGTGTGGGTTATTTAATGGCATCATAGATAACTAGAATAGCCATGAGAGGTTAGTTTGGCTACTGAAAGAGGCCGGCCATTCCGAATTGCAGGGAAGGGCTGCTATGTCAGCAGAGGCATAGAGACAGCCAGTATGGCTCTTATCTGAGGAAATGCTCGCTACTCCAGCTCACGTGCTGCTGTACACTGGCATCACTACAGGCCAAAGGGATGCCTTCAGGAGCAGCACAACTCTTCCCTGTCCCTCCAGCCCCAGCATATGAGCACTCACCCAGTTCTACTTCATGATGGTCAAGACATGCCAATTGCAAGGATTCTGCTGTTTATTAAAATTAAAACACAATATTTTATTTAATTTTTAAATTTTATATGTATGGACAGTTTGCCTGCATATATGCTTTTATACCACATGTGTGTAGTGTCCAAAGAGGTCAGAAGAGAGCATCATATCCCCTGGGACTGGAGTTAAAGACAGTTATGAGCCACCATGTGGGGACTGGGAATAGAACCTGAGTCCTCTGGAAGAACAATCAGCTCTTAACTACTAAGCTGTCTCTCCAGCCCTAGCTCACATTAGAAAAGGAAAAAGAAATCAAGAGAAAACTTGACAGGGCAGAGGCAAGTCATAGATTTGTTATTTTAACATATTTCTTAATTTTTTTAAACAAAAATAATCTGAATTGCTGAAAAGCATCCATAAGGGGTCGTTTTCCAGTTAGCTTTCTAAGCCTGTACGTTCAGCTCTTGACTACACTGATGTGTCAGGATACTGTTGTATTCACATAACAGGAGCACCGTGTCAGAATGTCTTAAAGAACAGACACATTTGTTCTGCCAGATGTATAGTGTCTCTTGGCTCTTTATTCACTTTTGTCCACAGAAACACAGGTACTTCCATTTCTCTGTCTAGTTGTTTTCTGTTGGCCTCATCCTAAGGCCATGAGCAAAATGGCAATAGCAATTTTATTGTGGATAGAATCCTTAATCTCTTGTGATAGCACGTGGAGGTGAGGCCTTTGAGAAGTAATTGGGATTAGATGAGGTCACAAGAGTAGGGTCCTCACCATAGAATTAAGTGCTCTTAGGAGACGGGGACACAGGAAAACTCTTTCCTCCATTCTGGGAGACCATAGGAAGAAGGTGTCCATTTGCAAATAAATCTAGGAGTGGTTCCTCTCCTGGTGTCCCCCCCCCACACGCACCCTTGATTTTTGGCTTCCCAGCCTCTGGAAGTGAGAGGTGTAGATTCGGGTCACTGAAGCTCTTTGTCTACAGCACTTGATTGTAGTTCTCTGAGATGAGCCAAGGATTTCATCTAGACTCTTCAACTTTCAAAGATAAGATCCTCTGTCTGTCTCTCTGTCTCTCTGTCTCTCTGTCTCTCTCTCTCTTTCTCCCTCCCTCCCTCCCCCCTTCCTCCCCCCTCCTCTCCCTCCTTTTTTCTTTTGTGAAGAACAGGGAAAACCTTCAACGACATCTCTTCATATCATATTTGGTCATAGGCCCATTATGAAAATAACCTTGGCAGTGTATATTATAGTTGACGTGAAGTAAAAAAGACTTTTTGTAGAAGACTAAATGTCTTCTATTCTAATAGCTTCCTGCCCCTGGGCTTAGACTTTTTAGGATCTACATCTGACTCAAGCATGAGCTTTTCCCCTCTGAGTATTATATGAGGAGATGTTGATTACTAATCAAAGATGAGGTTCCATGAAAAGGAAGAAGGGGAAGGGCCATTGAGTTGTCACTTGCCCTGTCACTGAAGTTACTCAGAAGAGGAGCTTGGAGGGCAAGGATGTAGTTGAGTGGCAGGTGTGTATTAGCACACATGAGGGCCTGGAGAAGAAAAAAGAGGTTGTGGCTGCAAGAAAGAGTTCACAGAGCAGCTCGCAGTGATGATGTGCTATGAAGACAACTCTACTCAGGGAGTTTTACTTTGCTTTTGGTACTGGAGATTGGACCTAGAGCCTGCTCTTACACTCAATCATTAGGCCAACCTTGAACTCACCTGGCTCAGGCAGCCCTGGAATTATGGTCCTATTGTCTTAGCCTGGTTTACAGGGACCTTGATTACAGGCCTGTGCCACTAGGCTCAGTTCTAGGAAGATTCTTGACCTGTGACTGTGTTGGCTTTATAGTAAGAATGCTACATTGAACAATGTTATAATAAAAGAATACTACTTTTTTTATCAAAGGAAAAAAGTAAAGTAGAATAAGCCTTCAAAATCATGTTTTGTAGATGTTCTAAACTGAAGTTGTATGGTAGCTGTACAACCCAGCAAGTTATTGATAAAAATCACTGACATATTTAAAAATCACTGACTTTAGATTTATTAATTTATAATAAGTGAATTATATCTTTTGTTTGTTTGTTTGTTTGTTTTTTCTAGACAGGGTTTCTCTGGATAGCCTTGGCTGTCCTGGAACTCACTCTGTAGACCAGGCTGGCCTCGAACTCAGAAATCCATCTGCCTCTGCCTCCCAAGTGCTGGGATTAAAGGCGTACGCCACCACCGCCCAGCGTGAATTATGCTGGAGAGGTGGCTCAGCAGTTAAGAGCACTTGTTGCTTTTGACCTCTGCAAGAGGTTCAGTTCCAAGAACTTACATACATAGCTCACAACCATCTGTAACTCCAAGGGATCCAGGGTCCCCTTCTGACCTCCATGGACATGGGGCACACACATGATATGCTTACATATATGCAGGCAAAAAACATTCATACACATAAAACAAATAATTTTTAAAGATTTATTTACTTAGTTATTTGTTTTATGTATATGAGTGCCCTGTTTTCATGCATACCAGAAAGAGAATCAGATTCCATTACATGGGGTTGTGAGCCACCATGTAGTTGCTGGGAATTGAACTCGGGACCTCTTGAAGAACAGACAGTGCTCTTGACTGCTGAGCCATCTCTCCATCCCCACAAACAAATATTTTTTAGCATTAAACAAAACAAAACATACTGTGTCCTGAACCTAAACTGTAAATGCATAGACCACAGCTGTTAGGTGTTTGCTCATGGAGGTAAAAGCACTTTTGGTTCTATGTTGGTAACGGGCATCACAGCTTTCACTGATGGCCTTGGAAACCATATAATGGGAGTGCTATCCAAAATATGCCATAATTTATAGCCAGATGTTTAGCATGCATACAGTAAAAGTAAAACTGAGGGAGAAACAATAAGTTATTATATATTTTAGCCTTGATCTCTTTTTAAAATTTATTTTTCTCTATGTATCCATTGGGGCTCTTTCTGTTATGTGTTGTAGAGAATCTATTTTGAGCTTTTTAAAGTGGGGGGGCAAGTGGACAAGGCCAAGAATGTCAGTTCAGTCTTCAGACTGCCTTTTTCCAAGGCCCAGTAGGTAGGTACTAGTGGACTTAGACTCCTGTCTGTCTCTGGGCTCCGTTCCTCCTGAAGTTGGTCAGTTCTCAGGGACTGTAACCTAAGGTCTTTGTCCTGGCTGAATCAGAACTTCTCCTTGACTGTGAGCACAGCACATGTCCACCCCATGCAACCACACTGGCAAGGAGAGTGGCCATCAGTTTATACCTGGACCCCACGGTTCACCTCGAGCCCTACTCAGTGTACGTGGGGGTGGGGGGGGGGTGTAGTTCATCAGAATCTTAGTTCTGCTCCTCGTCACTGGATGGCAAATCACAGCACTTTATCCCTCTTCGTCATGATCTTACTCTTCTTTTTCATTGACATCCTCTTTTGGTTCTACATGGCCCACCTTCTCTTTTATTCTCTGTGACTTGGAAGCTATTGGTGACAGACTTCTGTTAAAAAACAAACAAACAAACAAACAAACAAACATTCGTTTTAAGAAAGGATTTGATGTCTTCTATTAATGTCAGGAACTACACCCATGAAGTCTTATCAATACGATTGCCCAGACATGAACTGAGCAAGGACAGCATGTCAAAGTGGATGGGAAAAGCCCACCAGACCTCATCCTCACACAGAGAACAGCAGGAACTCTGGAGTGCTTAAGAGCTGAAGGAATCTTCTCCAGGGAGAAGCACACTACGTGGTTATTCAATACCAGTGGTCAGCCCTGAAAACATACAAATAGGTAACGTTATATAGACAAGCAAGGCACATTTAGGAATATATATGTACACACACACACACACACACACACACACACACACACACACACACACACACGTAATAGCAATGAAAATGGGGCCATGAATTTGAAGAAGAGCAAGGAAGGATGTGTGGGAGGGCTTGGAGGGGAGGAAGGGAAGGGAGAAATGTAATTATAATCTCAAAATTTTTTAAAAGGAAAAATCATGAGCATGGAAAACAATTTTTTAAAATGGATTTGAAAAGAATATTCAAACTTGATGGCTGGGATGGGAGAGCTGCCTTTCAGTGAGAGGCAAGTATAGGCAGACAGGCCAGATAGACAGAGTGAGGCCTATTGTGTTTTCTGCACTTTATACTGAATCTTACCACTTTGAATCTTGGGAAGGACAGAGCATTGCCCACAGGGGATGTGATGCGCAGCAGTTCTGAAGCCTTGGCTTTCTTGGCTTTCAGAGGTTGTCTAGTTTTTTCTTTTTCTTTTGCCAATGTAAATTAGTCAATTTGGCTGTCTTTTTAATAGGCTGTATGATTGAATGTGCTAGGAGTGATTTTAGATTTGAACTTGTTTCCTTTTTTCATGGTGATTTTTAAATAAAGTCCTAAATTTTAAAGCGAACGAATCTTTGTAATTTAGGAAATTTTGTCAAAATCACCCTACTAGAGTTGGAACCATTGGTCAATAGTTCTTGGCATGATATCCTGAGGCGCTGTGAATAAATATCTATAAACCCCAGATAGGACACCAACATATACCAAAGGAATCATTCCAGCCCCATCCAGCTTAGTGAATCAGTGAGTTTATTGGGCTTAGTTACAGGAATATGAGTGAACTCTCCCCCAAACAGCTGCACCATTGAGAAGAAACAATGGTGAAAATGCCCACAGCTCCCTAAGTGAAGCGCACGAGCCCTCTTCAGTAAGCCTATCTACTGTGCACTCTAGCACCTCCTATAGGCTTCTTGCATCTGGGACGGGAGGGAGGGAGTGGCTGTGATCTCAGGTGAGTCTCTAATGACTTCCTGCTCTTCTCCAAGCAAGTGTTCATAGATCCAATTTGTGAGGGCCTCTTGTGGTAAGCACTGCCACTCCAATTGCAAAGTGGGAACAGCATTGTGATGCCCTGAGGATCATGAAGATAGTGCCCCACAACAGTGATAGAAGAGTGCCTGCCTAGCCTGTGCGAGGCCCCACACTTCACTTACTTGAAAAAAATACCTTTACTAAAATCTTGGTATCTACTAGAATTTGCTTACTAGAAGATAACAAAATAAATGAAAAAATTAAAAAGAAAAGCATTTTGGAAATAAATGTTTTTGTTAGCATTGATAGATTTTTTTTTTTTTTTTTTTTAGAAATCATGGGCATATGTGCCAGTGGTTTGATTCTTATAATACACAGACACACACTGCCTGCTAGTAAATGTTTCCCCAATTTATGTATTCAGTGATATTTTGAAAAAAAAAAATTGTGAATTTGAGTGTTCTGCATCTCAGTGATTGAAAACCACTGCTGTCTAGGCAATTGAATTTTCTTCCAATGTTGGGTCCAAAGCTTTGATATTCTTTACTGGAAAGCTGGGCATGTGCTGGTCATGGTTGCTTCATTAGCACCTTCCCATCTTCAGCTGAGGCTGCATGTGAAATTGGTATCTACCATTTTGAAAAGGGCCCATAAGGGCTCCCAGAGACTGAACCGCCAACCACAGAGCCTACATGGGACTGACCTAGGCCCTCTGCACATATGTAACAGTTGTGTAGCTTGGTCTTCATGTGGGACTCCTAACAGCAAGAGCAGGGGCTGTCTCTGACTCTGTTGCCTGCCTTTGGGACCCTTTCCCCTAACTGGGCTGCCTCATTTAGCCTCAATAGGAAAAGATCTGCTTATACCTACTGCAACTGGATATGCCAAAGTGGATTGATAATGCATGGGAGGACTCCTGTTTTCTGAAGAGAAAGGGAGGAGGAGTGTATGGGGGAGGGGGTGGGAGGGAAGGACTGGGAGGAAAGGAAGGAGGGGAAACAGTGGTCAGAATGTACAGTAAATTAATTAATTAGTTAATTAAACAATAAAAAAGAAAAATGGGGAAAAAAAGAAAAGAAAAATGGAAACATTTGGGCTGTGCTCACATTCCCTAAACTCTAAGACTGAGTTGGGAGCAGTGTGTTCATCTGGCTCTCAGACTCCACAGGAGAGCCAGTAGCTCCTGTTGTGTTCTTACTACGTTGGCCTGCTGGTTTTTACAATTCATCCATCTGTTTATTCATGGCGATGTGGTTTTCCCACTTGTTCCTTATCTCGTCTTTTTGTTGGTGGCTCCTTTCAGCAGCTTCTTAGGTGAATGAGTATTTGAATCATAAATTGATTCAGCACTTTCAGCTTACCACAGTGCTGACTGACTCTGAAGGGTTCAGCACAGTCTTTCAGCAGTCCTCTTTTGTGTCTACCATACTCAGGAGAGGAGGCAAATGTTACTGGCATTGAGTTCTGTGGAGGGTGCTTTCCCTGGCTGCTCTCACTTCCTTGTCTCCCTAAAGGTGGGCCTAGCACTGAGTCGGAACACTGGGAAGGACTTGCCCTGCTTCTCTTCTCACCACGCCCCCAGCAGAAGATGAGGGTCTATGCTGGACTCATTCTCATTCCTTAGAGTTAATTGGCCATGAAGACTCATTTATCCTTGAAAAGTGATGTATTTCAAGGATGTGTGCTTTTTAGTTTTGTATCTTCATTTTTTTTTGTTTGAGATAGTGTCACTTCTAACCCAGACCAGCCTTAAACCCACTATCCTCCTACCTTCATCTCTGAAATGGTAGGATTATGGTCATGTACCACTATGCCCATCTTCTTTCAGAGTTGTAAATGTTGCCTGAGGCCTCAGCAAGCCTACCTGCAATTCCCCTTTCCCACTTAGCATAATCTTCATTTCTGCTCTGAATACCCTGTCTTCTACCTTTCCACATGCTCACGGGTGTGTATGCAGACACAGAGTGTAACAAAACAGCAGAGTCAGTTGCTTTACTTTTTGCTGCCGTATGAGTCACTAGGCCCCAGCAAAGATGATTCTACCTTGACTATATGAGGTGTCTTTTTCCCACAGGGATCTTCTAGTGGTTTTCAACCTGTGGGTCACTACCCCTTTGGGGGTTAAATGACCTTTTTACAGGAGCCCCCTAAAGCCACTGGAAAACACGGTTGTTTACAGTATGATTCACACAGTAGCAAAATTACAGTTATAAAGTAGCACCAAAAATAATGTTATGGTTGGGGTCACCATAGCATGAAGAGCTGTATTAAAGGGTCGCAGCATTAGAAAGGTTGAGAACCACTGCTTTGGTTGAGCTTACAGAACCACTTAAAATAGTATCTAGTATATACTTAAAAGTACTATGACTATAGTACTTTTAAGGTTTTTCCAAAATACAGGGTTCAGTTCTGTTGACTTTTGGAAAGGTATGCAGTTCTATGATTATAAGACATTACCCTGGGCACACTGTTTTTCATCAGATACTAAAGCAAAGTAAGATTAGCCTCTGCATGCCCCAGGGATCCATTTCTTCTTCCCTGGTGGAAAACTCACCTAACACCCTTACAATTAACCCCTCTGCCAGTCAGCGCTGTTTTAAAAGAGACCGTGGAAGTAAGAATACACTTTCCCTTCTTCACTTGCAGCCATCTGCAGCCAGGGTTTTGTCAACCTGTGTGTTAAGTGTGGAATCCATAGTTATCAAAGAGAATGGCCTGAAAACACTTATCTGTTCCTTAAAAGACATCTATGGCTGTCACTAATGATTCTTGGCTACTAGAAACAGTGACAGGTTCAGGCTGCTTATCTCTGCTCAAGGGTGGAGGGAAACATCCATTATAAATTCTCCCAGGCCTTCCAGCACCTCATTAAGAAACTTTGTGTGTGTGGGGGGGGGGGGGGTACAGGAGGGGCCTGGTTCTGAGGATGGGAGTGGAACAGAATAATGAGGTCTATTGGGAGGCCGACCGCAAGGCCAGGGTGTTACTTGTGCAGTTTCAGCTACAATGAAGGGGACCTTAGCACAGCCGGATGGCACCCTACAAAAGGTAGCCCATAATTCGAGCTGTCAGCTTAATCACAGTGCTTCCAGGTAAAGAGAAGGAGCCCTTGTTTCCTGGGTAAAGAGAAGCAGCGATGTTTGCTGACCCCTGCTCTTCAGCCTGCCGCAGACCGCCCTGCTCTGTTGGCCTTTGTGTTGCTGTCCCCTCCTTCTCTCCTTCTGGGTATTGTGCTTCCTTCAAGTGGCCCCCTGGAAGGGACCACCCAGGGGGTTGTACAATAGGAACTAGGTAGCTACCAAAACATAGGTTTTGAAAGGCAGCTGGTCAAAAGAAAAATACTGTTTAACTATGTATGTGTTTGTCCTTTCTACAATCATTTTTTGTGTAGCAAACAAAACCGGGTATACAAACTTCACAGTGGCTTCACAAACAGCGGGTCCAGCTACCGCCGGGTGTCAGGCTTAAGATGGTCACAAACAGTTTATTTTCCCAGGGCACTGATTCTTGCTGTGGTTTTATTTATGTTCATGGATTTATGGCCAGGAAATTTGATATCAAAACAAGCAAGTTCATTGGCTTTATTTAACTATTTTATCAGTAGTCCTCAGAGCTGTCGGCTGAACCCTCCTCTCCAGTATAATTTGTCTGAGATACTACTCAACAAAAGCCAGTAGCCTGGAATTCAATTCTCATTGGCCATTTACACCTCTGTAAAAGGATTAGCTCTAGCCAATTGTTCCACTGTTTCAATCTTAATTTGCATCCTTATGGAGGTAGCAGGTTACAGACCTCTTGGCCCTGTTGTATTTGTGTACCTGTGGGTGAGAGGTCATGAGACCTGTCTCTGGCTAGTGAAGGTGCTAAACAGCTTTGGGCGACAGTATGCCACACAGATTGGATTAGTGTCTCAGACTTGCTTTGGCTCCTTAGTTATGTGTTATAGCAAGTGGGTCCATTTAAACCTAAGAACCTTCATGGTCTTTGGAGGATTTTAAATGTTGTGAATTGTAGTCAGATTTCTTTGGGACTGAAACATAAGAAAAAAGAGAACTTGAGGGAATGGTAGTTTTAAAACGCAATCCTTTCTGTCCAAACCATATAGTTTCAATTTAAAGGTAGCCCTTGTTTAGCTTGCCCTGTAGGCTGCTGATGAAATTGTTGTCTCATGAACACAAAGCGGTGAGTGGCTCTGTGAGTCTTGGCAGCCCAGCAGTGGTCTGCAGTGACTGTGAGTACTGAAGGGCTGGCAAGGAAGGTAGGCCATGAGGGATAAAGGGGAGAACCGGCTAGGAGTTAGCTGGGTTTAATAAAAGACTGCTGGTGGGGTGGGAATAGAAAACTTAGGGTATTTTAATGACTACTTCATCACCAATGCCACGATTTCTCCATCATAAAACAATTGTTCATTTATTCACAGAACACATAATTGTGCCCACAGGAGACCCTGTTCTAGCCTCTGAAATCATTGAGGTGAAAAGAATTGTATGGATTGTTGATATTATAGTGTTTGGGATAGGACATACAATTTAAAAGGACCCTGCAGTCCCAGGTTCTCCATGTTACACAAGCCAGACAGAAGAAAGGAAGGCGGCAGGGTGATTTACTAAGTGCTTAGAGAACTGTGAGACATCATGACCCTCGCCCATCACTCCAGCACTAGGCAAGCTGAGGCAGGGGCAGTCCTCTGAGTCCCAGGCTGCTCTGGATTTGAATGCATGAAGTGAAAGGATAGCGGAGAGCTTAAGGGTAGGTGGAAGAGACAGCAGTGTCTCGGTGTATTGGCCTTGGAGAGTAGTCTTCGGGCGCCCAGGAGAGCTGAGCTAGGCAAAGAGCCTTTGGAGACCCCAAAAACCAACTATAATTAGATTAGTTTTCATTATTTTTAACTTTCAGAGTTTGTGAGACAATGACTGGATCTGTTCATTCAGCCTCACAAAGGCAAGAGATTATATTTTAGGAATGAAATAATTATAAAGGAATAATATCTGCTCTTTTTACTTTTGTATATCTGTACATATAGGCCAAATAAGAACAGATCATCCAGAAAAGAATCCACTTTTAATTTATACTTTAAAAGGAACTTCTATTATATGATTTTACCCAGAGAGTATATTTTAAATTAATTAATTAATTTATTTATTCAAAACCAAAGACAGAAAACACGAATTCACAGACCAAAGTTTCTCAACATGCTTTTAGTCGTTTTGTCTCTGTGAGGCTGAATGAAGTTTAGTGCAGAAAAGCAAACAAGCCGCCCAGAGTTCTTACAGGAAATATCCTGGTTTTCCACTCCTGACCTTTCCCTCTTCTTTTTGAGAACTGTGCTGCTTACTGGCTTTGTCCCTCTCACACAGACAGCTTAAGGGAGGAAACGCTGATTTGGGTTCATAATTTTTAGCCACATGAGGCTGAGCTCCTGATATGGTGAATAGGAGACAGAAAGGGCAAGAAGTAAGGCCAGCCTTTAACTCTTCCCCCACCCCACCCAAAAGCAGCACCACTAGTGGGGACATTTCAGATTCAAATTGCAAAAGGAGCCATTTGACCCCAGCTCCAACCAAAGCAGAGCACTCCTTTCCTCAAAGCTCTGCCTGGGACTGGCTGTGGTAGCTGTGGCAGGTAGAGGAAAACGGATTGGCTGTCCAGAAGGACAGGGCTCCTAGAACCTGGACCAGGAAGAAAGATGGGAAATGTAAATAAAGAAAATATCCAATTTAAAAGAAAGAAAGAAAGAAAGAAAGAAAGAAAGAAAGAAAGAAAGAAAGAAAGAAAGAAAGAGCAAAAAGAAAGATGGGGCCAAACTCATGAGTGGTGGACTTGAAGGTCAGTTGCTTTGTTCCTTTCTTACCTCTGTGGATGAGGGTTGTTCCTAAGTTACTCATGCATCACTCAGGACATTCTCTTTAAAAAAAAAAAAAAAGATGATGCCTTTTTGTCATTGTTCATTTGGAAATTGAGTTTCCTTCCTGTGGTGGTTTGATTAAGAATGGCCCCCCACAGGCTCATATATTTGAATTTTTAGTCTCCAGGGAGTGGCACTCTTTGAGAAGGATTAGGAGGTATATGCCTTGTTGGAGTAGGTGTGGTCTTGTGGGAGGAATTGAGTCACTGGAGGTGACACATCAGGCCCAGGCTCTCCTCTTTCTTTTTGCTTTGAGATCAGGATGTTGCTCTCAACTAGTTTTCAAGTACCATTCTTCCCTGCTGCCAGGCTCCCTGCCATGTTGATAATAGACTATGGCCTGCCTGGTGACACTCACCATTGACTCTGGAATCTCCTTACTGCTCTGAAACTATAACCAAACCCTCAATTAAAAGCTTTCTTTATAAGAGTTGTATTGGCCATGGTGTCTCTTCATAGTCTAACAGTGACTAAAATACCTCCTTAAAATTTTATTTTAGTTATGAACAAATATAATGTTTTGTGATTATTTTGTCTTATTTAAAATATTATTTAAAACTTTAAACAAGTAACATTATGTGATTGAGCTCAACACTATGACCATTTGAGACTACTTTTTCCCATGGAAAATAAAACCACCAGATCAAGCATACTTCACAGCAACTGAAACACAAAACTGAGTCTTCCAAAAGATAATGTACACAGAAACATGAAGTCATCAGGTAGAGATGAGGAACTTTATTTCTGTAGCCCCTCACACAGGAATTTAATATTCACTACCAAGTAGTCCTCAGTTTGCAGTGCTGAAATTTAAAAATCACATTATCTTTTTTCTTTTTATGATTAAAAAATTATTCCTTATTCATGTGTTTGGAATAGCCGGAATTGGCATTGCTTTCTTTCCAGTTGTTTTCAGTGTTCTTTATTTTACCTGCTAGCTCCAGATAGTCTGTTCATCTGCCTGGTGACACTCACCATTGACTGGAATCTCCTTACTGCTCTGAAACTGGCTTACTTCTTGGGGACCCTCCTCCTCTTCAGGGCAGGTATTCTTCTGTGATGAAGTGGCTACTTGATGAAGCCTTCCAAGAAGAGCCAGGATCCAGATTCTGCCTGGGCAATAAGAAATTTTCTTTGGTCTAATAAGTCAAATTGGCCTGGGATTTGACAGGATTAAGGCAGTAGACCTCAGTGGTGAAGGACTCAACACAGGATTTGGGCCAGAGACCAAGAAACCCAGGCTAGAGGCTTGGAACTCACCTGCAGTTGGAGCTCCAGTATCACAGATGACAGTCAAGAATGGGCTTGACTGTCCAGTGGCTCACTTATATTTCCTTTTCTCTAAAGACCTGCTTCAGAAATGGGGTGAACAAGTCTGCATGTTCTTCACCCTGCTGTAGCCGGCCTGAATTCTTTATCAGACACACATCACATTAGTGCAACAACATGCCTAAACATACTACTAATTACCAACAAGCAGGTTAGCACATTGCTTTAATAAGTGGTTTTATAAATAATCATTTTCTTTTCTGTATATGTGTGCTGGATATTCCTGACTCACAATGTGATTAGCTCCTTCGAAACAGAAACACTGTTTTGGCTTTAATAATTTCCCCCATAGTCGTTCAGAATCATGCTTCTCACCAACAGACATTGTTTGAGGTAATAATTACCCCGTCTTCTGGGAGGCTTCTTGGTACAGTGACAAAGCTAATCTAAAATAGTGGCCAAATGGATTCTCCCAGCGAGTAAAGTACCACCTTTACTCTTGCGCACCTTCCACACCTTTCTTTTTTTCTTTTTTTTTCTTTCTTTCTTTCTTTCTTTTTTTTGTTTTTTGTTTTTTGATATTTACTTTATTTACATTTCAAATATTTTCTCCTTTCCAGGTCTCCCCTCTGGAAACCCCCTATCCCGTCCCCCCTCCCCTGCCTCTATGAGGGTATTCCTCCACCCACTCCCGTCTTCCCTCCCTGGCATTCCCCTATACTGGGGCCTCTAACACTCTCAGGCCCCAGGGCCTCTCCTCCCACTGATGGCCAACAAGGCCCTCCTCTGCCACACATGTGGACAGCACCATGGGTCCCTGCATGTGTATTCTTTGGTTGGTGGTCCAGTCCCTGGGAGCTCCAGGGGGTCTGGCCAGTTGACACTGTTGCTCCCTCCATGGGACTGCAAACCTTCCAGTTCTTAATAAAATTAAAGAAACTTTACTGCAGAGGAATCTGAATGGAAAATAATAGTCATTTTCTGCACTAAGGAGTAAAAGATGTAACCCACACTTCAGCCAGAAATTGTGATTTTTTTTTTTTTTTAGTGGTGACAATTTAAATAAATTTCATAGGCTATGGAGATCTAACTTCATAATGATTGACAACATAAAATTAGCCTTTTCTGCCCTTCAGATCACCATCATTCCCATCAGTTACAGAGAATGTGGAGTGAGATTGCCCAGCTGTGGGTTTGTACCTTGTTAAAGTCATCAAAGAGTTAAAAGTTACTTCCTCCAGTGCATGTAAAACTGTCACAAACACACAAACAAATTTTTCAAATTGCCTCACTTTACATCTATGTGGAGAGACGTATAGTTGCGGCATTTTTTATGTCTAAATTATATTGCAGAAATATTTCAATAAACCACAAAGAACCACCAGAGCCTCTAGAAACAGGCAGCCTGTGCTTAAATAAACATCTTGGGCAGCACCTGTTTTATTTTATAGGCTCTGTAATCACAGTGACATTCTGAAGGAAGACCTTGAAGCTTGCAAAACAGCTGTCCTTCACAACTCCCAGACTTGAAGCTGGGGCATCAGCAGTGAAGAAGAACAAGGTACTTGGCATGAAAGGGCTGCTGTGGCGAGGTATCCGTCTTGTCTGAGTGCTTCCAAATCAGAACATGGACAAGTAGTGAAACCAGTCTACACTGCCAGCACTTGTAGCCATCAGCTTAGCCTTTTGATGGACAGTCTCATCTATTGTCTATAAATGCATTTATTTCTTATTATTAGTGAACTTACATACTCAGCACCTTCTTGTAGCAGTGTTTCTGAGATTGGGTTTGTCCATAAATATAAAAACATTTATTTTAGTGGGCAGGAGGAAGGAGGTGTAGCCTTTGACTGATGTACAGTGAGGTGAGCACCCCAGGATTTAATCCCCCATAGCTACCAACAGGGAGGCCCTCAGCAGATCTGAGCACCAGGTGGGTTCCCAGATTTCCGTGGCCACTCTAGATTTAGATCCTTTAGTCCAGAGCTGGTTCTTGAAATGTGGTTTCAGGACCAGCAGCATCAACAGGAGCTGGGAACTTCTTTTTTAAAAGCACATTGTTCAGTCCTACCCTAGATGCGGTGACTTGGGAACTCTGAGGGTGAGGCCTAGCCATCTGGACTCTTACTATTTAAAGCCCTTCAGTTTAAGAAATGTAAATGAATGTAAACTTGAATGAGAGAAAGTGAGAAGGCTACTGGTTTCGAGAGTGGGTGCAGCATGAGCCAAGATCCATATACCTCCTTGCTGTGTCAGGAATCTATTCTTAGTTATTTTCTATAGCAATGATAGAAATGTTATGTGAAATACCAATACAAAGGCAACTTACATAAGGAAGGGTTTGTTTCCAAAGAGGTAGGAGCTGTCATGGCGGGGAGCATGGTAACAGGCAGAGAGGCGGGCATGGCACTAGAGCAGCAGCTAAGAGTTTATATCTAGATCCACAAACAGAGACAGACATTAGAAATGATGAGAATCTTTTAATACCTCAAAGCCAGCCCCAAGTGACACACCTCATCTAATAGGCCACCCCTCCTAGTCCTTCCCAAATAGTTCCATTATCTGGGCACCAAGTACTCAAACATGTAAGTCTCCAGGAACCATTCTCATTCAAACCACCACAGTTGGACGCTATGAGCTAAGAACAGAGCAGTTTTGTATCTGTTTGGCTTCCATCTAACACTGTCTTCTCTGTCATTTCAGGGGCCGCTTAGGCTATTTTATGTGATGTAAATAGGGAAGAGAAGTACATTTTTTTAAGAGTAGAATTCACCTTAAATCTAGATACATGGTTCCATTATGGGCTAGGTAGAAGTCAGGATAATTGTCTCTGGAGAGATCTTGACACAGAAAACTTCAGTGGATTAGGTGGCCCCAATTTACAATACTTCTGCATTTCCATTTATGATCTCTGAACTGGAGGAGGCTAGAAGTGACCTTTCTGGTCAGTAACTTTTCATCGTCTATCACATTTTTTTATCATGTAGAATAAAGCCTGCTGTCTTAAAGTCCTGCTTCACAAGGTGATAAAAGAAGCTGACTTGGGAGGGGTCTTTCTGAGCTTTGTGGGTTGATGGGTGACTACAGGCTAAAAGGCTCTCTAACCAATCTTATGACTTTTTACTGCTGCCTTTTCTATCTTTTTATATACAATTTGGCATAACCCACAGTTATGATATGAAAGTGCACTTGCATTTATAGTAAATAGTGCACCTTGTAACTCTTAAACCTGAGAATCCAGTGATAAGATAGGTCTACATTGACTAAACTAGGATTGTTCATCTACAGTAGAGCTCTGATTTACATTATTAAATGATGTCCTATGACTTTCAAGCTACACTTGCTTATATATCTACCTTCTGTAAGCTGCGATTCTTTATGACCAACACAAATTGTAAAGTGAATAGTCTTCAAGACTTTTCTTTACTGTGATCAATTTTTAAAGACAGATGAAGTCAGAAAAGTCTGCTGTCAACATTGTGCTCTGGTAGGGTGTATGTTGTCACCAGAGTGCTGTTTATGAAACATTACGCTCTGTTAGGGTGTATGTTGTCACCAGCGTGCTGTTTCTGAAACACTGATGATCACCAGCTCACTCTCTAGCCTTGGAACAAAATGGTTGTGTCCTGTGGGAGACAAGCAGGCAGATTTTGAGACACAAATTCTTGTGAATTTGAATCATCAGGTTCTCCTCTGCCTTCTTTGCAACAACCTTGCTGTACCCCCTAGTACCCAGGAGTTGTAGCAGAGAGCGTCCCTAAATAAAATCCTCGGGTGATCTTCCCAGGGCCTGAAAAGTCAGCAAGCCAGCTTGATGAGCCATTCCAGAGATACAGACTTGGGGAGAATGATTTACTTCTGATGTCTAATAGGTAATGACTCAAATGTCATAGAATTATAAGGCAGGAAAGGCAAAAAAGGCTTAGCAGGTTATAAAGTCCTTAAAGCTTCTGAATAGATGAGTGTTGGTATGACCATGGCCCTGCCTGGCTCCTGACAGAACATGCCACTCATAATGTCTTTTAATCTTACCCATAAAGTAGGACACCTACACTAGAACATACTCCAGAAGAAAATGTGAAGATTTTGAATTCCTCCTCACATAAAGAAGCAAATTAATAATAAGAAGAAAAAAGATAAAACTACTGCTTTCCTCATTATTGGTTTAAGCTGAGCCAAGGATTAATTTTGTGTTATGCCAAGAGCTTCATATACAAAGCTTACTATTCCAAGGTTGAGGACCAAGTTCTTACTCTAGACAATTATGATTGACATCATTTGGATATTGAATTATTTAAATTTGCTGGGGTTTTTTTTCCAACAAAAACCTTTAAATAGTTTTATCGTATATGAAAACTGTAGTAAAATGTCCATCATTTGTTGTAGTTTTTCCAGGTGCAGCTAATTCTCTCTTTTAGTATCTACTTGTAAATATAGTTATTCTCTTAAGCTCATGGAGTAAGCTTTACATTATTTGCAAAGAATACAACATTTTCTTTGTTTTATTCTTCTTAAGTTCAGAATAAAACTCAGGACAATTATTACTGTGTCTGCATTTAAAACATTGGTCAAATTGTCCATGTGTAGCAAGTCAGCTGTAGTTAAGGAAAAGCTGAGACATTTGTTTGGATTATAATTAGAGAATATTGGTATATCCAGTTTCATAAAACAAGCAATACTGAATGTAGTCATAGAGTGTCCTCAACACTGTAATTACAGGCACTTCAGTTTCCCACTCTTACCAATAGACATGTCAGATAGTCCAGAAAAATTAACAAAGATATGCCTCAGTGATTAAGTGTACTTGCTGTATTCCAGACTAATTTAGGTTCTCAGTACCCACATAGTGGCTCACAGCCATCTGTAACTCCAGTTCCAAGGGAATCTGACACCTCTGGCCTCCACAGGAACCTGCATGTACTCACATATACAGATCTACACACACACACACACACACACACACACACACACACACACACACACACATACACACACACTTAAAATATTTTTTTAAATCTTAAAATTTAGCAAATAGCATAGCTAAATGACATAGGTTACATGATTTAATTAAACTATATTCTCTCATTCAAACCCTGTAGAATACAGCAGCTCATGAAACTGAAGACATTTGTGAACACAAAGCAATTTTTAACAAATACAAGAAAAACAAAATAATTTCAAGTAGTCTGTTTGACCCCCAATAGAATAGATTAGAAATCAGTAGCAAGAGCGGCTACGGAAACAGACAAGTTTGTGGAGATTGAACAGCATACTGATGCATGAGAAATGAGCCATTGATGGAATCAGGGAGGAATTCAAAATGTCAAGAATCAAATGAGAATGGAAATAGGATGTTCCAGAACTATGGATTTTAATGAAAGGAGTTCTAACAAAGAAGGTTAGAGCTATAGTGCCTACATTAAAAAAAAAACTCAAATAATTTAATAATGCACTTTTTAAGGGCTAGTTCTTTGAAAGATAAGATTGCTAAGCCCTTAACCAAACTAATGGTGAGAAACAGACACTTACCAATCAAATTATCTATAATCCTAGTACACAAGAGGATGAAACAGGAGGATTGCAGTAAGCTTGAGCTCAGCCAGGGTTATATAGTTACGGGCCAGGGGTGTTAGTGGGGAAGCCAAATTAATAAAATTAGTAAAATTTGAGATGAAAAGTTAGACATTAAAACAAATATTAGTGATAAGTCAGAGATTAATTAAAGCATACTTTGAAAACCTGTATTCAAATGAACTAAAAATGGACACCTATGATCTATGAAAGGACATATATGATACACAAAAATTAAATCAAGGGGATATAAAGAGCTTAAGTCTTAGGGTTTCTATTGCTGTAGTAAAATACCATGACCAAAACCAAGTTGGGATGAAAGGGTTTATTTCACCTTACAACTTGTAGTCCATCATCCAGGAAGTCAGGAACTCGAGGCAGAATCCTGAAGACATTAATGACAAAGGGTCTGCTTACTGGCTTGCTCCTCTTGTCTTTCTCTGCCTGCTTTCCAATACACCCCAGTACCAGTCAGATTGTCCATTTTTGTAGATGATATGATCCTGTATATAACACACTCTAGAGACCTCACCAGGAAACAGAACTGAGAAACACTTTGTGCAAAATAACAGAATGGAAAATCAACACACAAACCCCAGAAATTTTCATATATACCAATAACAAACATGTTAGAAAGAAGAAGGACTTGAACCCCCCCCCAAAAAAAAGAAAGAAGAAGGAAATATTCCATTAACAACATTATTTTTTAAAAATACCTAGGAATAAACATAGCCAAAGAAGCAAAGGAGTTTTATAATGAAAATTTTAATGCACGGGGGGGAGGGGGGAAGACAAGTGAAGAAGTAACCAGAAGACAGAAAGACCTTCCATGGCCGCAGATCAGCAGAATTCGCATACTGAAAATGTGTGTTACTAAAAGGCATCTATGGATCCAGCACAAGTCCCTTCAGAATCCCAGAGAAATTACTGAAACAAACAGGAGCACGTCTGAAATTCATATGAAAGTACAGAAGACCTTGAACAGTCAAAACAGTCCTGAGCAAAGAGAAGGATGCTAGTGGTGTCACAATCTCAAGTGTACTACAAAGCCATGGAACAAAACAGCTAGAACAAAAACAGACACATGGATCCGTGGAGTAGAATAGAGGGACCACATTAAACCCATGCAACAACAGTCAAATGGTTTTAACAAAGTGCCCAAAAATGCACATTGGAGAAAAGACAGCTGTTTCAACAAATAGTGCTAGAAAACTGGATGTCCACACGTAGAAGAATAACACTTGAGCCCTGTCTCTCACCCTGCAGGGAAAAAAAAAAGGATTTAAACGTTTAGTGTAATATTTGAAAGTCAGAAATTGCTATAGGAAACTATATTGGGGGGAACCTCAAGACATAGGTGAAGGCAAGGATTTTCTGGAAAGGACTCCCATGACTCGGTAATGTTATTGCATGAACCAAAAAAGTTACACACTAAAGGAAATGATCAAGTCAAGAAGCAGCCTGTATCATGGGGAAATCTGTGCTAGCTATCACCTGACAGTAAGCATTTATAATATATAACTCTAAGCATATAATATATGTCTACTAAAACGAAACTCTGTGGTAGTTTGAATATGCTTGGCCCAGGGAGTGCCTCTATTAGGAGGTGTGGCCTTGTTGAAGGAGGTGTGTCACTGTGGGGTGGGCTTTGAGACTGAGAAGTCAGTCTGTTCCTGACCTCCTTTGTAGAACTCCTGCATGCTGCCATGCTTCCACCTTGATGATAGTGGATGGAACCTCTGAATCTGTAAGCCAGCCCCAATTAAATGTTGTCCTTTGTAAGAGTTGCCTTGGTCATGGTGTCTCTTCACAGCACTGGAAACCCCTTAACTAAGCAACACCCAAACAATAAACAAATGAAATACAGGGTTCTCAAAAGATGAAGTATAAAGGCCAGTATACATATGAAAAACTGTCCCACATCCTTCATTAGGGAAATGTAATCTTACCCAGTGAGGTAGGCTGTCACTAAGCAGACAGATGCAAGGGTGGAGAGCATGGGAAAGCTTGGAGGAAGGAACTCTTTTATCCTGTGGTGGAAATGAAAGTTAGTCCAGCCACTGTGAAAATCAGCATGGAAGTTCCTAAAAGAAAACCTAAAGCTAGAACTACCATAGAACCCCGTTATACCATTCCTAGGTGTGTATCCAAAGGACTCTAAGTCGGCGGGCCGTGTAGAAACTTGCACATAGGTGTTATGTAGTGTAGGACTTCACAGTAGCTGTTATGAAATCAGCTGTCTGACAACAGATAATGGATAAACAAAGTGTAATATCATGTAACATTCCACCAAAAAGAATGAAATCATTACATTCTTGGATGGGAAATAAATGCAGGTGGCAATCATCTCATTAAACAGAATAAGCCAGAGTCAGACACGAATCCATGAACGTGCTCTTTCTCACTTCTGGATCTACTTCTGCATCCTAGATTATATAGAGCTACATTAAATAATACTCCTCATACTCCCTCGTGTGCGTGTAGTTCAAAAGTTTTTAAAGGTTTCTTTATATTTATTTTTAAATGAACCCATGGGATTTTATGAATTTATTGTATTTCAGTGCATTGCAGTCAATATCCCTTTTGCTATTCATATTCTCCTGCCACTGGCCAGTGGGAGCCCTGTCAACACAGGCTGAGTCTTCATTGTTGGGATCATCCTTAATTTCTAGTAATGCATGATGCTTTTGGTCCATCTGATAGGCATTTCCTGCAGCCAGGCTGGAAGGGAGCCTCTCGTTAAAGGGGCTGCCTTTTAGTATTAACGTTGTGGCTCACACTTCCTTCTTCACTCTTCCATAATAATGCCTTCAAAAATAAATAATGTTTTCAATGTAAGTAGGTCATAATAAAAATGTCACTAATAGGTGTTGTTGAGATGGAGATATGATTGATGTCGCTTACGGACATGTAGGAGACCAATCATACCTTGCTTTTAGGGTACATGTCTGTGCTTTAGAATGATGCTATGAGTCTTAAAATATACTGTGTATGAGTCATAGTATAGACCATTTTGTGAGACTCAGCATGAGTGGCATTAGGTATCTAGACTTTACAAAACTTATTGGCTATTTCTATGTGCAGTCAAAGTTGAGAATGCTTGTTAGCAATAACATCATAACAAAATAAATTTAAAAACAAAAAGAGGAGCTTGGGAAAGACAGCTTAATGGGGTCAGGTCAAGAGATAATGTGGATCCTGGGGACATGTCAGAGAGCCAGTCTAACTGGAACAGCAAATTCCAGATTCATTGAGAGACCAAAATTAAGTCTCAAAATTGAGTCTCAAAAATTAAGGTGAAAAGTAACAGAAGACACCCAATGGCCTCTGGCCTCCACATGTACACACATAAGCAAGCACAACCAGACATTCATACATACACATATGCACACACGCATGGACACACACAGAGACATACTCATCATACCCAACCTATGGAGGGGATTTGAACACAGTTTTGTAATTTCAAATATATTAGGTTCCAGATTTTTCTTGATAAATGTTGTTCTAGTAACTTGACTATAAGACCTTTAAAAATGTAAGAATCTTCTAATTCACTCATTTATACATATATTTACAGATTTATAGTGTCTCTCCTACTTCTGTTTTATAGAGCTGAAAAAGTGCCAAATTGCCACTTATTGGAGACACGAGGGCAGTGTATGAAGGAACATGGTAATTCTCTTAAAGAAGAGGTATGTACTGAGGCTATTTTCTTTCAAAAACAAGGGTTGGGGATAGTAATAACTTTTATTCAAATAAGTTCCAAGATTATGCAAGCTATTTGTTTGGGGAAATAATATATTCTGAATGATAAACATTTGAAAAAATGGTAACAGTGGTAAGTGAGGTATCATAACTGACTGATAATATTTTAAACTTTCTGATCTTAGGTCTTTTACAGGTTTTGTGGAAGGATCTAACTTCTGACTTAATATTAATTCAGGTCCAAGAGGTAGCTTAAATATATCTACCACAACATCTTCAGAGTTTAGAAGCATATATAACATTCTGGGTTTCTGTCTGTATGCCATACTTTAAAAGATTATAAAGTCATTGATGTTAAGCCAACAAATAGGGTTTTGGCCATTATTCTACATAATACATAGGTACTAGCCCGGATACATTAGAAGGGAAGAACTATATGAAATATGTCCTTTTCCTTCTGAGGGCTGGTTACCAGATGCACATAATAAAATGGTAAAGAATGTGTGCTCTCAGAAAGGGAGCCCAGCTATGTGCAGAAGCAATGGGGAGAGCTTATGATGGAAGGAGACCCTTTAGAAATAGGCTTTTGACAAAGTGAGACAGGGGAAGATGTTTGGGGTGACAGAGAAAGGCTGTTAGGAACCAAAGAACAGACACCGGAGGCAATAGAACGATTCTTTTGTTCTTTTTATTTTATTTTTAATTGTGTGTATGTGTGGGTGTCTGTATGTCTATATGTAGGTACATGCAAGTGAGTACAGGTGCCTGTAGAAGCCAGAAGAGGGTTACATATCTTCTAGAGTTTGAAACATTGCTGCAGACTTTTGAGCAGAGCTAGAACGGTTTCTCCTTAAAAATAAGAGTAAACAGGCAGTTTCTGAAACACATAGGTGTGGCTGAAGAAATGCGAAATTTCAAAGAACAGTGTTATCATCAAAATGATGAAATGCCCTGTAAACTTCAGGACAAAATGCTTTCGAAGTTTCTGAAGCTGTTTTGGATTGTGTATGTTTTGGTTTGTGCCCGTGTGCATGTGAGAGAGGGCTGAGGAAGGAGGGAGGCAAGGCAGGGCTGGGGGCGGGGAATTGAATTCAGAGTCTTGTTCATGTTAAGCACATTTTTACCATTACTCTCTATACATCGCTGGCCCTCTTCACCCTTCCATGATTAGCTAACTAGGGTATCTGAGTTCTTTCTGAGTGTTGAAAAAGGATAGATAGTTAGTAGAAACCATAGGTTAAATAACTCTCTCTTTAGAGAAAATCTTAAAAGTAAGTGATTTTGAAAATTTAAGAAAGCTCCATTAGAAAAATCAAAGTCTAATGAAGTCTAGAAGTATTTACTTTGATCTCTTGGGTAAATGACTAATTAAACCGCCGCATGTAAATTATGTTTACCTGTGGGTCTCTGTGCTGTCGGCTCTAGTCAATCCCTTCTCTTGAGTAAACACATGACCAAAGCCATAGAAACTCACTGTCCCCTGGAGACCAGATAAGATCTGTCAGCACCGCATAACCTGTTAGGCAATTACATAATTGAGCTACGTGCTTTTAATTCATAAAAATTTGTAATTACTTTATGTGGGGGGAAATTGAGTTGAGATTGTCATTGAAATACAAAGTGGCTTAACATTCCTTTATTCTCATGAGGTCTGTTTCCACATGGGAGAACTTTGACACAGAAGAACGACTTTCTGATGTCACTCAGAGTGGGTCTGGTCCTGCCCCCACACAGATTTTATTTACCAGAAGACATAGTTCCTAAATGATAGATTGTTTTCTGATATCTCATACATATTCATATCCTGGCTCTTGTGATTATTTCTCCATCTTTTAATTGCTTCATAAATAAAATCCCAGTGAGTTCCAGGACAGCCAGGGCTACACAGAGAAACCCTGTCTCGAAAAACCAAAATAAAATAAAATAAAATCCCTTCCTTTAACTTAAATATAATCAGTATCAGTGCATGTGTTTTTCTTGAAACACTGGAAAATATTTCTCTGTAACCAAATTTTGAAAGATTTTGAGGATGTGGTAGTTAAATCTGGGACCTGTCCCCGCTGCCGTCGTGAGTCAGTAGTTGCGTGAGTGGTACTGTCCCTGTCTGTCCCCATACAGATGAGAGTGAATTCTGCTAAGTGCTTTCACACTTAGTTTCTCTTCGGAGATGTGCTGCCCTTATACAAGTCAGATTTCTTTAGAATTAGATGTCATTTCTATGAAGAAACAAGCAGAAAAATAAAAACAAAACTTTGAAATGTCAAACAGAAAACTGCCACTGTCTATAAACCGTCCTGTTGACACGAGGCACGGCCTTTAACATTAAAGTATTTACAAATAGGGTTAGGAGTATAGCTCAGTGGTAGAGCACGTGCTTAGCACAAAGACTTGGGTTCAATCCCCAGTAAAATACACACACACACACACACACACACACACACACACACACACACACACACACACACGTTACACCACTGCCTGAGTATGAACCTCCCTTTCCTGCTTGCCACAAAGTGAGTTGCCTTTAATAGGATCACATGTCCTTCTGTTTCATTTTGAATGACTTTATGTAGTCCCTGTCCACTTTGCACAGTCCCCTGACTATTTTTCTTTTAGTTGCCTGTTGAACATTTAAATTTATTATTTCCCCCCACTAAGAGAGGCTTATAGAATATCTATATGATTCAGGTTTTCAAATATTCATATTTCCTTATAATGAACTCATAGGTATAAAATATAGAATTATCAGGTGTAGAATTATATTTGCATTACCAAATCTTACTCTAAAAGGGTCACAGAGTTAAAAATAATGAATGTATAAAGCATTTATTCTAGTTTTTTCTAAAATTAAGTAACCAACTCCTCCTTCTGGAGCCGTTTTGAGAGGTGGAATTGGCATTCCATTCTGTTGTGCTCATGGGACAGTCAGCATTCCATTTCTTTAAGCTCACGTGACTGTCACGCTGCGACGTGCTCAGCCCCTTTCCTACTTGCTCACTGTTTATTGTTCTACTAGGTGAACAATGTCTTTTCTTTATTGACTTATAAGAACTTTTAAATATAGATTTATACATTCTGTTGCAGTATTTTTTGACAGCTTGATCTTTGCGTTTCATCAGGGGTGTTTTGGATATGATGTCTTTTTCACTAATAGTTCCTTTTATCTACTTACACATTTTTAGGTACTTGAATATGGTAATTGACACACTTTGGGTTATACATTAAGAGTCATCTCACATGACTCTTGTAGTTCCAAACAGGAACCATATTTAACAGGATCCATATTTAAACTGAACTGATGAAATTCTAGAAGAATTGAACCAGTAAGTTTAGGAATACTACTTAGAGAAACTCAGAAAAGTTTAGACATCATCAGCTCTGAAAGACAGAAGTGTCAACACCAGGCATTTTACAGATGGTGTGTATGTGTCCTGGCATCCCATTCCCAAACCCTGTCTCCTGGCCCCAGGCAGACCAGGGACCCACTTGTGGCCTTAGACTACTGAGAGCAGTGGGCCACTCCCCAGTTTCCTTCCTGGACTCCAAAGGTACCAAGTTAAAAGAGAGCCTGTATTAATAGCAGACGAACTAAGCCTGTGCGTGGGCTGTTCATAAACATGATCCATGGAGAACAAGGGCCAATACAAGAACTGTTTTAGGCGAGTCTCCAGTCTGCAGAGCCCATTCAGTTCTAGTGTGAGGTGTGCAAAACAGCTTGTTATTCTAACGCCACCACTCCGGGCCTGTGTTCCTTTGTGGGTATGCGGGAGTCTTAGTAATGCATAAGGTCCTTTGAATTGGGAGTTCCTCAGAAAATGCACATTTCTGGAACATCTGCAAAAAGCATGCTTTAAGAATTGTTACAGAGCTGAAAGATGGCTCAGTCAGTAAAGACAACCCAAGTTTCATCTCCAGAACCCATGTTTTAAAAATAATCTGAGAATGATGCTGCACACTTAACAATTTTGTTTTTTTGTAAATGTATATTATGACAGTATTAAGAAATTAAGAAATTATTACCTCTGGGTGGTGGTGGCACATCTTTAATCCCAGCACTCAGAAGGCAATGAAGGTGGATCTCTGTAAAGTCAAGGCCATCCTGGTCTACAAAGTGAGTTCCAGGGTAGCCGGGTCTATAAAGAGAAACATTGTGAGAAGAAGAGGAGGAGGAAGAGGAGGAAGAAGAAGAGGAGAAAGAGGAGGAGGAGGAGAAGAAAAGAAGAAAAGAAAAAGAAGAAAAAGCAATTATTACCAATTATATCACATATTATAATTTAGAAATACACACTCAAAGTTCATCAAAATGTATAGATTGTTTTAAACTGAAGAAAATAAAAAGTTGTAGATTTAATTGCAAAATTTCTAAAGGTGGGGTTTTGTTTTTAATTCATATTTTAAAATGCTTTGCTAATATCTAGGCTTTCTGGGCCTAAAATGCACCTTGGGCAGTATGAGGATGCAATCCAAGGAGGCTTGCTTTCTTTCGTGCAGACCTGAGAAGCATACACAGTGAAGAGCTGTATATGGGGTGCTGGGCTGTCAAAATAATAGCTGATAGGAGCCAGTCTGGACCTAGCTTCAGGGGCAAGGAACCATGTCTGTAGCTAGTCTTCTGAAACACAGGTCCTGAGCAGTTCACCTACATTGACTTGTGAGCGGAAGTAAAATCCAGGGACTGTTGAAACAAATAAAGGCAAAGAACCCAATCATTAGCACTGCAGTCCAGGTTTTAGCTACAAAGCTAACAACACTAGGCCCTTTGGGCAAGAACTACAGCTCTTTAACATCCGACCCCAGACCAGTTTCTCTAGCTTCTGTCATAAGCCCTAGGTCCATGGGATCTACCTAAGCAATGTTAGATCCAAGAACAGTAGTCTTAAAGGTTTTACGAGCTAAATGCTCAAGGCTGCATCTCTTGTTTCCTGCTTCTGTGACCCTCAGATCAGAGCATCTTTTCCTTCTGCTGTGCTAATCACAAAGAATTGTTCGTTTCCTCCTTGTTTACTGAACAATTGCTTGTTAACCAGTCAACTACATAGAACCTGAGGCCCTTTGTCCAGTTCTACCAGTCACATTAGCTTGTGATGTCTTGGGCCCATTTCTTGCACATTGGGTGGACTCTACCCATACTTTCTATACTCATCAATCAACAGGTCACCACCACTATCATCAGGATGGAGCAAATCACTACTCTCTAATAGAGAGTGTGTACTCTAGCAGTAGGAAACTGGGATAGAGGTTGTCTGCTAGATAGTCATCTCTTGTTCCTAGCATATTTTTATGTCTTAGGAGCAAAGTGCTGACCTAGAAATTAAAAGACTTAGTTAACTCAGATCACGTTCATTGCCATTTTTTCTCACATTGCTTCTCAGGTAGGCTGTGATTAAATTTGATTTCTCTGTACAGATAGGATAGTTAGTGTCCTTTGAAAAAAAGATATTCAGTAGCAAGTGAGTTTCTCCAGTTTCTCAGGAAGCTTACAGGCAAACATAGACTTTTATCCTTGGCTAAAGATTAAGACTCACAAACAGGCGAGTTATCTTTTTGCTTAGTATATTTCTTCAATTCATTTTTATTTAGGTATATGTGCCTATATGTATGTCTATATGTGCATCACATGCAAGCAGCATCTGCAATGGTCTGAAGAGGGCATCAGATCTCCAGGAACTGAAATTATAGGCTGCCTGATGTAGGTGCAGGGAGCTAAACCCAAGTTCTCAGCGAGAACAAGTGCTTTTACCTGCTGAGCCCTATTGCCAGCCCCTAAACCAACACTCCGTTACAAGTCTAGACATCAGGATTCGTGCAATGAGAGAATCAATCTTTCATTCAGAAAGGAGCTCTGAGGGTCTGCCTTTATGTATACCAAAGGGGGATTAGGCTAGCTCAGATAAGCAGAGGTGATTTCATCTCACAGACCTACTTCTCAAGTAGGCCATTTATGTAGTACATAAGGTTCAGTCTTCAAAAACATTATTATGAATGAAAATTGTTGTATAGAATTAAATTGTGCTGGAAAATAACCAGGTGTTATTTTTTAATCAAAATGTTTTTCATATATTTTGATCATGAGCTCTTCCCAGATCCTTCCTATCTTCCTGACCACCCAACTTCATGTTGGTTCTTTCTCCCTCTGCCCATCTCTGCTTTTTTGATCTTGTGGACATTTTAATGTCAAGAAAGAAATTAAATTCTAAGTAAAGCTTAACCTAAAATTGTATTTTAAATTTGAGTCTTTGAGAGGAACAGGGTTCCAGTTTGTTTTGATTTTTTTTGTGTGTGTGCTTTCTTTGAAACACTGTAGGCAACAGCATTATTGAAAAAAGTCCTTACAGAAGAATGTGACCATAGGTCAGCTATTCACAGTAATGAATCATCTTGCAGCATGCCATCTATTCTGAATGACAATAATGGAATAAAGGAAGCAAAACCGGCTCTGCGGCTCAACAGTGTTCTTACAAGGGAACAAGGTAACTATTGTTTGCAGTGTCCACAGCAAAAAGGCATTCAGAGTCAATGCAACATGCTTTCTCAAGGCGCACATATAAAATGCCGTTAACCAAAGCTGATCTCGGGTTTTACATGCATAGTATGTTGCTTGTTTTATGGTACCTTCCAGTTAATGTGTATGTTCTCAGTGGAAACCCTAAGTGTAGTTCTGTAGTTTTTAGTAGAGCTTCTAGTGAAATAAATAAAGTTAAGAAATCTTAAACTAGTCACTTATGCTAATAGTACCTTTTAGACAAGAAATAAATTAACAAACCTGTAAGTGAAGAGATAGTAAAAAAAATAAAAGAATTATATTAAAATTCTACATCTAGGGGCTGGAGAGATGGCTTGGTGGTTAAGAGCACTGGCTGTTCTTGGGGAAGACTCAGGTTCAGCTCCCAGTACTTACAGGGCAGTTCCCAGCTGTGCTTACTCTTGCTGTCTTCTGGCCTCCTGCAGGCACCAGGCACAGCACACACATGGTGCACATACACACACACAGGCAAAGCATTCTTGCACATAAAATAAGTCTTAAAACAAAACAAAACATATGGGGCTAGGAGTGTAGCTCAGTGGTAGAGAGCTTGCCTAGCATGTGTGGGGCCCTGGGTTCCACCCCAGTGCCAAAGAACAGTGTTTCATAATTTTGAAATAATGTATTTATTACGTTTTTATTTTTTTAGAAGTTTCAAGTGGCTATGGAGATGAGAGCAAGGAAGAAAGCCTAGCTGCGGCCTCAGTCACAGGTAAAGCTACCAGTGCCAACAGTGTTCAGTCAGAGTGCAGTCTCACTGCATGATCAGAAAAGTCGGGGCTAGTCATTGCTGGGTCCAGTGACTTAGCGAGGTGGAGAGAGAATGCACTCAACTTCTGTATGCAAGCTGTGCTAATAAAACCCACGCTGGTAAACTGCTGTGCCCACTGAGCTTCTCATCCCGATTTTAAGTACTCAGTCTGTAAGCATCACCATCATACAGCCTTTCAGCATTCATAGCCACGAGAGGATATCACTTGGCCAGGATAAGAGACTAGATGACAAACTGGAGTGTTTCTAATTTTACCTTTTTTCTTTCCTGTAGAAATTGAACTTAAAACTGATATTTTAAAAAAAGTACTAGATAGGGAGTTTGCTTGTGCCTCCGGTACAAAAGCCTGTCTGGCAATTTAAAATTCTCACTAACCATGGTTCGTCTATCAAGACCTATTAAGACCTGTGCATGTGTATTAGGTGTGTTTATAGGTGGAATCTGAATTATGTCATTACAATTTTTTTAGCTTGGAATATCAGCAAGCAGCAATTAGTATTCTGAATGGAACCTTATTTGTTGTACATCTAAATTTACTATACCCTTATTTTGTAAAGTGGTATGTTGCTTCATTATAAATTCAAAGGTCTGACGTTAAATATTTATGCACATAAACACACCATTGCGGAGGTACTGAGGCATGCATCTGCATATGAGGTTGTTTTGTTCTTGTTTACAAGCAAAAGAAAATGGCTTGCTTTATGGTAATATAATTTGTGGCATGATGATTAATTTTTAAACTCAAGTTTCTGTAATGAACTCTTGTTTTGAAACAGGAGTTTACAGCAGAGCAGTTATTATGTATGTGTAACAATTCACTCCATTATACAAAGATTTTCTTTACTTTTAAACATTTTTCCCAATAATGTTGTGTTTTGATTTGTCATTTTGAGGAAATGCTGATAGGGTTCCCTCTGATTTTTGTTCATTTGTTTTTGTTGTTGTTGTTAAAAGAAGAAATATAGATGATCACTAAGCTGCAGATATTCACAGTCATTCGGTTATATTTTTCTTATATTTACTTTTGAGTGCAGAAGTATTTAATGGCCTCTGAATGTATTTCAGTTAGGACTGTAAGCCTGTGATCACAAAGGGTCATCTGTAAACTTATTTAAAATAGGTGGTAATTCTAACAGCCCACCCTCCATCTATCAATAGTTGGCAGAGAATAGTATGCCTTAGCATACTAAAGTATTAGCCATTATAAAATTCTACAGGAGAGTCAGGCCTGGTGGTGGTGCACGCCTTTAATCACAGCACTCAGAAGGCAGAGGCAAGCAGATCTCAGAGTTGGAGGCCTGTCTGGTCTGCAGAGTGAGTCCAGGACAGCCAGGATTACACATAGAAACCCTGTCCCTAAACAAACAAACAAACAAACATAGTATAGGAGTCCTGGAAACTTTAAGATATTTTTGCTACAGCATCGCTGTTCTGTCCTCGCCACCTAGACTCTTGGCCTTCTAAGCACTCTGGAGCCTCCCATGAACTTCACGTCTAAGTGCCTCAAACACCTTACAGTTCTTTCATCTGAAGGCCTCTTGGCACAAGAACTGGAGACCTACAGCCCGGTCAGTAAGGTCCCAGGAGCTAGCCTTAGTTCATCACTAAGTCCACCTGTGGGCTACCTGGAATATCCAAACATGTTCAGAAATCCTTCAAGGCTTTTCTCTGATGAGTCAAATCATTAGCTGTTCTCAGGTGGCAATTTCTGGGAAGAGCTAGCTCAGCAGTACTGCTGGAGGTGCCATCACCAAGGAATCACAGTGGCACTATCCTCATTCACTTTGTGATTCGGATACAAAGTGACAGGGTGACATACTGAAGGCAGCTAGACATTCTTCTAGAGGCCATGTGATGGCTGTGCAGCAGGCATTTCCTGATGTGCTGTCTCGTAAGTGTTGATGGACAGTGCAACATTATCCAAAATGCACCCTGTCCAGAAAATACTTGGGGAAATAACATATTTTGAGGCCAACCCCTGGGTGTTCTCTTGTTTTTTGCAGTATACATAATATACAAGATCATGTTGAAGGCTCTCAGAAGAAGTTGAAGGAAACTGAAAATTGTGAGCTGCTATTTCACAATGTATCATGTAGTTTAAAATGAAATCCTTCTTTGTTTATTTGTTTGTTGAGGCAGGGTTTTTCTGAGTAGCCTTGGATGTCCTAGAACTCACTGTGTAGACCAGGCTGGATGAAGTCCTTCTTAATGGCCAACAACTTTTTTTTTTTAAATGAAACATGCTTTACACGTAGGTCTATATAGGGACCTTTAAAAAAATGAGCAGGTCCAATTGGGATATCAGCTTTCTCTTAACCTCTGAGCCATCTCTCCAGCCCCCTATATCTTAATACATTAAAATTATCCTTGTTGTTTCTCTGCATCCCATTTTTGGGGAATCTCCCTAGTAGATGAAACTGCTTTCTAATAAGACTCGGGACAGCTCTAATCAAATCACACTGGAGTGTTAAGATTGAAAACTACTGATAAAACTCTCCCTTGGGTTGACCAGAAGGTTATAGTAAGTAACTTTGGTGTCCAGAAATGTTCTTCAATGTGGCTCTTTGTCTGTGTGCCTGTTTGCTTTGCATTCATTTTAGAAGGACATAGAAAAGCAAGAGGGCAAGGTGAAATCCAGGCAGGTCCCAGGCTGGGTGGAAGGCTCTGACGTTACACTGTTCTCAGAATAAGAATCTTGAGACATTGACACGAGGAGGGCACTTTAGCTCTCTCTGTATATTTAAGGAGCAAATGCAAAAACCAGATCATTTACTGTGTACAATGATGGATCAGTAACAAGGACACTTTCTAGCTCTTCATTTAATAAAACAGGTATGAGATCTGGGCTGAGAGCCTGAACCACAGCAAGGCTTGTAGAAGGAACGTTTGTTTATAGAACATGTCCCTTGTTCATGCTGAGGCTATGACTCTCGCTGTACACTAAGGGAATCAGTGAACCAACATTCTAACATCTTCACTTCCCCTTCTTTCTTGTTTATATCCTCCCAAACTTAAGCTGCCTTAGCAGTGAAGTTCATCCTTAAAGATTCATTATCCCTCCAAAGGCATCTGCCTCAGTCATCATAGAAAAAGTGTTTTCTCCACCAAGATTTATATGGAATGTCCCTTGTACGGCACATACTCCCAGTCGGCAAAATCAAGTATTCCTACAGACTGGTCTATTGTTAACAGTCTACCCCCTTTTATTTGTCTAGTGTTCTTACTAAAGAATCCAGATAAAACAAAGATTAATGTTATATCTATAAATGTGTTTCTGTATGTGAAAGGTAATACACCATTTATATGTTTAATATATTTAGTGCATTACTTGGACTGAATCTTAGGATACCAAGGACAGAAAAGACTGCCCCTGCCCTCA
The DNA here is from genome assembly GCA_028551405.1 of Uromys caudimaculatus. Classification (NCBI taxonomy): domain Eukaryota; kingdom Metazoa; phylum Chordata; class Mammalia; order Rodentia; family Muridae; genus Uromys; species Uromys caudimaculatus. Next base: position 29,785,248 of record CM052701.1, on the reverse strand, counting down.
GTAAGCCCCAGTCATTTCTAACTTTCACAATAGTCTGTTAGGACTCGATCTGAGTAACTCATCCTGCTGGTCAAACAGAAACTTAGAAAGGTTGGGACAGCTCAGTGGATGTGGAATCCAACTAAAACTTGAGGATTCCATTCCTCCACCCTGACTCTTGTTTTAGTAGCAGAAAGGCAGCTGTATCAGGGCATCTGGGTCAAGTAGACCTCAGTGTATATCACGCCAAAGGATGAGTTTAACAAGGATGTTCTGGGGAACAGTGATGAGCAGCCATACATTGCTTTTCTTTTTGGCTATACCTAGAGAAGTGAACAGCTTGCAAAAATGTCTGCTGCCATACTAAGAGGCTTGATTTTTATAAAGTGGGACAAGCCTGAGCACAGCTGGACCTCTGAAACCATGTGAAGGATACAGGATGGTCTGATCAGTTTCCCTGGAAACACACAAGCAAGGAAGAAAGTAATGCTTAGTAAGATTCTGAGAGAACATATCCCTCTGAAGCACGCACATCCATAGTGATGGCATTTTTATTTGCATTCACACCAGTGTCCCTTTCAGTACCAAGCCTTCATTTAAGCAAATGATACAACTTATATTAAATCATAAAAACCCAGCACCTTACATAGTATGTGCCACACAGTGAATCCTTAATTTGTCAAACAAATGAATAAAAGGTGGGGAAGTAAGGAGTTTCCTCAATGCCTGTTGATTCAGGCCCGAACAGTATCTCTTTCAGTCACTCACTCCACCAGCACTTTCCCACCCCACGTGCCCATCCTGGCAAAACTCATCTCCTTAAGCTGCATGTGAAAAGGGCTGTCGGCTTTTATCTCAAGAGGATTAAGCCTCTAAGAATGTCCATTCAGCCTCTCATTCTTTTAACACCAATTCTGATGGTCAAGCTGTGTTAAAAGTGTTACTTCGCTGTGCCCTTCCTCCTCAATATTCTTTGGCCAGCTGAAATACTCTACTCGGCACACTGAAGCATCCGTGGAGAGGCTGGTACAGGTCAGCATCTATTAGCAGGGTACTGCTTGGGTTCCGGATTCTGACACCATCTCCACAAACATTACAGCTTCTGTTTTATACCAAGCTGAAAGGGAGCTGAAAATATACAATGGCCAGGTTGTCATTGGTGACTGGATTTACCCCAGGAGGAAAGAATGCAGTGACAAGTTTGGGCCACCCAAGTGTAATGGCATATAACCTCCAGGACAGCAAGTTCACTAAAAATGCTTTTTTCTTGCCTTGTCCTAGAAGTGCTTTACTCAGAAGAATCAGTAGAGACATGTTATCTGCTGTGCAGGTCAGGGAACTTCCAACAAATGTGAAACCAGGGCATCATCTGTTGTATTGTTGTCCGTGATAGTCAGCACCTCTGCCTCTAGGCCTGAGTCAGCCTGCCAGTGCCTCTGCCTCGCTGCCTGCCGCTGCAAGTGGGGGACAGAGGCTTTTAACATGGATGTGAAAGAGCAAAAAGACCTTTCTGAGGAGTGCTGTTGGTTAGTGTCCTGCATTTGAGGACATGAACTCCTAATTGAGGACAGAGTGTCCCAGTGACTATGCAGTGAAATTCCATGTGGGCTTTCTGTGCTGTGCTATGTCAGAACTAACCAGCATAGGTCCCAGGCATATGCATTTTATTACACATCCAAGTCAGTTTCTAGGTTGAGAATGTGGAGAAGGAGTCTCAAAGCTGGGAGAGGCTCTGCAGGTCAGTTTGTAAATGGACCGTTATTTTACCCGGGCAATTCAGATTGAGAGACAAGGTGAGGATTTAGACAGTTTGATAAAATCCGGAGTCAGGGAGAGCATTGTTTTTCTCAAGCTGCTATGATGGTGCCTGTCGTAAGCTTACCAGCTGCCGTGCCTTGCACTTGGAGTCCCAGATCCTCCACAGGCTGTAGCAGAAGCAACATTGGCATTAGCAGGAAACTTCCCTGAACAACAGCCTTTCAAAAATGAAAACAAAAATAGTAGACTTACTCTGTCACAGTTCAGGATGCAAAAAAACAAGGAACCGTCAGACCGAGCTCTAGGGACGATTTCTTCCCAGTGGTTCTGGTTTGTGATGTCGTCTCTTCAGTGTTTATGTTTGCCTCTACTTTCACACCGCCTCCTCTCTGCCTTTGTGTCTGCTGCTCTTATGGAATAGACACCAGTCTTTGGGCTTAGGGTCCAGTGAAAGTGCAGGGCGATCTCATCTTGCCCTTCTGAACTAATGTGTCTACACTAATCTATTACCAAATAAGATTATATTCAGAGGTTTGAGTGAATTTGAATTTGGAGGTAAGGAAGGCAGTATTTGGCCCACTACAGGGTTTGAGAAGGGTTTTCTTGATACTTTACATTGCTAGCATTTGGGTTACCTCATATCCATTATTCCTGGCCATTCAATAAGTAAGAAAGATATGTCAATATTTTTGAGTCCTCCCATTATATAAATTATTGAGTACTAATTACTAGAAATGATTTTTCAAAAGTGTTTAGAATGAGAGTGTGGCTGAGTGGTAGAGCTCCCACTTAGCTTGCGAGCCAATGGGAATAATGAGAAGCACTGGACTATACCATTAAACCCGGCTTTTAACAGAGGTCACTCACATTTTAAAAGTTAAATGTTTCCTGAGTTTGAGAACTGAAAATTAACCTCCTATGATTAAACAGTGGCAGGCAGCAAGCAGTACAGTCGTTAGATCTAATGGCTTGGTATTTTCATAGTCTGCATACATCTTCCACATACTTTATGGATTACTTTTAACACATTATATGATGTAGATGCTGTGTGTGTGTCATTTAGGATGTAGTGATGAGAAAAAAGTTTGTATATACCCAATATTAACATTTTTCCCCAAATATTTTTAACCCATGTTTGGATTCGGCTCGGTGGATGTGGAACTGAAGGACACAGAAAGGCGGATCTGGTACCCTCAGAACTGTTTCAGTTCAGCTTGGGAGCAGCCATGAAAGGTCAGTTACAAGCCCCGCATTGATTTTCAGGTTTAGTTGTTGAGTTGCTTCACAGAGATTAAAACTAGAATGTAAATGTCTTTTCTGACACTGCCCCAGGCAGCCCCTGTGAAGTAGGAGTGTTCCTTGTTTGGATTTGCTTACCCGAGGCTCCTGGTGGACAAGTTTAGCACCAGAGTCCAGTTGTGAAGATTCCCCTGTGTAGACCTATGCTGAATCTGCCCATGATCAGAGACATGGGGCCTTTTTCCTCTGAAATCTTAAATATACAAGCATCTTCTGTTATATTTTCCAAATTGTAAAGCACCCATATTCAATTTTTTTCATTTTTATGAGAGCAGATTATTAGATAACTGATTTATGGGCTTAAAGTGATAACGTGTCTTTTGAATTAATTTTAGAAATACCAATTTGCTTTTAAGGTTATTTTTGCAAAAGCAACTGAGTTTGTTTCATTGGCAGTGCATCTAATATAATATGAAAAAACATTTTTAACATGTGTAGAAATACATGAAAAGTAATAAATAGAACCGTAGCATTTTTTCTACTGAAAGCATTTTTCAATTTTAATTTTAGAATTTCCACCCACTTCATCTAGGAGCAGCCCTTAGACATCCTTAGTCGAACGTCCTGGTTCTTTGTGGGTTCAAGGTCTGGTTCCCTTGCTGGGTGATAGTATTGTCTGTGTCTCCCTTTGTTACTCCTCTCCAGACCCAACCCTGGGGGTTTTTTTTGTTTTGTTTTTGTTTTTTATTAAGGAATTCTGCAAAGGTAATGGGCAGATTCCTGCCTCTGTACACTCCTTAGAGACTGGGGAAGCACGTGTGTATCTTGTAATGGGCTGTTAAAAGCACTTGTTCATCAGATATTTTCTTTTTATTTGTAGATTTAGGAGTATTTTAGCAGGTGTACATTTGCATATAAAAGAGAAGAAAAGATAAGAAGTTGAGGCTTTCTCTCTCCCCTCTCCTCAGCACCCTCTGCCCTACCCCCTTTATTCAGCATGTTTTTCACCTTTTTTTTTTCCCTAGCTGCTTCTATTTTCTAGACCCAAAACGCATATCAAAAAGAAAAAAAAAAAACCTCTTAGTGATCCCTCAGCTTTGCAGGAAGATGGATGATTGGGCTCTGGCAGCTTAGGTAACAAAGTAGAGGAACTCTATTTATCTCATCGTGTCATCAGCATGGAATTAATAAACAGAATAGGTTTTAATCTCTTGGCCGGATACTACATGGGGTGTGCACCCCTTGCCTTGTACGTTGTAAACTGCAATGTTTTCTACTTCTTAAGCCAAAATATGACATAGAGTTGAATATAACAATAGTGCTTGACTACAGGATTCAGAACTGAAAACTTGAGGGGGTGTGTGTGTGTGTGTGTGTTTCTGTATATGAAAAGAATCGGCCGCTTTAAAAATGTTGGATTCATCTAATCATTTTAATTACTCCATAATTCTCGAGAGATGTGTTTCCTTGGAGTTCCAAGGCACAGACTACAGTGCCCACCAAGCCCGTTACAGCTACCTAATCCTCAGACTTTCAGATTTATGCCTTGCTTGCAGCCGGGATGAGATTAGATTGTTCAGCTCTGAGTCCTGTTTTACAGCAGGCTAGCTTCTGTTTCTGCATGTGACTTTTTCTCCTTTATTCCCTTACCCATTTGCGTTGTAACCAGATTGGCAAGGTAGCAGCACACTACAGCTTTAACTTCCTTGCTCTCCTTTTTCCTTGCAGAAGAGCCTGGGCCCAAGTTACCAAAAAGTCATATGCATTGTTTGGCCTTTTTGCACTGTGAAGTTGGCTTCCTGGCTAAGCCTCTAGACTGTTCCGGGAGGGTTCTGCACTGTTCTAGAACCTCTAGCAGAAAGTGTACTCTTGCCTGCAGAGTCTGAAGCTGGCCCACAATCACTTTAAGCCCTACAGCTCACATAGCCTCCAGGCGGTGTCCAGGTCCTCCCTCTTTCAGTGTGCACTTCCCTAGCATCTCACCTTTGACTGCAGCTTTGCTGATCCCTCTGTGCACCTAGCTTTGCTTTCTGTAGGCAGCCATCCTCTCCTTAGCCCTTGGGAGTAGATTTTTCTTTTTTTTTCTTTTTTTTTTTTTGGTTTTTCGAGACAGGGTTTCTCTGGATTAGAATTTTCATGGAATCCGACCTGTAGGTCTGCCTCTAACCCTCCTGAGGTCTTTGGATTCTCTCTCCCTTCTCTCAGAGCCCACTCTAATATAAGAGCCTGAGAATTGGGGCCTGGAGCCCAGTGACCTTCCTACCAGGATGCTGCTTCTGCAAGCTCTGAATAGAGAAAAACTATTGATTTTGACAATGAATCTGACACACAGATCCACTGAAATGACGAATTTGTGGCCTCAAATGAACTCTTAAAGTTTGTCCCTGAGTCTTAAATTTTAGATACAACTCAGTTTTTATTTGAGACATACACTTGTGAGGTAGAGGTAGGAAATTACAAGTTTGAGGCCAACTTGGGTTCCATAGGGAGACCACGCATTTGAGAAATGTTTACCTCCTTATAGGGAGACCTAATTAGGGAGCCCATGCATCTGAGAAATGTTAGCCTCATAGAGGAGTTTAAGAAACACTTATGAACAGCTAAAAGTAGATGTTTCTTTGCTTTTCTTCATCTATAGAAACAAAAGCCTACCAGTTACTGAAGAAATCTACCCTTCAGGACAGTTCAAATCAAGCTGAAGAGAGATTTGAAAGTCAGTTTTCAAGTAAGTTGGGGAAGATTCAGCACTTGAATCCTGTGGTAAGGGGCTGAGGGCAGCAGCCTGGAAGATGCTTAGAGAAGTACAGTGTTAGAGTTTGCTTTATAGTGAGTTCACTCACTGAGTCTGAACGAGCAAGAGATTTTCATCCTTAGCAGACAAGCAAGGACCCTCAGTTCTGGATACATGGGGCCCAGCATGGTAATAGCTTGGTAGACCCTGTGATTCTGTTTAGTGTTTCATGGAGGTATCTTTTCACCAACTACCGCAGAAGATACTCTGAGCTTCTCTTCCCATGTCTCCTCATCTCATAAGAACAGCTTTGTGCTGCATGCCCACTCTTCAGGGGCAAATGCTCAAAATGCTCCGCTGTTATACCGAAAGGACTGTCAATTCCAAGAAAACTACCATTTAGGCTTAAACATGGTTCCTTTAGTCTAGGGTTTAATTTTCTTACATTCTCCCACTGTACATGTGGTTTTCATTTTATTATATCTTCTTTTCATGTATTATTCAGTTGAACACCCATTATAAAAGATACATAATACAGAAGAAAGTGTATATGCGTATACGTGTTTTGCCGGTGTGAATATGTACAATGTCATGCTTGGTGCCAGTGGATGTCAGAAGACAGTGTTGGAGTCTTAGAACCATAGTAACAGTTGATTATGAACCACCATGGGGGGACTGGGAATTGAACCCTAGGTCCTCTGGAAGAGGAACTAGTACTCTTAACCACCAACTGAGCCATCTTTCCAGCTCAGAGTGGCTTTAATTTTCTTTGATCACTATACTATACTCTGTTTTTCCTATTAGAGCCGTACAGTGAGTTCTTTTTTTTTTTTTTTTTTTTTTTTTTTGAGACAGGGTTTCTCTGTGTAGCCCTGGCTGTCCTGGAACTCACTCTGTAGACCAGGCTGGCCTCGAACTCAGAAATCCACCTGTCTCTGCCTCCCAAGTGCTGGGATTAAAGGCGTGCACCACCACTGCCCGGCTCAGTGAGTTCTTAATGTCATATAATTCATAGACCATATTCAGATTTCCAGTTGTCTCACACATGTCTTCCTCAGACAGATACATTTTCAAGACATGTGCTATCTATCTGTATTTGGGGAATACATTTTTAGTAAGATCAGTGGCACTGTCATTTGTTTTGGTTGCTTTAATGAATCAGTGAGCCACTTTAGGTTGGAGAGCCAGCCATTTTGGTGACTATGATTTAGTTCCAAAAATGTAGAAATCATAGTCTCTTGATGTGTAAAACGGGGCTCTGTCCTGAAGGAGATCCCCCTATTGCTTCAGAAAAATCTTAGAACGGGTCAGCTTTCTGTTCACATTTGTGACATACATTCTGAATCGAGGTCGATCTTAGATGGTGTTTGTCCAACCACCTCATTTTATAAAAAGGTCTCAAGAGAGTAATGCCTTGCTTAGAGTATAACTGCTTAGCAGGTGCACAGAGTTGAGTAGGCAATGCTGCAGATATATTTGGCAAGTGTATATTGGGTTTTTGTTTGTTTTTTGGTTTTGGTTTTGTTTTTTCGAGACAGTGTTTCTCTCTCTAGCCCTGGCTGTGCTAGAACCCTCTTAGTAGATCAGGCTGGCTTTGAACTCAGAGATCCGCCTGCCTCTGCCTCCTAAGTGCTGAGATTAAAGTTGTGTGCCAGCTGGGAAGTGTATTTTGATACCTAATTGGCAGGTACAAAAGACACGTATTTGGTATAAATTGTCATCTCTTGGTTATCTATAAAAATTATGCTACTATTAAATATATTAATAGCTTATTTCAAATAATATTTATTCTTTGAGCAGTTCATACACTTATACAATGTATTTTGACCATATTCTGTTAAACTTTTCATACATAAAATGGCACTTGACAGGTTGTATGACTAAACACAGGCAGGTTCAGTTTCCTGGGTCTATCTCACAGTGACACCTTGAAGGATCCCAGTATCTGATGATAGTATTGACAGGAGCTTCTGATGCTGTTGGCTGCTCTTAGAGTTGACAATGCCCTGAATTCACTCTCCACTCTCCACTGCCTTCTCACTTCTACTGTCCTGTAGTCCCCTGAGCTGTAGAAAGCAGACAACCATCTGAGAAGGTGAAGGGAAACTTGCCTGAACTGAAAACAAGAGGGTGGGACTCTCATCCTCCCTCTCACTCCTAAAGGAGCACTCCGGTTTCAGTTACTTTCTGAGCTAGATGTTTTAGGTCTCTGTCTCCAGATCTGTTACTGAAGAAACCCACTTAAGCTCTGAACCCCACTTTTCATAGCTCAAAGTCCTGTCCTATACAAATGTGGAGACCCTGTTTGAGTTGGGTATGGACATGGTGCTGAAAGAGTTATCCTGCCACAGAGATTATATGCAGGCAGACCATTCACAGGTTAGTAACTCAGCAAGCCTGTGGCAAAGCTGCCAGTGCACTCTCTGGCATCTGGGGTACTGCCCATTGAAAACAGAAGTGCCGGCAGAGGTGGTGCACGCCTTTAATCCCAGCACTTGGGAGGCAGAGGCAGGTGGATCTCTGAGTTTGAGGCCAGCCTGGTCTACAGAGTGAGTTCCAGGACAGCCAGGGCTACACAGAGAAACCCTGTCTCAAAAAGAAAAAGAAAAACAAAAGAAAACAGAAGTGTCACAGAAATATCCAAGGCTGAGGACAGTGGGGACAGTCCAGCCTCCATCCCCAGGGAAAAGGGTGTGTTCTGTATCCATATCCTCAACACAGGCTGAGAGAGTGGCCTTGATGGCTTTTAGTGGAAATTTATTCTTTGTGGGATGAGAAACAGGATTTAGCCAAAGGGCTTAAGAGTTAGATAGTGAGGGAGCCTGTCTTCCAGGAGTGTCAGTTTATGTCTGAGACCTGGTTCCCGGTACATGTTGTCTTGGTGAACCATCCATCCCTGCCCATGTCCTAACAAAGTGAACTATTCAACCTGTGCTCTTATTTGTACTTCCTGACCATTTAAAGCAGAGCTTGCTGAGGACTGCCTCGGCTCTAGGTCACATACTAACCTAGCACATTTAAGGAGGTCTCGGGTTCAGTCCCCAAACCACAGCAAAGGGCGAGTAATTAAAATGAAAAGAAAGCAGAGCGCCTTTGCTTTTAATTTAATTTCTTTTATTTTTAGTATTATAAAGAAAATTCCCCGTTTCTTTTCAGTGTTCTATGAGTATTTTGTCTCTGGGCCTAGAAGCCCTGGAACCTTCTGTTGCTTGAACAGGATCTTCCTCTTGATTTTCCAAAATTTCTGGGAGACTGTATGTACGGTTATCTCGCAGCTGTGTGGTGGCTAACTCTCACTCTCCTTGGCTGTGTTTGTCACAGGTTTGGATCTTGGCAGCAGCACGGTCAAGACAAAGACAGTCCACAAAATCGCCTCGGAAGCTAGTTTTTCATCTAGTGAAGGAAGTCCTTTGTCAAGGTAAAGTCGTGAAAGCCTTTGTGAATAGCAGTAACAAGATGAGAAATGTCACTACGCAATGAGTTCAGCCCTGCCTGGGTGTTATTTTGTGTGTGACTTGATGGAGGGTTATGGTTTGGGTTTTTTGTTTATCTAAAATAACAGTTGAAACTTTAGTCTACCTTTGAAAATATTTGCCCCAGAGCCAAGTATTGTTTTGCAGCTGTTGTTTCCTTGGTTTAAGACTCAATTGACACCTCAGTGAACCACAAATTAGCGTCTACAGCTGCTCGCAGTAGGACTGCTTAGAGACCACACAAAGGAGGTTGTCAGCAAAAGGGCAGGGAGAAGACATCAGGCCTCAAGAGAAATAAAGTGGCGAGTTTCTTCTTTCTGAGACAGTTGATAGGCGACAGGCAATTGCTCCGTGTTAGTCTTTGTGTATGGATTCTCTCTTTTTTTAAAAGCCAGTCTTCAGCCGCTACTCACTCCTTTCTGTTGTGTTCTCGTTCATTCCCCTTAAAGGACAGAATGTATCTTTTTACACTTGTTAAAATGTAACACTTTTTACAAGTTTTATGAGCTGTAATAAGCCAGTTCTGTGCTGGATTTGCCATCCGCATCCAATACTAATCATGCAGTGACTTCCAGTCACTTAGGAAGCATTTATAACGTGAATCTAAGCAATTGCCTGATGCAGCGCCTACTGTTTTACTTTGGACTAAATACTATTTCAAACAGCCTAGTAAGTCTCCTTTGCGAAGCATTGCTCATTAAAACAGTGTCCTTTAGATGACTGCATTACCTTTGAATTTACTACTTGACCCTGCTAAAATGTTAAAACATGACCTTTATATTGCTTCTGCTGTGTATAATGTCCAAATAACAAAATGATCTGATCCAGAAATGTCATATTAAAAGGAAATGAAAATGGAAAAAAACAACCTGTTCGTTTGTATTTTACAAAAGCATCACAGTATTTTAGGACCTGGACTATTCGGATGGGTTAACATTCTCAAATTTTTGCTTTTAGAAACTTAATGAGTATCCAGAATGCTTTCTTGTTTATAAGAAATTACCTTTAATACCTGATTCTTGTTCATATTTTTGAGAAGGTAGAATCTTACTGGGTTTGGGAGAGTGTTAAATACTCTATCACTGGGGTTACACAATAAGTTCAAGCTGTGAGTCTTTTAAGAGAATTTTTAAAGGTCAGTAAATTCTACCGATAGTTCCCAGTTTTAATGTTACCATTTGGCTTTAAAATGTGTCCCTTTAGTTTTTAAGATTGTTAGAAGTATTTGTCCCCCTTATATTTTAAATACATTAAAACAAGTCCTACCCCCATCCATCATTCCGAGACAGGGTTTCTCTGTGTAGCCCCGACTGTCCTGGAACTCAGTCTGTAGACCAGGCTGGCCTTAAAATCACAGAGGTCAGGATTAACGGCAAGAGCCACCAGCACCTAGCAGTAAGACAGTTTTCTTATGTGTGTTCTTTGAGAAGTGCTTAAACACATTTAGAAAATAACAGGATAAGGTAGGACATTTTCTCAGTCTGGTCATTCATACCTGGCCACAGTTCACCAGACAAAAATTAAATTTGTTTTCCTACAAATTAAAGAAAGGAGCCTCTTGTATGAGATTAATTTTCAAATAAATCATAACATAAGTAATCTGATCACCCCCCCTTTAAGAAAAAGAAACCCACTAAAAGGTCTTCCAGGAACCCTCAGTTCTAGACACTTGATAGTAATCTAGCATGAAAGGCTTTGACCAGTAAGTGCGGCTGGGTGTGCTGTTGAGCACAGTTTGGTTCGTGGGCTGGGTCTGTTATTGTTAATACCCCACCCTGGGCTTTGGAGAGCTCAGGTTTTGCTGTTTGTGCCTGTCTTCACTGAAATGTCTTAGAGGCTTACATTTAAGGATCCCACTTACTGCAGTCACTCCTTGTGCTTTATTGCTTTTATAAGTGGTCTCGAAACCCAGTACTTGAGAATAAACATAACAGTTCTGCGCTGCTGTAGCACTTTTAAAAATTCTTCTTTGCTCTATTTTGTCAGTGAGCTGATGAGCAATCTCAAAAAAAAAAAAAAAAAAAAAAAAAAAAGACCCTGTTGGACCTTAAAAAAAATGGCTTCCTCTGATGTCCTAGAGACAATAATTATGATGTGCTAGTTAAGCCCAAACTACAGCTGAGGGATTTTACTTTAAAGCAGGGGCTTGGGCGCAAAACTGCATTTATAGCTCTTTGTCTGCACCTCATTATGTGTGGGCCTGATTCATTAAGTAATTGGTTTGCAGTTGTTTACATGAGTATTAAGGCCTTCTTTTCAGCGGCCTTTGAGAGATACATTGTGCAAATGTTGCCTGTGATGAATGCAGAATGAGGGCCAGAGGGTCCCTCCTATTGGCTAAACAGTGCACTCTGTTGAAAAGCCAGAGAAAGGGATTGGGTGCTGCTTTGCATAGCAATGACTTTCTTAATAAGCGTTACAGATTAATACACACAAGCTATAAAAGATGCAAAGAGATACTCTTAGCACATTTATACATGCTCATTTCATTGTGATGGTGGCGGCGTCCCTGTGCTTTCAGATTCCGTTTTGCAGAGCAGAGGCTTCAGTGTATGAGCCGTAATAGAATCCGATGTTTATTGTATTATAAATCACGGGCAAGTAGGCCGATCGGCAACAGTTTATTATTAAAGATTCTTTCAGTGTAAATCTTTTTCTACTATTGTATTTGCTTCAGTAAAATCATTTTGTGGTTGAGTGGGGATGAAAGGCATGATGTACGAAGGAGTGAGTCCTAATAGGAAGCTGTTCTCCGAGTAAAGACCACTTGTTCCCTTTTGTTCCGGGGTGCATGCCAGAGCTTCCTCTCCTCTGCAAACGTCGGCTCTCTTTACCTTCCCCAGGAAGCGGCCTCACTCTCCAGGGTCCATTTATTCAATGGAGAGTGGATCTTCACAGCTCCCTTGTAAGTTCAGCTTACCAGTTCCCTTGTAACTCCAGCCTTCTGGTTGGATCAAGATAAGATTTTTGCCGAAAGAAAAGCGTGTGTGCTTGCAACATAATTGCCTGGGGAAGGTACTAAAAGTCACTGGGCCACCCGTACCCCTTAACAGGGCCACCGTGGGTGGCATTCCTTGCCAGCCCTGCAGCCATGGGATCGGCCAGCGGAGGGCGCCAGCATGCAACTGATGATCAGATGGCCGCAGCTTTTCTTTCTTGTCTGGTCATTTGTTATTTTTCCTGGAATGGTATAAAGATACTTAGATACTAGCTGTCAATTGAAACAAAAACGAAAAATTTCTGGCAGTCCTTCATGTACCTTTATAAAGTGTCCACCTCCATCTCTAGCTTAGAAGATCTGCATTGACCTTAAATTTTACTAAATTAGAAGCTTCCTAAGCATTCCAAACTCACTGTAATAAACTCATAAATTTATTTTTTCCTACACAAAACACTTTTTCGTAAGAAAAATCACTCTATTTGATGGAAGAAGTTTACTAGCTGGCCCCAGGGCAGCAAAAATTACAGCATGTGCTGTAGGAGCTCCAATTGGCCATCAGGGGGCGCTCAGACTTTGTCAATTTAAACAGCCTCAGATTTTGGTGGCCTTTAAAACTGAAGATTGGTATTTGTGGAGATTTGTTGATATGGTCATTTGTATTTTTATTTCTTTCTGGACCGCCTTTTCTCCTATATTTTTTCCCAGAAAAAAATGTCTATTTTGAAGGGAAAAATCCAGCCAAAGATGCTATTTGAAAAATGTTAATACTGATTACAAATCCATAGAAAGTTTTGTGGTTCACAGCCTAGATACCACATCTTCTCATAGGTGGGAGTGCCTCTGCCTTTGTGTGTGTGCGTGTGCATGTGTGTGTGCGTGTGTGTGTGTGTGTGCGTGTGCATGTGTGTGTGCGTGTGTGTGTGTGCGTGTGCATGTGTGTGTGCGTGTGTGTGTGTGTGTGCGTGTGTGTGTGTGTGTGCGTGTGCATGTGTGTGTGCGTGTGTGTGTGTGTGTGCGTGTGCATGTGTGTGTGCGTGTGTGTGTGTGTGCAGGCTGGAGGTTGATGCTGGATGTTCTTCTTGAGAGCTCTATACCTAACCTCCAACAAGTTCTCTCAGTGCACTTGAAGCTGATCCATTTGCCTAGATTCAGCCACTGAGTTCCAAGGAGCTGCCTGACTCCACCCCACCCTGACCGCAGCGCTAAGTTACAGACACATCCAGTTTTTACATGGGCACTGGGGATCCCCTCAGTTCTTCATGTTTCACAGTAGGCACTGTACTGACTGAGCCATATCACTGGCCCTCCAGTCTTATAATTAGGCCCTAGAACAGGACGATGCATCCCACTGAGGGCCATTTTCTTAATTGGCCTCAAGTCACAAGTTGTATTCTTGGCAGGATCCTCAGAGTTAATTGCCAAATTTAAGTGGACCCCAAATCTAGTAATTTAGTCACATTAGTTAATTGGATGTGGATTTTCCTTGAGGGGGGGGAGTCAGTATGTTGTTAATATTAGCATATTCCCCAGGTCTTCTAGTCTCCAAATTTGTCTACTTTTCAGGACCAGAAGTGAGTACCAAGCCCCATCCCAACTCCTCTGCTGTTGCTGGTCTTGAGGGGCTATTGCATGCACCCCTCCAGCTGGAACAGCCACATTCTAGTGCTCTTGCTGGCCTGCTGTGTAGACATATGGGGTGTCCTTCAGGGTACCAGGTCAGACGCTATGCCCTGATGCAACATGCTTTTTCCATGCTGTTGGCCCTTTCTTTGTTTGTTTGTTTGGCTGGGCTACACCTACCCTACTGTTTACCTGGTTTCAAATGCTTCCCGGGCAGAGGACGGCTGTGCCATATGCTCTTCTAGTGGCCCCATGGTGTTTCTGTCATCATCACCTAGCTAGGTATAGGAGCTGTTCAGGTACTTATTTCCCCTCCCCATGTGAGCTTCTCATTGGTCTGGCAGGTTTATCAGCAGAGCTGGGTAACTGCTAAACTTTTTGATAGAGTGTTCAAACCGTTTACTCAAGCCTTTTTCATTATGCAAGCCACTTGCAAAGTACCTCACCTCTGTGTGGCATCACCTTCCTGACCTGAAGGGCAGTATGTACTCTATCCAGTTATCTACAAGTGGTATGTGTAGGAGGGGCATACACACTTTCAAATGGAAATCTTAGCTCACTTCAAATGAGGTCGCCTTCCCAAACTGTTGCAATGGCATCTGCTCACAGTTTCAAGAAACAGGAAGGAGTAGGCGTGCTTACAGAAAGCCTTGATGGAGTCTTTCCTGACTGCTGTCCTGGATGCTGATGGGAGACTTGTCTTGGTGTTGACCTTCATGAGGATGTGTAGACACATGTCAGGGACCTGAAACAGCATTCACAGCTGTGCTGTCCTTCTGGTGCCTGTGTCTTCAGTGAGAAGGAGTACATTTGAAGGCAGAACTGGAGTGTGTTCCTCTGTTTTTTCTTTTTTTAAAAAACTTTTTTTTTTTTTTTAAAGATTTGTTTATTGTATTTATATGAGTACACTGTCACTGTCTTCAGACACACCAGAAGAGGGCATCGGATCCCTTTACAGATGGTTGTGAGCCACCAGGTGGGTGCTGAGAATTGAACTCAGGACCTCTGGAAGAGCAGTCAGTGCTCTTAACTGCTGAGCCATCTCTCCAGCTGCCTGTTTGTTTGTTTGTTTGTTTGTTTTCTTACATTGTACCAAGTTTCCTATGGTGTTTTCATTCATGCTAAGTGTGCTGGTTAACTTTTGTCAACTTGATACAAACTAGAGTCATTTGGAAGAAGGAACCTCAATTGAAAAATACCCACATCAGATTGGCTTATAGTCAAACCCGTGAGGCATTTTCTTGATTGATTTAATATGGGAGGGCCCAATCCAACCAGGTGTAGGCAGTGCTAAGCCTGGTCCCGGGGTGTAAGGGAAAGCAGGCTGAGTAAGCCACGGAGAGCAAACCATGTAAGAAATGTAACTAGTTAGAAGTGTTTCTCTCCATGGCCTCTTCTTCAGTTTCTGCTTCCAGATTTCTGTCTTGAGTTTATTTTTAGGCCCCAAAACCATATAGCTGTAGCTGTTGACCTGTGTGTCTATTTTTATGTCATTACCATGATGTTCTTGTTACTATAGCTCTGTAAGATACCTTGAAATTAGGTATGATAATGCCTCTAATCTTCTCCCCCTCCCCCCAGGATTGTTTTGGCTATCTGAAGTCTCTTGTGCTTTCAAATGAAAGCATAAGGTTGATTTTTCTATTTCCATAGAAAACAACATAAGAATTTTGATAAGTATTGCACTGAATCTGTAGATTGCTTTTGGTAAAATAGAAATTTTAATAATATTGATCCCACTGATCCATGAGCATGGAAACTCTTTCCATCTTCTGGTATCTTCTTCAAATTCTCTAAAGTATTTTAAAGTTTTCATTAGAAAGGTCTCTAACTTCCTTGGCTAGGTTTACTCCAAGGTTATATATGGTCGGAGGGCAATTGTGAACAGGATTGCTTCCCCTATTTTTCAGTGTGTTTGTTAGTGATATATAGGAAGAGCTACTGATTTTTGTACGTTAATTTTGTATCCTGCCACTTTGCTGAAAGTGCTTATCAGCTCTGAGAGTTTTCTGGTGGAGTTTGTAGAGTCTCTTTTTTATAGAATCTTCAAACACAGATAATTTGACTTTTTCATTTACTATTTGGTTCTCTGGTGTTTCTGTGCTAGCTTAGACCTTCAGTGCATTTAATAGAAGTGGAGAAAGAAGCCTGCTTTGGCTTTCTTTTGATTTCACTGGAACTGCTTTAATGTTTCCCTATGTTCTGTAACAATGTTGGCTATAGGTTTTGAATTTTTTTTTGTTTTGATGTCTTACTTAATTTGGTTTGCAAGCGTTGTGTAGTGAACTTTTGTGCCTGTGATCAGAGAGATTGGTCTATCATTTGTTTTGTTGTTGTACCTTTATTGATACAGGAAAATACTGGCATTACAGAAAGAATTTGGAAGTGCTTCTTCCTTTTTTATGGAATAGTTTAAGGAGCATTGGTATTAGTTCTTCTTTGAAAGTCTGGTAAAATTCACCAGTGAATCCATCTAGGCCTGGCCATTAGTAAATCACACTTTTTTTTTTTTAAATGCATTTATTATATGGTGTTTTTTTGTGTGTGTATGATGTTTGCTTGCATATACGTGTGTACTACATGTGTTCCTGTTGTCTTCAGAGGTCAGAAGAGGGTGCTGGGTCCCTGGAAGTGGAATTATACAGGTCTGTGAGTGCCATGCAGATGCTGAGAGCCCTACCCTAGTCCTCTGCAAGAGCAACATGTGCTCCGAACAGCAGTCTCTCCCACTCCTCAGGGATTTTATTGTTTTGTTTTTTCAGTCAGTCTCACTGTTTGTTATTGAGCCATTGGTTTAGTCACTGTTCTATTGCTACAATGAGACACAGCGACCAAGGCAACTCCTATAAAAAAAGCATTTACTTGGGGACTTAGTCCATATGATCATGGTATGGTGTCAGGCAGGCTAGGTGCTGGGAGAGCTATACCCTGATCTGAAAGCAGAGCAAGAGAGGCTGGGCCTGGCATGGGCCTTTGAGACCTCAAAGCCCACTCCTAGTGACTCACTCCTTCCAACAAGGCCACACCTCCTAATCCTTTCAAACCATTCAACTAGTGACTAAGCATTCCAATATATGAGTCTGCGGAGGCCATTCTTATTTAAACCACCACCTTCCACTCCCTGGCCGCCATAGCCTTGTAGCTATATAATAATGCAAAAATGTATTCAGTCCAACTTCAAAAGTCCTCGTAGTTTCTCACAGTCCTAGCATTGTTTAAATGTCCAAAGTCTCTATTGAAACTCATGGCAGTCTTTTAACTGTAACTCCTTTAAAATCAAAATAAGAAAGTAGATCACATACTTCTACCATGCAATGTCACAGAATATACTTTACCATTCCAAAAGGACGGAAAGGGAGCATAATGAGGAAATACTGGACCAAATCAAGAACAAAAACCAGCAGGGCAGACTCTACATGCTGCATGTAGTGTCAAAGCGCCTTCAGCTCTCCAGCTCCTTTCAGCTTTGCTGACTGCAGCTCACTTCCTTCTCCTGGGCGGGTCCCCACACCAATCTGCAGCTCTCATTGGCAGGTATCCCACAAATCTGGCATCTCCAACACAATCCAGGCTTCACCTTCACAGCTTTCTGCAGTGGCCCCTCTCAGCCTCCATGCTGGGACAACCCTGACACATGCCTGGTCTCAGCAGCTTTCTTTAGCTATGGAGGGAGATTCTACAACCCCTTTCTTGTATCCTTGACTCTAAGCCAGAACCACATGGCCCTGCCAAGTTCTGCTTGTTGGGGCTGGAACTTGGCCCCCTGTTTCTCGACACTGCAGTTTTCTGTTGTTGATGGGTCCCTTCACAGCTCTAGTGTTCCTTTACTTCCTTTTTACAAGTTGGGAGCTTAGTAGAGCAGGTCTTGCCCTGAGGTCACCACTCCCTTCATTCCACTTAGCATGGCTTGTCTTTAGAGGTTTTATCTCGGAGGCTTCAGGCCTCGGCTCCAGCACCCCTTCCTGGTGCTCCTTTTCTCCTCATACTGTACCTTTTGTAGTTCTCCTTGCCCCATTTGCTCCTTTTCAGTGAAGTTCTGCATAAGAGTGGCCCCTGATAACCACAACCACATGCCATCGTCAATGCTAGGCCATCTTGAAATCTCTGCCAACACTATTAGTTTTGGTAGGCCATGTGTATCTAGAAATGCATCTGTTAGATTTTAGATTGTTAAAATCTTTTAGATTTTCCAATTTAGTGAATGTTCTAGTTTGGATAAACACCATAATCAAAAGCAACTTAGGGAGGAAAGAAATAATTTGATTAAACATCTCAGGCCACAGTCTGTCACTTAAGGAAATCAGGGCAGAAGCTCACAGTGTTGTATAAATATTTTTGCTGGTACGAGTCCGGCGTGTGCTGCGGTGGAGATGGCGGCACGTTCCAAAACCACACCAAGCCAAACAGTTCCACGTGGGGGTTTTATTTGGGGGGACAAGGTAGCAGCGAGGAGAGAGAAGGGA
>CM052701.1:29706893-29766544 GCA_028551405.1 Uromys caudimaculatus | reverse complement strand
AGGGGGAGAGAGATCCTCCAATATATATGGAAAGTGACGTGGCATGACGTAGCCACAGGTAAAGGTGGGCGGTGGGTCAAGGTGAATTCTGGGAATATGGTGGCCGTTGCCTTAGAAACAGGTGGGCGGGTCACACTGTCGCCTGGATGATATCACCTGCGTGCGACATCATCGGTTTGGCGCTCCTGATGCCAACACACAGCAGGAACCCAGAAGACAGGACTGAAGCAGAGGTCATGGTGGAATGCAGCTTGGAGACTTTCCATGGCTTGCCCTGCTTTCTTATGCCACCTAGGAGCACCTGTCCAGGGGTGGCACCACTGACAAGGGCTGGGCCCTCCCACATCAGTCAGTCATTAGTGAAGATGCACCACAGACTTGCCTACAGGCTCTTGAACTCACCACCTTATTTTCACACCCATTCCCCAGTCTCTACAGCTCCTGGTGTTAGATTTCTGAGGCAGCAGAAAAAGGCAGAAGACAGAA
The DNA here is from genome assembly GCA_028551405.1 of Uromys caudimaculatus. NCBI lineage: Eukaryota > Metazoa > Chordata > Mammalia > Rodentia > Muridae > Uromys > Uromys caudimaculatus. Next base: position 29,766,058 of record CM052701.1, on the reverse strand, counting down.
AGAGACCGGAGTCTGACTTTCAACAGACCTGCGTTTATTGGCACACACAGCAAGGGAAACTGAGGGGTCTGGGAGTAGGGAGGCTGCAGCCCTTTCTACAAGTGAGGGGCTTGGAAGTGAGGGAAGTGTTGCAGCCTTAAGGGGCTGCAGGTGTCATAGTCTCTTTCCAGGAATTGTCTGCCTCGAGCAGGACAGATTGTTTTGGGACACAAGCTATCTCTACAAACATCCCTTTCTGGATTGACCAATAATGGCTGATTAAGGTCATCTGTAATCTAGTGGGAATCCTCTAGGCGTCCCACTACTATGAGCTACTCTATCGCTGGGTCCCTGAGTCACTGTGTACGCTTACACTTTTACTGCTTCTGGTTTTCACCTGTCTTCTTAAGACTGCATGCTTCTTAGCTGCGAGAGTTTTCCAGCCTCCTACATTTTTAGCATCTTACATGTTTATAAAACATGTTTATAAACATGTTTTATAATGTTGAGTGTTTATAAAATTCAGATGGTAATATGAAGTGCTAGGTGAGATTTTGCCCATGTGGATCCTTAGGAGGCCATGTTGCTTCTGCCTTCTTTCCTGCCTTAGTATTGCAATTTACACCTTACTTAATGAGACCATCTGCTTCTCCATTACAGTAATGCCATGGCTGTTCTCTCTGAATCCTTAGCACTGCACCTTTCAATAATAACAAAACTGTGATCTGCGTTATTCCTTTGTGAACTAGTTCCCAGGGAATCCTGTTCTCTTCTTGGAAGGTGCCTGGAATTTTGTTCCCTGCTGTCCCAGCTCAAAACGTGACTCATTTTTCCACAGCATTTTATTTATTTGTTCTTGCATAGAGAATGAGTGACTGAACAAACAACTCAGACTAGATGCCATATCCACCACCAGAGGAAGGCAGCTGGAGCACTTTTCCACCTCTCAGAGTCTGACATGTCACCTTCAGTGCTCCTACCTACTGGGTCCTTAGAAAGAAAATGTGTCTTAAGCCTGTCTCCTCTCAGTTCAGCCCAGACCTTAGTTTTCCTTTGCTCTGTGCCCGATTTGTCATCTCTACTTGGAATTCATACCTGCACGACACAAAGACCAGGGACTTTTGTTCATCCAGATGTGTCAAAAATGCCACTGTTTGCTAAAGTCCACCTTATATAGGCTATCATGTGGGATCATCTGTAAACTTCCCAGAACACTAGAAGGAAGGCATTGCTGACCCATTTTATAGGCAACCAAACTGGTGCTCAGAGAGCAACGGAACTGGCCCAGAGCACATGGTGAAGAGAGTTGGGTATTGGAAGTTCTACGTAGTTATGTCCCAGATCTGTAAAAGGCTCTGTAAAGGACAGCCAGGAGGGATTCTGTACTATAAGTTGAATAGTTTTTATATTTCTACTTTTTGCTTGTTTGTCTATCTTTCTTTGGCACAGGATCTCTCTGTGTAGCCCCGACTGTCCTAGAACTCACTATGTAGACCGGGCTGGTCTTGAACTCATAGAGATCTGCCTGCACCTGCTTTCCTCCAGTGCTGGGCTTAACCACCCTGCTTGGCAGCTTCTACACTTCTAAATGGTTGTAAAACTAGCCCAAAGAAAATCCTGTTGTATGACATGGAAAGGACATGGAATTCAAGTCCCATACCCTTCGTGGGGTCTCGTTGAGGTACAGCCATATCCATTCATTTACAAACATCTGTGGCCACAGACCGAGGGATTGTGAAAGGCTAAGTGGCCCACAGAGCCTGAACGTTTTACTAACTAGTAACTTACAGAATTCCTTGGTCCACCTCTGCCTTACAAGGTAGATGTATTGCTTTCACATTTGTGAAGATTAGGCAGTCTGATTCCAAGCACTTTGATGGAGGAGTAGGCTGATTGTACGGCCTGGAACTTCAAACCTAATTTCTTGCTCTGAAAGGGGAAGTTCACGTATACTTTGCTCTGTATGACTAACAAGCTGACTCTGTCCAGCACTCCAAGGAAAGTTCTTTCTCTGTGCCTGTCAGTTTTCTTTAAATGTTTGGTGAGAACATGAAAGAAGCGTTGTCCCTAAGAATTGTACATAATAAAAGTTGACTTTGAATTACAGTGTCACGTCCATTTTAGACATGGGTTTCTATAGAGAAAGATTGCTTCTAAGACACCAGGGTAGAGTGGAGAACACCTTCGAGCATCCTCACCTTTCTCAGTGATGAACTATGGCATATGTAGTTATGAAGTAGGTTTCTTGTAAGAAGTCTAATAAAACTGACAATTAAGAATCACTGTACAATTAATTGACATTTCGCTGACGTTGTTTCCTGCTCCCAGTGGTTTAAATGATTCAAAGCCACACAGCATAACCACAGAGCAAACAGAAAAAGTAAATACAAGTTGCCTCATAGAAACATGACATGCCTAGAATACCTTGTGCAAAGCAAGAGGGCTGCTGGCATGCTCCGTGGGTCACTTCCCACCGTGGGACCTCACCTTGCTGCTGGCTCAGTTCACTTGCTTTTGATGACTTGAGTGATTACAAGCACTCACTTGCGTGGAGGACACTCACAAAAAGGCCATGGCCATGTTCGAAGCACTGCACTAGGCATTTTCTTTCCTCTTTTCCTCTCCTGGATATTTCACCCTGTATTGGCAGGGAAGACAAAGAAACTCAAACAAACTGATTCTGAAGTCACATGCTAATCAGAGACAGGAAGAACACATTCTGTATCGTTGAACATTGATCAAGAGCCTTTCAGTGGGGCCCTGTGCTTATTTAGTAAAGTTCATTTATCCATTTCACCCCAGGCACCTGCTAATTGCTGAGCAGTGGGTTATCCAAGCGAACTGGAACACATGTGGTCTCTGCTCATAGCCTAGAGGGTACAGAGTAGCCTGTCGGTTAGCTGAGGGAACAGATGGAAAGCAGCTACTTTGATGAGGACTGCAGTGGTTGGGACATGGGGGATACAGCACTAGGAAGCCCAGCATTGTTTGGGGCCCACCTTGGGAAGCACCATTCAGCATTTAGGTCTTTATGCCAAAACCAGTGGGAAGTTATTAAAGAGTTTTCATCAGAAAATGTTAGGTTTATGTTTCCAGCATCTCACTCTTGCTGCCCAAGTGGAAGGTGGATAATAGAGGGACAGATTAGATGTGGTGTCATCAGTGAAACCCTTGCAGACATCCATGTTGGAGTTTCTTGGTGTAGTTGCCAGTGTGGTAAAAGTATGGACAAATTGCTTAAGAGACCAAGTTCCCGGGGCATAGGTGTTGACTGTGTTTGGCAAGGGATTTTGGGGGACCAGAAAGTTGGGGATGCCACATGCTGAGATGAGAAGGACTGCCCTGGTGGCAGAGACTACACTAGAAGGGCAGTGAGTTTGACTACAGGTTCCAGGTGGACCCTGGACTTGATTCTGGAACTGAGAATAGGAACTCTGGAGTTCACTGAAGCTATAGGGACCTGGCCTGGACTTGCTTGTCCCTGTCTTTTTGCTCCTGCATCAAGACATTCAGCTGCCACACCCCATTCCTCAGTCAAGGCCTGCAGTGTCCTCCTTCTCAACTAGAAGTACCTTGCCTTCTGGGGACTCTGCAGCTCTCAGGCCTCTCTTGTCACCAAGCTCTTGGCCCTCTCAGTCTCAGCCAACAACAGGTTTGACCTTCTTCCTGTGCATCTCCTTATGCAGACCTTCAGACAGCTGTCTGAAGACTTCCTGTCTCCCAGCATTTTAATAATCTGCCTGTGCCTTGCGGCACCTGGTCCAGCTGCCTAGCACATGGGTAATGGGAATAGGTAACTGGTATCCCAGCCACGTGGGTTCATCGTGTGTGTACGTAAAAAGGATTCTTTGAGGCTTGCTTTGTTGATAGCTGCCCCTGGGGTAGCTTGATTAGTGGCTATCTGGTGGCCCCTTTCAGATGGTCACAGGAGTGTCGTGCTGTTTGTGGGGAATGACCATGGGCACTGCTGCTGGAACCTGGTCAGCAGCAGGTACCCAATGCCAAGGAAGTATTGCAAGATACTGTAGCTCGTGGAAAATGGGCGTAGTAGAAGGCATAGGCACAAGCGGTAGGCGTACAAGACTCGGTGAAGGGGGCCATGAACTTGCAAGGTTCCCCCAGCAAGATGAGCAGGGTCCTGGCCATGAGAGGGCAGTGGTGACACCTTGTTTAGAAAAAGTAAATTTCTCCCCTGACATCTCCACTGACCACTTATCTCTCAGCAGGAGGCTTGGAGAATTTAGATATAATACAAAATGCAAGGGATGCTCCCAGAGGGGCTCTTTTAAACTCTCTAAATTGCCCAAGGCCCTGAGAAGGCACACTGAGAAACTCCACTCCAAAGAGCCACTGTCTTGCCCTCTTACAATCAGCTAGGTACCAAAAGCTATAGATAGACTCTAGCATTTGTCTCAGTGGATACATGGAAAGCTAAAGTTGGGTGCCTGCAGCACTTAGCTGTTTCCTACAACGTGTTGCTGTGCCTGCCTTTGTTAAACTGTTAGCAGTTTAACAGCAGTGTTGCTGATTTGACTGAGGTACTTTAACTTCCTCCCCAATGTCTTGAATTCTCTTCAGGTTTTTCCACTTTGAGTTTGCTTGAAAGCACTGACACTTCGTACATAATGTTTTCCAGAGGACTATTCAACAGACACTGTCCCCTACCTACTGCTGAAATGATGACCCTCCAGCAGAGCCCACAGTACGCAGGGCTCCCCCAGGGCAGGGCTGCCAAGAGGAGTGCACTGGAGGCTGGTGAGGCTGTGGGAGGCCAGTGCTCCTTCAGCAGATGCCTCTAGTCTTGACATGTATGCTCTTCAAGCCTGGGAAGAACATATAAAACTTCTCTCCTTACCAGAAACACCGCTGCTTCTTCCCACACAGCTAGCTCCCTGTGAAAACTCTCAGACCAGCTGTCAATTTTCACTTTCTTATTTTATAGGCACGAAAGCAAAAGGGACCCAGTGACCACCATAAAGTCAAATGGTAAGAAATAGACACTAATTTTTATTTCTCTTCGTAACCAAAAGAGTTGTGTTTTCTATTTGTCCTCCGTGTCCTTATGCGAAGACTCTATCATGTCCTGTCAGCCTAGGGACAGCCCACATGGCTGCCCATGAACAGGAACTTTAGTGAAAGGACCGTGAAGGTGCCATGGGCCGAGAGCTAGTACAGGTTGTTTGGCATTGACCGTCAGAATTGATGCTTTCTTCTTACTGAACGCTTCGCAGCTCTTACTATGCACTGTAGGCAGGGCCCACAAGTATCTGTCCCTCATTTCTGATAGGACTCTTGCAGCAACCCTAACTGGTTCCTTCATATCCACTCCCTCCTGTTCCTCCCTGGCCACTAGCATTTTAAACTTGATTCACTTTATTCACGTGCTACTAAATAACTCCCAGTATCTCTCACTAACTGCACCATAGAATATAAATTTTCTCCAGTGGTCTCCCTGATTCCAACTCTCTCCTTGCAAGGCTGTGGCCCTTCTGACTTTGCTGTACCCTGCTCGGTGCCCTTGCTCGTGCTGTTCCTTTTGTATGAAGTTCTTTTTCCTGGAACTCGGAGCTCCCTTCAGCCTTCAGCACCCAACCCACACTGGTGCTGTAGTTCTCCTGTTACAGCAACACTGGGACATTTCCCTCCATGCCTGGGCTCTCTACTCTGGTCACTTTGCCTGCCATCCCCCACTTGTAGTAGTAGAGAGCACAGGTATGAATCAGGTGGGCTGGGTGCGACTGAGCTGGACCACCATTGACACCAAGATTGTGCCAGATACCTACTCCTGTTCAGCTTCCATTTGCACAGTAAGGTGCAGACATTAATAGTATTCTAACCAGGGTTGGTGAAAGGATCAACTTGGGTCCTTTAAAAGAAGCCATCTAAGAGCTGCCAGGTTATTCTCTATAGATGTCAGTTACCTGATTGTCAAGGCAGAAGATGCTGTTGGTACCCTACAACACCTGTCAGCTGCCTAGAGGTCACCTCAGTTCCAACTGGCAGGTGTGCCCATGAGACAGTTATATCTCTGCCCCGGGGCTTTTGCAGGCTGCACAAGGATGTTCAGCCCTTACAGAGAGCCAGAAAGTTGGCAGCTAGGGTTAGGAGATAAAGGATCGGTGGACACTGTCTTACTCTTCCCTGGAACTCGAGGAAAGCTCTGCAGGGTCTCTCAGAAGAGCCTCAGAGGACTGAATCCCACTTGATCACTGCCAGCGCCCAGACTTTTCTCCAGCTTCCTGTCTTCCTGGGCCACTCCCGTTCTCCTCACCTGAGTGCCTCCACAATAAGATGATAGGCTTTCAGATTAGCCACTCACCACTGCTAATTCCTCCACCAGGTCTTTCCCTTTTCCGATCGACTCTTACAAAAGTGCAAACAGGGAGACAAAAGTGAAGCAGCAGCCACAGTGGGGTGGTGACATTCCTGGTAACCTGGGTTTTCATGTCTATCCTGTAACAAACAGTTGGACATAATGAAAAAGAGGATTCTGCAAGGATTTCCCTGGAACAATACAAAGAACATAGCATGAAGTATGTAGAATTGTACAGGTGACACAGCGTTGTTAGACTGCAGTGCACCAGCTAAACAGTTGCCTGTCTGTTTTGAAAACCCTCCATCAGAATGTAAAAGTTCCCAAGCCATGTTCTTTTCTCTTCCAGCCTTCTGGGGGGAGTCTGATGACAGTAATTCTGACATCGAAGCTGCTCTACGTCCTAGAGACCATGACATGCCTGATGATTTTGATGATTTTTATGACACATAAGTTGTTTCGTGCGTAGAAATAAAGTCTTTAAAACAAACTGTCACTGTGATTATGTGTAATTCCCAACATAAACAAATCCTTCTAAGTTTGCTGGTTATGAAAGGGGAAAACAGACTATCATTCAAGTGAGATTGCATGATAGAAATGTGAACAAGGTCTGAGAAGTAGTTGAATAGTACAACACTCGCCTAGCATGAGAGAGGGTCAGAGTGTTGATCCCTAGCACCAGGGTGCGCTATGAGGAGCCAGTGTGCTGGCACGGGGCAGCAGCAGGAGGGTGATTTCTGGGCCATCCTAAGCTGTCTAGCCAGACCCTGTCAGCCCAGCACTTGGAAGGTGGAGGCAGGAGGACCAGAAGCTCCAGGCTAGTGTCAGCTACATAAGACCCTCTGGTAGTTTGAAAATGGCTTCCATAACTTAAATATTTGAATGCTCAGTCACAAGTTGGTGGAACTGTTTGGGAAGGGTTGAGAGGCTTGGTCTTGTTGGAGGAGGTATGTCACTGGGGGTGGGGTTTGAGATTTCAGAAGCCCATGCCATTCCCAGTTAGCTTGGTCTCTTTCTCTGTTTCATGGTTGTTATCTCAACAGGTAAGCTTTCAGCTACTGCCCCAGCACCATGCATGCCTGCTAGCTGCTGTGCTGCCAAGCTTGATGGTCATAGACTGTTACCCTCTGGAACCATGAGCTCCAAATGAAATGCTTTCTTTTAAATGCTTTGGTCATGATGTTTTGTCACAGCAATAGAAAAGTAACTAAGGCAGACCCTGTCACACAGGATTTGACTAGATATCATTCCAAATATATATTGGGCCAGTAAGGACACTAAAAAGCTATTAGTCTTTATGGAAATGCCAGTCAAAATCAAAGAGAGATAACACTGGGATCTAAAGAAACAATACAAGTATTTATGCAGATGTGAAGAAATCACACAGGCTGCTGGTAGGGTTGGATAGGATATGGTACAGCAGTTGGGAAAACAGCCCTCAAAGTTTTAAACACAGACTTGCCCTGCCATCTAACCATTCCACTCCAGGAGAAATTATATCTGCGCCAAAATGTGTTTTTAAATGTCCATGGAAGTGTCATTCATAGCAACTAAAATGGAAATAAATGCCCATCACCTGATAAGTGATTAACAGTGAGATCTGTCCATACAGTTAACTGTCAGCACTCCATAGAAAGGAATGGAAACTGATTTTCTACATGGGCAAACGTTGAAAATACCACACTAATGAAACAAGCCACGAAGGATGGCAGAGTTATAATTAGTTTATATAAAATGTGTTCAAGGCGAGCGTGGTCTACATAGGGAGTTCCCAACTAGGTGGGGCTATGAAGTAAGATAAAGATATATTTGATAATAATAAATTTTAAAATTAAAAGATGAAGTATCTGTGATGGCTATTTCAGTTGTCAACCTGACTATATCTAGAATTAACTAAAACTCAAGCAACTGGGTACAACACTGTGGGGCTTTTAATTAAGTCATTTGAAATGGGAAGACCCACTTTTAATCCAGATCTTTTGGGGTGAGAAGACACACCTTTAATCTGGGCTACACCTTCTGCTGGCAGCTAGAGTCACCTTGGAAGAGGAATCTCAGTTGAGGAAATGCCTCCATCAGATGGCCTGGAGGCAAGCCTGCGGGCCAGTTTCTTTATTAGTGATTGATGTGGAAGAGTACCTCCCACTTTGGGTAGTGACACCTCTGGGCCCATGGTCCTGGATGGTATAAGAAAGTCTACTGAATAAGCCTTGGGGACAGGAATTCTAACATTTCTACAGGCGCCAGCATCTGACAAGGTCTTCATGCTGTATCATACAGAGAGCAACTGGGCAGTGAGGTGCGGATGGGATAGGACCAAACCTAAACCTCTAGCCAAGCAGCCTTCCTCCATGGCCTTTGCTTCCATTCCTACCTCCATATTCCTGCTTTGTCTTCCCTGAATGATGGACTACAAACTACAAGATGAAGTTGGTTTTGGTCATGGTGTTTTATCACAGTAATAGAAACCCTAACCAAAACAGAAATTGGAACCAGGTCTGTGGAATATTGCTGTGACACACCTGACTGTGTTTTTGAGAGGGCTGTGGAAGGATTCTGGAACTTGGAGCTAGAAAATTGAGTGTTCTTGGGTTGAATGGCTTGTTCTGTGAGAGCTTGGAAGACGAACCTTCAGAGTGATGCAGACTTGTGAAGCTTTGGAGGGAAGCAAAGACTTCTGAGGCTATTTGTGTGATATTTTGTATTAAGAATGTATGGTGCTAGGCAACTCACCTGCTGAACAACCTGCAGTGATTCACAAGAGACCAGTGAAACCCTTTGCAATGGATGCTGATCAGCTGGGGCTGAAGAATCAATCATCTGTGATTAAGAAGAGATCATCATTATTGACGGAAAATCTAGGAATTATTCTCTCAGGGTCAGCACACAGAATCTATAGTCCAGAGAGGGCCAAGGCTGTACCTTGTGCTGACAGACAAACTTGGTCATGTCTAATAGACTCCCCCGGGTGGTACTGGTTTTGAAGACAAGAATGGGTCACAGAGAGCAGCTGAGGTTTGACACCGGGGTGAATATGGGAGAGGCCACTGGTGACATTGTAGTAGAAGTTCCAGGATGAGACATTGAGGCTTAATACCATATGGTGAGGTCCAAATCCCTGAAGAGAGCCCAGAAGAAGCTGGTGGTAACAGTGCAGCCCAGTTGGAGCAGGAGACTACAACATTTGGAGATGCCAGCGTGATGAGACAATGACCAAGCACAGCAGCTATGGGGTAGAGCTGGCTTAAACAAGTGAGGTAAGCTATGGATGCTGTGGAGGGCAGAGCTAGAGAAGAGAACCGTCCAAACCCATGGAGCTCAGAAGACCATGAATGGGTCCCAAAAGTCTGGGCAGAGCTTTCCATTGTTGCACTCGTTTTGCTTCAATCTGGTTAACTGTCCTTGTTATTCCCTTCTGGAATAAGAAAGTTTCTTACTTATGTTTGATTTTGCAGGAGCCCACAATTGAGACTTAGTACTTTTAAAGAGACTTTGGATCTGTAGAGAGAGTTTGGAATTTTAAAGAGACTTTGGATGTTTTAGAGAGACTGAATGTCAAAAGAGATTTAGATGCTTTAAAGAGACAACTTTAAAAGTATTTGATTTAAAAAAAAAAAAAAAGACTGGTACAGGGCTTGCCTTGGGGAGCAAGTCATTAAGCAGCATTACTTCATTCATGGTCTATGCTTCAGTTCTTGCCTCCAGTTACTGTCATGACTTCCTTTGATGATGATGGACTGGGGTGTGGAGGAGTATGACAAACTCCTTTCTCTGGAACTTTCTTTGGCTCTGGTGTTTTATCACTTAGTTAGAAACCCTATGGCAGGCAGCCAAGAGAAGACAGCATAGCTACAAGAAGAAAACAAGGAAGTAGGCGGGGATGGCAAGTGCTGAAGGGAAATATTTGACTTGCTTTGAACAACTGTGAACAGAAATTTAAGAACATGTAAATCTCCATGTCCTCGGTTAGTAATCATAGACGTGTAACAAAATGGAGACAGTCACTCCCAGCCCTTAAGTGACAAGGGTCCGCAGATCTCCCTTGCTGATGGACAGTCAAACCACTGTAACAAGAAGGTTGTAACCACAAGAAAAGGCTAGCCCAGCCTGATCAATACTCTTCCATTTATTCATAGTCAGCTTGTCATGTAGAATTTAAACTTAGACTGGTGAGACTCTCAAAGCTTCCTAAGTCCTCACTGAATAAATACCAAACTTTTGAATGCAACTTTTAAAACAAAAAAGTGGATCTTTAATTTGAAAACAAAACAAAACAAAACAAAAAAACCAACAAGCCATTGTTTTTGACATTGAGACCCTTGAAAATTGGACTTCCATCAACTTGATTAAGGTAAGATGTGATGAACAGAGGAACGGAGGCCCTAGAAGTCCTCCCAGGCATAGCAGCTGAGCCTGTGTGATCACGCAGTCCACACGTGGTCCTGAAGTCAGTGAGCTGCAGCAGACTCTTGGGTCCTGGGCTCACTGGTGGGCCACATAGCAAAGCAGGGGATGAGTTTTACCTCAGCATGGAAGATCCAGTAGGAAAAAGTACTAAATGTGAGGAAGAAAACTTAGAATTTTAAAGAGAAAAAGGCAACTATCATTATGACTTGAAGAAAAGGAGCATTTATTAACAGAAAGAGCACAAACTCGTGAAGGGAAAGCATCAATATCATTACTTTAAAACTTTTGGATGGCAAAATTGCTACCAGTGTAAGGATACAAATCATTGTTGAAATGCTGACATTTGTAAGATACCTATTTACTGAAATCTGCAAAGATCAATGAGAAATATACAGCTCAATGGGTAAAGCAAAGGGTCAGGAGAAATTTCTAGAAAACACAATCGGACATAATAAGGGAACCAAATTCATAATGTGATTAAATACAAAAGAAACACACAATAAAATGCTTTTTCATAGCCAATACACTGGAAGGTTTAGGGGGCAGATCGAAGTACTAAGAAAGACTTTGGGAAAGGAGGACTCAAACACTGTCAAGAGTCTTCTTTTTTTAAGATTTATTTATTTTATTTATATGAATACACTATAGCTGTCTTCAGACACACCAGAAGAGGGCATCAGATCCCATTACAGATGGTTGTGAACCACTGTGTGGTTGCTGGGAATTGAACTCAGGACCTCTGGAAGAGCAGTCAGTGCTCTTAACCACTGAGCCATCTCTCCAACTCCAGAGTATTCTTATTACACCAAGTAATGTGGACAGCCATGCCCATAAAGTTGAAGTAGAGTGGGGAGGATTGTACAGGAAGGTTTGGAGGGAAGAAAGAGAAACATATTGTACTTATGGTAAGGGACGAAGAAGTGTTCCATCCTGCATGGCAGCTCTGTAGATTTAGATTTTTAAACCTGTTTTTAATAAGGGTTTTTAAATGTTTTAATGTCTTTTAGTCTGTCATCCACCAGAGTGTAAAGGAAAGGTTAATAGAGTAAAGGAGGATGTGGAGTTGTTTAGAAATATTTCTTTGGAACAAATCTAATTTGCTGTTGTCAGGATACTAGTAGTTTAGGTTACATGAGTCAGCAGTGGCAGGTTGATCCATTCGCAAATACCATTTATGAATCAGCAATGGCAGGACTCGCAAACACTGTTCATGAAGCAGCAATTGTAGGTTGATCCAGAAGAAACTGCAAGGCTCTGCCAATTAGCCCAAGTCTGTGGAAGCAGCAAGAAGGCACCAGAACATCACCACAAGTTATTTGATGCATTTTTTCTCTTTATGAAGTCATGACAAACGATGACCAACAAAGAATGGTAAGATATACCAATACCATCCAGTGTCATCAGCAGAGACCAGCATCAGCAAAGCTCAAAGATGACTAGCAAAGAATGGCAAGGCATACCAATACCATCCAGCACCATCTATTGTTCATTGGGCTATATTTATATGTTTTTTAAACATGTATTCTCTCAAGCATCTGCTCTAGCAAAACATCATATGTCCTTTTTCCAGGCTGCCTCCAGAAAAATATTATGTGTTTGTTCTTACTAAAACATTCTCCCATGTGTCTGCTTTAGCAAAAGCATCTTCTCATAAGACAGTTTCCAGAAAAACAACATATGACTCAACTGAGTCTCCAAAGAAACTAGAAATTTCCACTTCACAGCTCCTTGAAACTCAGGAAATAAACAAATCAAAAACCTCAGGAAGTTCCCAAAACTGAGCAAATTCACTAGTCTCCTCCAACTTATATAAGTAAATAGGACCCTGAGTCTCAATCCTCTGGAGCTGCCATACTGCCTGTAGGCGGTGCTCTGACCTCCAGATTTCCAACTTTTGTGAGCTGTCATACATGGTGGGTGGTCTACTGGTGATGCAACTGTCTTTGAGTTAAACTACTTCTATTAGTAACTCTCATAAGAAATTTCCCATAATAAAACATTTGTTTGCCAAGTTGGACTTTGGTAGTATCCTGACTTTCATCTGTAATCCATTCCCTATCTGGAGTGAATAGATGTTTATTAACATCTTCCCGGGCATAGTGTCATATGATAGTTGTTCTCAGAGAAAACCAATTCCAAGATGAGTTATGTAAACCACTAAAATTAAGTTCACTGAATCCTGTCCCTAGGAACCCATCCCTGTAACTGCCCACACCTTATCAAGGCACAAATCCTATGAAGATAAGTCTTACCTGGAGATCTGAAGCTCCACACAGTTGCCTGTATCTGCAGCTACTAGATCTTAGTTATTCTGAAATGTTTCATTTTAGTGAATTGTTGTTCTACGTTTAAATTTTTTAAAACTGATCAGCATGCCACCCTGTCCTCTCTTTCTCCAGTCAGCATTTAGGTGTTATTGATTGACAAAATTCATTTAGGTTTCAGTTCTCTTTCTTCATCTTTTCCTCAGACAACAAGAAAGACAAGACTAAGCAACTGCAAATCCTAACCGCTTTCATTTAATTCTCAAGCTTCTGTCCACTTTCAATATCCCTGTCACCAATGTTTGTGTCCTTAGCAAAGTGTTCTGGTGACAGTCAGATTTCATTGGATCAGTTGGATAAAGCTGGCAAAAACACATTAAAAATGATTGCAATAATTCCAGCCCCCAATCCAGGCAGATAAGAACAATATTACTCAGTAACTTAACATGAGTGACAGGCAGACCTTGTCCAATGGAAAGGCTCATTGGCATTCAGCAGCTAAGATTTCAAGTCCAACTGCTTTAGGTAGTGGTTGTAGATATTTGCTTCAAAAGCATCTGGAAATCTCTGGCTCCTTGAGGTAGCTCCCTTTTAAGTCTTTTTGAAAGACATGATGCCATCATGTACCTCCTTCTGCTGATGTTTTCCATTTCCTCAGGCCAGGCCAGCCATGGACACAAAGACTAATATTTGATGACAGATGGCTCTGGTAAGTTCATATCTCACTTTTGGAATGCAAGTGATAACCACGTTCCTCTAGAGCCTTATTTATTATACTATCATTGTGCACAGACTCATTAGATGTAAAGCATTCTGCCAGTCAACTTGATCCTACTCTTCCCCAGCTGTCATGCTGGCAGCTCAAAGATGGTGACAGATGATACTGATGGACAGTACCTCTGCCATCTCTCGCTTTCCCAAATAAAGCTACTCAACTAGGAGAACATGTTGGAAAAAGAACTCGGGAGCCACTGGGCAGTGTGCTACATTTAATCACCACAGTGGTCACTAGACAGCACTCCTGAGGTCCTGCTGGCAGGCCTTCCTAACACTGGCAAGTGCATACATTACCACCATATAAAGTCAATCCAAATCTGACTGCATTCCTCCCTCCAGACTCAAAAGGATGCTGCCAGTTCCACATGTGGTCAAGACTCTGGCTGAGGACCAGTCTTTCTTCTGTTTCAGATACGCCTGCATCCAGTCGCAGTGCAAAGCACTTCTCGTTGGCATTTCTGCAACAGTATAGTAATCATTTAGTTAACTACTCATTCCATTGGAGCATTCATCAAGGAGGACTTTCGGTTTGCCAGATTCTACTACAGGCCAGATATAGAAAGATGGCTTTGCTCTCTGCCCCCCATGGACTTGTCTGTCTCACAGGGGGAGGGGTGGAGAATAGATCACCCAAATGTGAATTGTTTAGAATGGTGTTTCAGCTGCTAGGACAAATGGGCAGCCAAATACAGTGACTCAGGGAATACTGAAATTTGTTCTCTAACCACAGATTAGTCCCAGGGTTAGCAGCAGGTGGCTCTTTTCACTTGGTTTATGCAGACTTCAGAGCTCAGAAGTCAGAGTCCTTTCCATTTTGTTCTTCTACTATCACCAGGATACCATACTGGTCTATGTTGCTGTGGTGGTTTGAATATGCTTGTCCCAGGAAGTGGTACTATTAGGAGGTGTGGCCTTGTTGGAGTGGGTGTGGCCTTGTTAGAAGAAGTGCATCACTGTGGGGATGGGCTTTGAAGCTCTGCCCAGTGCAGAAGAGCCAGTCTCTCCTGGATGCAGTTGGATAAAGTTGTAGAACTCTCAGCTCTTTTTCCAGCACCATGTCTGCCTGGATACTACCATGCTTCCTGCCGTGATGATAATGGACTAAACCTCTGAACCTGTATGCTAGCCCTAATTAAATGTTGTCCTTTATAAGAGTTGCCTCTGTCAAGGTGTCTGTTCACAAGCAATGAAAACCCTAAAACAGTTGCCGAGCTGAGCTATAGGCAGTAAAAGTAGGTGTCCTAGAAAGGAGAGTTCCTTCTTGCATTCTGTCTTAAAATATGTCTGGAAACCATCTTCATCTGGACACGTGCTGCTAAGAAGAGGAAGGGATTTTGTTGGCCAACCAACCATCTGCTACACCACGCCATGTGCTCAGTATTGAAAGAGGAACATCCCAGAAAGGCTGAACCATGTACTGATTAAATGTTCAGGTTCAGGACCAGACAAATGTATTCTGGAATCCTAGAGCTCTGCACATTATCTGACATCTGAAGATATTTAACAGATTACTTGTGAATAGAAAATGTCAAGCTTAGATAAGGATATAGCCCTTGGGCTGAATCTCAAAAGGCCAGCAGTTCAGCAAGAGGACAGCTGGGAGCTGAATCACCTTGGTCATGAATGGGCCACCTTAGCATGTCATCTTTCCAGTAAATGATGATAATGTTCTCATACATAAGTGAGGGGCCTGTCTCTTCGTGAAAGCAATACCTGAGGGGGGAAGTGCCAGCAAACGGAGGTGTGGGTCACAGTCCGAGCCAGGAGCTAGGAAGACAGCCAGAACAGACCCCAAGATCACACAGAACATCACCTCAAAATGTAGACCGCATTGTTCCAGTTCATTCTAGGTCTAGGTTGGATAGGCTGAGAGGCTCTTCAAGGATCCCAAATCGCTCAGCATGGGCAACACTGTCCTTGTGGCTTTCAATCAATGGTTCTTTCCATGGATCATGAAGACTAAGGGAGCCAGTAAGCTATTCTTCTGTCTTCTCTCTCACTGAAGCCTTTCCCCAGTTTCTAGCAAAATTGGTTTGTTTGGTTTTTTTTGGGGGGGGGGGAGAATGAAACAGGTAAACCCCTTGGGTCCCATTTAATAGCTAGTGGGGTCCCTACAGCACTGGATGAAGAAGAGGTGCTGTCTAACCCAAGCGTTATGGTTCTTTACCCTGCCAATCTAACTTTTTTTCTAAATCCATTTTTGACAGCTCACAGAGCAGTAGGCTTTCACAGGACTCTTTCATGCATCTTTAGTTTGGGTTAACTGTCTCACCTCCTCTCCTCCTTCCTCCAACCCCATCCTCGCTTAAACATGTCCACCCCAGTACTCTTTCCCTCTGCTTCCATGCCACATTATGCTCTACCATACCCATCTTTAGTTCCTTCTCCCATCAGTCCTCCTGTCCAGGCTCTAAGCTTCTACAGTCCCTCCAACTTAAACATACTGAAACTTCAAACCTAGGATCCACATATGAGAGAGAAGCAGCAATTGTCTCTCTGAGCCTGGATCCTTACTGAGTATATTTCCCAGCTCCATGCACCTTCCTGCAATGTCCAGAGTTTCAGTTTTCATTGCAGCAGAATGAAATTCTATGTGTATATTGTCACATTTCCATCATCCACAAATCTGTTCATGGACATCTCAGCCAGTTCCATTTTCTAGCTATTGTGAACAGAGCCATAGCAAACAGGGTGATCAAGTATCTCTGTGTTAGGATATAGAGTCCACTGGGTATGTATCTAGGAGTAGTATAGCTAGATCGTGTGGTAATTCTATTGTAGTTTTGTTTTGTTTTGAGAAATCTCCATACCGATTTCTGTATTGGCTGCACCACTTTGTAATCCCACCAGTAGTGAGCGAGGATTTCCCTTCCACACGTCATTTGCCAGCATTTGTCCTTTGTCTTCTTGATGACCATTCTGCCTACGGTGAGTTGGAATCTAAAAACAATTTTAATTTGCATTTCTCTCATGGCTAAGGATATTAAATATAATTTACTGGCTATTTGTATTTCTTCTTTTATTAATTCTGTTCTTGACTACACAATCGATCTTCTTGATGTTTGGGGTTTGTTGTTGTTGTTGTTGTTGTTTTAGGTACTAATCCTCTGTCATGTGTATATCTGGTAAAGATTCTTCTCCCATTCAGTAGACTTCCTCTACACCCTTTCCTTTGCTGTTAGCCTTTTAATTTCATGGGGTCTGGTTTATCAGTTGTTGGCAATACTTCCTGAGTGACTATCATCGCGTTCAGAAAGTCCTTACCTATGCCTATGTCTTCCCTTTCCTGTAGCAATTTAAGTTTCAGATGTTGCATGAAAGTCTTTAATACTTGTGAAGTTGACTTTTGTGTAGTGTAAAAGATAAGTATCTAGTTTCATCCTAATTAATTCTTCTACATATAGTTATCTAATTTTCCCACTACATTTTTTAAAGAGGCTGTCTTTTCTCCAGTAACTTTTGGCTCAAAACCCATATGGCTATAGCTGTATTTTCTATTCTCTTCCATTGATTTATGTGTCTGGGTATTTTGTTGTTGTTGGTGGTGGTTGGTTGGTTGTTGTTGTTGTATGTCTCTGTGTGTGTGTATGTGTGAGCATGTGTGTGCCATTATCATGTTTGTTTTGTTACTGTGCCTCTCTAATATACCTTAAAATTAGGTGTGATGATACTTCCGGCTTTCCACCATCTCCTCAGAATTACTTTGTCCACCTAGGTTTATTTTGGTTCCAAATGACTTTTAAAATTATTTTGGAGCTGAAGAGATGACTCAGTGGTAAAGAGCATGTACCGTTCTTTCAGAGGACCCAAGTTCTGTGCCCAGTACCTACAGCTCACAACTGCCTTTAACTGCAATTCTAGGGGATCCTGACAGCCTCTTAGGGACTCCAGAGATGCACGTGCACATGACATACATGACTCTGCCCCCCCCCCCAAATAAATCTTTAGAATGATTTTGTCTACTTCTGTGAAGGATGGCATTAGAAGTTTGAGGTGGTGATGGGCAGTGGTGGCACACACCTTTAATCCCAGCACTTGGGAGGCAGAGGCAGGTGGATTTCTGAGTTCGAGGCCAGCCTGGTCTACAGAGTGAGTTACAGGACAGCCAGGGCTATACAGAGAAGCCCTGTTTCGAAAAACCAAAAAAAAAAAAAAAACAAACAAACAAACAAAAAAAAAAAAGTTTGAGGTGGATTGCTCTGAGTCTGCAGATTGCTTGTGGTATGACAGCCATTTTCACAATATTGACTCTTCTAATCCATGAAGATGGGAAGTCTTCTCATCTTTTAACGCGTGTCTTCTTCCCTTTCCCACCCGAGTTGTTGAAAATGTTTCAGTGCAGAGCTCTTTCACACCCCACACTTAGACTTATTCCTGAGTAGTGTTTGTGTGTGTATCACTCATGAATGGGATTGTTTCCCTGATTTCTTTCTGGACATGTTTGTTTTTCTGTTAATTTTGTATCCTGCCACTCTGCTAAAAATGTATACCCATCGTAGGAATTTTCTGGTGGAGTCTTACTTATTGTACTGCCTTTCTACACGACTTGGTGTTCCTTCCTGGCTTTGCATGCACATGATGTAAGGGTTTCCTCTTTGTTCCTGTCTACTTGGTGCTCTTTGTGCCTCATAGACCTGGATAGACCCCTCTTATCCTAGGCTTGGGCAAACTTTCTGCTTCAGTTGCATTGAATATGGTTTTTATGCTTTTAGTATGGAGGTCTTCTCCTCCTTCTACGGCCATAGTTGTGAATTTGGCCTTTGTGTGATATCCCAAAGACCTCACATGTTCTGTTCATGTGTTTGAAATATGTATCAGTGTCTTTAACTGAATATGTCAATTCCTCTGCTGTGCCTTTCTTGGACAGTCTTCCCTTTCATCCCTCCATTCTGTTGGTGAGGCTTTCTATTGAGCTGTTTGTTTAATTTATCACATGGTCCATATCCAGTGTTTCAGGTTGAGTTTTCGTCAGTAGTTCTTTTCCTCCTCATCCTCCTCTTTCTTTGCATGTTCACGTCTGTGTGGCACATGCATTTCACATGTAGAAGTGTGTATGTGTGCACACTCCTCAGGCCAGAGGTTGATGCTGGGTGTCTATTTTGCACTCACCAGTCACGTCCCCATCCGTAGCCTCTGCTTTGGATGTTGCCTCTCCTCCGTCTCATGGATATTTGGATGTTGTCTCTGATTTTGTCTCAGGGCACTTTGCATGGACCAACTGCCCTCGTACTCTTCAGAGCTGCCTAATACAATGGGTTCGAAGAATCTCTCTTCTCTGAAATCTTTAGAATTAAACTGTGCCAGTAGAAGAAAAAGGAAGAGCTGCCAAGAGACCTGACTGAAAGGGGCCCAGAAGAACTTTCTAGAATGCTGAAAATGTTCTGTTTCTGTTACCTATTTCTGAAAAGTAAATTGCCCTCAAACTGATTTATTGAAAACAACTTTATCTCAGGAGTCTCGTGGAGACTGAAGTCTGTGATGCTTAGGGCCTCAGCTGAAAATCCTAAAGACCCTGGGACTTTGTGATGACTCATTCAGGACTTTGGCTATTGGCTGCTGTGCACTAATCAGCTTCTCACCACTGTAGCAAAATACACGAAACAATTAGCCTATAAAGATGAGGGTTTTATTTTGCCTCATGGTTTCAGAGTTACCAACACATGGTGCTTGGTCATGTTGCTTTGGACCTATGGTTGTATAGTACGTCAGGGTAGGAACATGTAGTGGAGAAGGATGTGGTGGACAGGAAGCAGCAGGGAGGGAGAGAGAGGAAGGGACCGCATTCCAACATCCTCTTCAATGGCACATTCTCCAGAGTCCTAATTTCTTCCAAGTAGGCCCCACCTCATAAGAGTTATATCACTTTCCAATAGTGCTATGGACTGGCTGCTAAACATTTAACACGTTGAACTCTGTGGCATTTCAGAACCAAAGTATAGCAAGCTATCACCAAGAGCATTTACCCCTGGTTTCTCCTTGTGGCTTTCTGACTTCCTTACAGCACAGTGAATTTGTTCCTACAAAGGGAAGGATGGAAAGAGGGAAGGAGAGATGGGAAGGAGGGAATAATAGAGAGAGGACAGAGGGCAAGGGGGCATAGGGAGAGAAAGGGAGCGGGAAAAAACAAGAATGAGAAACACTTCAAGGTAGAGTCAATGTCAAGCTGTCTAACTTAGTTTTAGAAATCATACCACACAGAAGAAAGTCATTAATGCCTGTTCAAATTAGAGAGAAAGTAATGATCAAAGGAGTAGCACATAATTTGCAGACTTGCCTTAACTTTTATTTATATTTTTAGACTTATGTGTTTGATGTTTTCACCTGCATGTGTGCCATGTGTGTGCCTGGTGCCCATGGTGGGCACAGAGAACACTGGACCTCTTAGAACTGAGTTACAGACAGCTGTGAGCCACCACGGGTAGAGGGAATCACACCGGGCACTCTTGGAGAGCAACAGTTGCTTTTAACAATCGAGACATCTCTCCTTCCCCTTTAACAAGTTGTTAAATACCCACTGGCCTATAAAATTGCCAGAGCTCCCTGAACAAATGCTTAACATGTATCGTGCAGTGTGACAATTGTAGTTTTTTTTTTTAAAGATATGGTCTCACGATGTAGCCCATATACCTGGCCTGGAATATACCTCAATTTTTTAAAAAACATAGAAACAAACATGATCTCCCCAAATCCTGAGAGCTTCCGCACCACGGTCCCCTTGCCTTGTTCTACATCATAGCACTCGTCACAACCCGTCACAACATTGTGTATTGACTCCATCATTTGTTCACTGTCTCCTTCCCACTCTCCACCCCAACATGGTCATAACATCTAGGACAGTGAGCACTTTTATTCCAAACCTGAGTCAGATACATGACAGCTACTTACCCAGCACTTATAGAATGCACAGAATGGCTCCAGGAAGGAACATGGAGAAGACCTACACAACTGAAAACAGGGGTTCAGGCAGGTGTGGAGGTGAACCCCTGTCCCACCAGCACTGAGGAGTAAGGTAAGATCATCTCCAGTTCAAGTTCAGTCTGGGCTACTATGATGTTCATCCTCACTGCCAACTGCACTAGACTTGGTATCATGGAGGAGATACACCTGTGGTCATGTCTGTAAGACTCTTTATAGACAGTTTAACTGAGGATGAACCCACTTTGCCTGTGGGTGGCACCATCCCGTAGGCTGGAGCTTCAGAGAGAATACAAAGCAGCAAAGGAGAAAAGTGAGCGAATGCTAAGCAGGAAAAGTTTGAAAGTCAAGCAAGGCCAAAGTTCATTAAAAATGACAGTTTTATTAGAGTTTAAAAGACACTCTCCATTCCACCCAGCACTCAGAAGGCAGAAGCAGGTGGATCTCTGAGTTTGAAGCCAGCCTGGTCTACAAAGTGAGTTCTAGGACAGCCAGGACTATAGAGAGGAACCCTGTCTTGAAAAACCAACCAAACAACCAACCAAACAAACAAACAATCAAACAAACAAACAAACAGCATGGTAGGCTGCACATTTCTGCAGCTCTCTAGAGAACAGAAAGACTGAGTTAAGCTGGCATGCAGGTGCTCCATGTAGACAAGCAACCAGTTCCTGAAATATTAAGAAAAGCCGAAAGTGCTAGAAAAGGCAAACTTTCAGGCCACCATTTAAAACAAAAACAGAAAAAAGAGAGAAAGAAAAGTTGCCTCTTAGTGAGAAAGGTAGGCAGACCCAGAACTTAGGGCAATTCGTATAACTGGGCTAAGGGGCAAGAATTCTGGGAGGGAAAAATTACATAATCCCTTTAAAGGGATTATTCTGCCTGTCTCTGTAGCATGGTTTAAGGCAAGCCCACCTTCCAACGCATGGCCTCTTGGCCAGGTGATTGTCCAACCTATCTGGATTAATTCCTTTGTATTTTGGGTAACTCAGGCTAGGTATTCCATCCTTTAATGGGCCTTGACTGCTGCACAGTCAACACCAATGCGAACAGTAGTAATGCAGTGACATAGTAAGACACAGTCTCAGAACAACACATCCGATCAAACCAACCCTGCCTCAGGAGTCACACAGTCAGTGACGTACTTACAGGAGGATCTGAGCTCAGGTCTCAGAAGCCTCATTTAAGAACCCAGGCTAGGCAGACTCGGGGCTCACTGGCCAGACAGCCACATCTAACTGGGGAGTTCCAGGCTAGTGAGAGACCCTATAACACACAAAGGAAAAAAAAATATGACTGTGCTAACTTCAAAGGTACATTGCAACTAGAGGCTAGGAGATTGCTCAGTGGCTAAGATCACTTACTACTGTTCTAGAAGACCCGAGTTCAGTTCCCAGCACCCATGTCAGATGGTTCTCAGCTACCTGCCACTCCAGCTCCATGGGAGCTACTGGCCTCCATTGTCATACACACGTGTGTCACACATCCATACATATAAATGAAAATAAAATCTTTAAAAGGTAGACAGTACCTGAATATTTGTACCTGAGTTGGTCCTCTGACTTCCAATTGCACACACATACACAAAGACATACACCCACAGGACACAGACATTCATATATGTGCACATGCGCGCGCACACACACACACACACACACACACAAAACTCTAAAAAAAATAAACAAGTCTGTTGTCAAAAGCCAGCTTCGACACCACAGGGTAAATTGAGGAGGGCCGGGTGTGGAGTTAATGACTGATCACTCGGCAGACTTTTCTCTGAGGGAATAAAGCTTGATTCACTAGGGCCAGCACTCCCTGTGACTGGTGAGAAACTCTCCAAACTCTTTAAATAGTTTGGGGGCTGGCAGGAATGAGAAGGAAAAGGAGGGGGAGAATTATACACACACACACACACACACACACACACACACACACACACAAAGTGGATAAAGCAAGACAAGCTCCAACACCTTTACACATAGACAGATAGACGAATGGACAGACAGACAGACAGACTGGATAGATGGATGGAGCAAAGTTCCAAGAACTTAATTTTTTCTCTTGGCCTTTTTATACCATCTAAAACAAAGTGCTCTATGTAGGATAAAGATCACCTCATAGCCATGAGTTACATATCCTCTAAAAACAATCACCATAAAAACATTCTTTAAAAACAGATTAAAATCATTACAACAGGAAATGACAACAGGATTATTGACTATGTATTCTTCTTTTGAAACTCATACCTAACTAAACATTTACCATCTATCTTTCCCTCCGCAAATTCAACATAACCCTAAAGCAGTATTTCTTTTGTCATTGATTAACAAAGTTTAAGCAAGACAGTCTATAGTAGCAAGTTTTCTCCTGTGCTTAGCTGACAATTTGTATTTACCAAGAAACAGATCATCATCTATCTAACATCTTATTTTTGAAGTCTGTTCAGCTTGACTGACTAGTCATCTATCTCTATTTTTATACTAAAAAAAATTATTTACCCTTTATTTATGACCCTATCTTTTCATGGTGCCCACTGCAACTTAGGGCCTCATCCCTGGATCACAAGGTCCAGGAGCTCAGAGCCGATCTAGAATGAATGCTTCCTTTGATCACTAACTTGTCCCAAGCCTACTTTCCTCTTCCAACTATAATTACGTGCTTGAAACCCACGAAAGCTTACTGTGCTCCTTCTCTAACCTATGCAGCCCTCGCTATTGTACAAGAGAGGGGGCACATTCTATTCTTCATTCTAACGTTATTATATCTTTCTGGGAAAACAACTTAAACCATCTCTTTAAACTTTCTATCAACTACCCTAACTTCCTAAAACTATTTAAATCAAATGAGGAATTCTGTAAAAATCATTAGTTTATCTAATCAGTATTATTTTATGGAAGTTTATCTTCATATTGATCTGCAGGAAAATTGCCCAATAGAGAGGGCTGTCACCCAGGAAATAATCACACCAGGCTATAGGCAGTAAGGGTCTCCCCATGACAATCATACCAGGCCAGATACATGAGGACTAGAGCAATGACAAACATGAAAAGGCACAGCAGTGCAAGAAGCAATCCTTGGACGAAGCCCTTGGGACTGGGTCTCTCCAAGGTACACCCATCAAGCTGTGCAGAATGGTGGGCCATCTCCAGGAAGCTCACTTGCCTTCTGCAGCTCCTCTTGCATGGTGTCTCTCAGTTTATATCCATGTATCCTATGAGCAGGTCTCTAATTTCCTTACTCTCGGCCCCAGTGGTCTTGATTCTTTGGCTCCTAAATGGATTCAGACAGAACATAGCAGTATATCAGTCAAGAGTTTAACTAAGGGAGCAGGAATATACTTTATTTTCTTTGAAATTTTTTGTACAGTTTTACACTGCATCTTGGTCACACCCACCCCACCTCTACTTCTCCCCTTCTACTCTCCTCCACCTCAAGAAAACTCCCTTCCAAATTCAGATCCTCTTTTTCTATAAATGACAGCCAACTGCTATTAGCTCCTCAGTAGGGGTAGGGCATGGGAACCACACCCCCACAACCCCCACACTAAGAAAACACTTAAGAAAAAAGGAGCCAGCTAAGCAGAGTAGCATCTGCTGGAGCCTGTCAGTCTATGGGATTATACTTTTCCCTGTTATTTCCCCCACCCCCACCCCCATTTCTTCAGCATCGGCACTTTGGGGAAAAGGACATGCTTTTCCCAGAAACCTACTTTCCCCAGAATTCAGTCTGTTTTAAAGCGCACACACACACACACACACACACACACACACACACACACACACACACACTAATATATGTATGTATATATGATAACAATAATTATATGTAGGGGTTTCAGTATCCCTAAAGTTGAAAACTTTACTAGGGAAGGGGGCAACAACACTTTGCCACGTGCTTCCCTGTAGACTTTGTCTTGAAGTTGCTTTAAGCTAACCTAGGTAGCATGGGCCACTATCACCCACTGTCCCTTACATGTTGTTTTTGAGGCCCTGAGCCAGCCCGGCTGGAGTTGACCACCACCACTTAGTTTTACGTTCTGTTTCAGGCCATTGAGCTGGTCCACCCAGTGTTCCTTATGTCGTATTTGTGGGGGGTGATGGGTGTTATTCTGTACTTCCTGGAACTATCCTCCTTCCTAACAGTACTAAATACAGGTTACAAGTGTTACAGGGATGACACAAATGAGAGTGTGTCTCCCTTGGGTCTCCAGATCTAGAAGGGTCTTTGGAGACAAATTGGCTTAACTCCTCCATTTTTGAGGGCTGTGAGAATCTAACAGAGATGTGAAGGAGCCTGTTATAGGACACACAGCAGGTTTTAAAATCAGATCATGCTATCTGGATCCTGAGGGCCAGGGCTCTGCCCCACATTCCATGCAGTGTCAGGAAGTTGTAGTCTAGTCTGCCCCTGCTGCTGGATAGACAATAAATGAGACTGAATTGCACGACCAATGTAAAGCTCACATTTAATACCAAATGGAAAGGACTTGGTTTATTTATGTATTCGTTGTTATTATTTTTAGTTTTCGGTGACTTGGTTTGACTTCAGGGGTAGGATCAGCCATGTAAAAAGTATTCTTGGCTGTTCAGTGTCTACCAATGTGCTCTCTGTAAAGGTAGAGACTTCTAAGCCAGCTCTCGATCAACAACTGATCCCATGATAGGAACACAGAAACATGTTCCTGCCACTCACTGCAAGCAAAGCTTCTGGATCCTTATCATTGTTGCATGCTGAGAGCACTAATTAATTTCAGGCATTCTCCTATTGTGCTCCTCTAAACTCTGGAGTGCGAGGCACTCCTGCATTGTGCAGCACAAGCCAGATAATGACTTGCTTTTGCATAATACCAGTGCTCAGTCCCGTGTTTTAGTTCTTATTCAAAATTCTTGAATGACTCTATTTAAGACACCCATGTTGGGACAAGGAAACACTGTTTCGTGTGGAAGGTTCATTTCAGGAAAGTATAGAGATTTGTAGGACGGTGTACATCAGTTTTGAGAAACATCAAAATTGACAAATGGCATTAAATTATTAATGAGTTTTAGGCTTCAAATTGATATCATCTTATTACTAAGCAAAAGTGGCTATTGGCAGTTTTAAAAATATACATCTTTTTCTCACCCATCCTACTTCCTACTCAGTATTACCTTAAAGACATAACAAATTGAGACCAGATTTTATGAGTCCAAATCTCACCTGTGATGACTTGGTAATAGGTCCAGACTTCATGCCTATTTGGCATCACCAAAAAGATGATTTATAATTAGTTGCTAAATGAATAACATGACAGAATGGGCTACAGTTGTCTGTCTCCTTTCACTCCATAATAATCATGAGCCATACTGTCCAATTTTCTAGTTTGTATTTCAGCTAAAATTGTGTCAATGTACTTAGTCACTGTCTTAGATTGGGTTTCCATTGCTGTGAAGACACACCATGACACAAGCAACTCTTATAAAGGCAAACATTTAACTGGAGCTGGCCTATCCCCATCCTAGCTGCCTGGAAGCCAGTCTTCTCCTAGCAGCCTTCAGATGAAGATATAGAATTCTTGACTCCTCCAGCCCCACATCTGCCTGGAAGCTGCCATGTTCCCACCTTGATGATAATGGACTGAACCTCTGAACCTGAAAAGCCAACCCCAATTAAATGTTGCCCTTATAATATTTGCTTTGGTCATGGTGTCTGTTCAGAACAGTCAAACCCCAACTAAGACAATTATCTATATTGGGTTAGCCTGTGGATATGTCTCTAAGAGATTGTTTTAATTAGCTGACCAATGAAGACCCAGCCTACTGTGGGCAACACCATTCCCTAGGCAGGGATTCTTGTACTGTGAGGGGAGAAAAACTGTGCACAAGCAGGCAAGTGAGCAAGTGTACATTCAGTTCTCTGAACTCTTGATTATGGGTGTGATGTGACTAGCTTTTGAGGTTCCCGCCTTGAGTTCCCACAATGATGAATTGTAACCAGGAATTGTAAGATGAAGTAATGCCCCTTCTCTACTAAGTTATTTTTGTCACTGTTTAGTTTGTTGTTGTTATTGTTGTTGTTATTGTTGTGAGTTGTTTGTTTGTTTCTCTAAATCACAGAAACAGAAATGAAACTCCATATCTGGCTATGTGAAAACAACTTCTGGCATGCCACACAACAATTAAAATATAAAACTGATTCATACAATTATAGATGAATTTCAAAAACATCACACAGTTAAAATAAGCCAGACAAAGTCTATAACTGGATGATTTCCTTTAGATTAAAATCTAGGAGAAAAAAAAAAACCCTAATCCACACCATAAAACTCAGCTCAATGATTGCTCCATTCCAGGAGTGAGCAGAGAGCTCAAGGCACATTTGTGGGGAAATGGGATTATTTTACATCTTGATTAGTGATGATTTCCAAGTATATGCAAGTCACATCTCAAACTTACTGAGCCCTACACTAAAACACATTTTAATGTGTGTAACTATACCTAAGTAATTCATGTACCTCTTTTAAAATATTTATTTATTTTAAATTTTTGTGTGTGTTTTTCCTGTATATTTAAATGTGCACTGTGTTCATGCATATACATAGAGGCCAAAAGAGGGTACTGGATTCCCTGAAGCTGAAGATACAGACAGCCGTCTAGGCAAGGAAGAAACGGGGCTCAGGCATGGTGGTGCACAGCTTTAATTGTAGCACACAGAGGCAGAGGCAGGCAGAGCTCTGGGAATTTGAGGCCAGCACGATGTACATAATAAGTTACAGGCCAGCTAGAGATAAGTAGTGAGTCTCTATCTTAACAACAAACGAAAACAAGCTGGAGAGAGAGTTCAGAACTTAACACATGTACTGGTCTTCCAAGAACCGAAGTTCAGATCCTAGTACTCATATCAGGCAGCTGTGAATCCAGCGTCAGTAAGATCCAGTGTCTCTGGCCTCCGTGGGTACCAGCATTTGTGTACATACCTCCACTCAGACAGACAGACAGACACACACACACACACACACACTAAAAATAACATATTTAAACAAACAACAAAAGAGGAAACAGAGGAGACTGCCCAACCAGACCTGATTGCTCAGGTCTGTGATCTTAGCACCTGGAAGGCTGAAGTAGAAAGATGACTGTGAGTTTAAGCCTGCCTGGGCTATTGAGTGAAACCCTGTTTCAAAACAAAACAAACAGAGGAGACTTTGGTGAGGTGTTAGGATTTAGGATGAGGCTAGACAAACTCCTGACATGGACAGAGTGAAATAAGTGGTCAACAAACCTATGGGAGAAGAAGCAGAGGCGAGAAGAGGGGAGTGTGGGCAGAGGAAGGTGGGGGAGAAAGAACATTATTTCCTATAGCTAATGAGACATCTTTTTTATTTATTTTTATTATTTATTTATTTAGAGACAAAGTTTCTCTGTGTAACAAGCTCTAGCTGTCCAGTTCTTACTTTGTAGACCAGGCTGGCCTTTACCTCACAGAGATCCGACTGTCTGCCACCTAAGTGCTGGGATTAAAGGCATGAACCACCATGCCCAGTGAGACATCATTTTAGTGGGATCCTCATTTATCCCACTATTCCATGAAGACCTGTTCTTAAACCACCTCTACTGATTCTTGTTTCAATTCACTGGCACTCACACCAGGCCCTCCCCCCACCCCCTTTTGAACTCATATACTAAGTTCTGTTTATCTGTAAATATTTACAGTCTCTTCCTTCACAAATTGCTTAGTGTTACTTAACTTCAAATGTATTTATGTTTACTTACGCACTTGGAACATAAGCTCCTTACGCTGACATTGGACCCTGCATCTCCCATAGATTCTTCATGTAGAGCTAGGCAGGTCTAGATGTTCTTCAGCCATCTTGATTTTCAGTTTCCAAAATGGGTCTGGGTAGGTAATTTGGAAGTAAAGAGAAGAATCTATAATTCTATGATTCTACTTAGGGACCAAGGAGGGAGTACTGGACTTGTAAACACTTTAGTAGTTCATTCTGTTTAATTGGCAGAACATAGAGCAGGCACAGCAGCGGCAAGAATCTCTCCAGGGGATGTCTTTTAGATGCAGAGCGGTGTTGGTTGCTGTTGTAAGGATTTGTGTGTCTCCGCGGTCTCTTTTTTTTTTTTTTTTTTCCAATAAGGAATTTCAGCCAGGGCAGTCACATTTGTATTCGAAGCCTGCCAACTCTGACCAGAAATCAGGTCTCCATTTAAAGACACACCTTGACAAGTGGATTAGATGTTCTAGTGAAAGGCAGATAAATGTCACTCATGTCACTAAATAAAAGTCAGGGCTGGCTTATCAGCTTGTAGGGTTGAGGTCTTACCTTCGACATTTCTCGGAGTGCTTTACACCTGATTATCCTTTAACCGAGGTCTTTTCCACTGAGACTCTTCCATTTGCACCACAGAGGGAATTACACTGCTCACTCTTAGGAGTATGTGACTTCTGTCAACTTCCTGTCTCCCTTTAAGAGACAATACAACCTGTGGCCTCAAATGGAAATCTGCCAGAATTTCCTCAAATGTCATATTACAGAAAGAAATAGAGTAGGCTCCTTTCATTGTACTGAATCTAGGACATCTTGTACTTGCTTTACAAACAAGCAAATCATATTGTAGCAGGCTCCGATCACTTAGGTTATAGTTTAGACACAAGCATAGGATTTGTCATCTAATTCTATGTAATACCAAGTATGGATTTAGGCTTCTGGTTTTATCACATCTTTCTCTCTAAAATCCTGTGCCTGTACCCCAACTTGTTAAATGCATTAATAGTAGCAGGTACCTATTTCTCTATCTACAGCATCATTTCTCAAATGTCTAAAGAATTCAAATGTTTTGCAAAAAGAGTATTCTCATTGTCAGAGAAATTTAAAGAATAGTTAGCAAAAAGGCTTTAAGGTGACCCCAGAAATGTAGTCTGCTTAGTTGTAAATGCCAGACCACTTCGCAAAAGAATATTTCTCACAAACTTCATACTACTGTCTTAGTTAGGGTTTACATTGCTGTGAATAGACACCATGACCAAGGCAATTCTTATAAAAGAAAACATTTAACTTGGGCTCACAGGTTCTGGGATTCAGTCCATTATCATCATGGCAGGAGCATGGCAGCATGCAGGCAGGCATGGTGCTGGAGGAGGTGAGAGTTCTACCTCTTGTTTCAGTGGCAGACAGGAGAAGACTGGCTTCCAGGCAGCTAGGAGGAGGGTCTCAAAGCCCGCACCCACAGTGACATACTTCCTCCAACATGACCACACCTACTCCAACAAGGCCACACCTCCTAATAGTGCCACTCCTGGACCAAGCATATTCAAACCACCACTACATTACTCGTTGTTATGTTTTGTGGCTGAGAATGATGGTTTTAGTTGACTTAAGGTGTGACCATAAATAGTGGAACCTTAGAATGAAATCATTTTTCTGACCATATGTATCAATGTATACTTATTGGAGCTTTAAGATGCATCTTTTAATTATATACATTTCTGTGTTATACTTCTGTCCTTGTTTTTCTGAGCTACATTGTAAAGGTTAATGAGAATAGAATTGTATAGAAATGAACATGTTCTGAGTATTTACTCATCAAGGTCATTTTTACTTTTGTCTTTGAAGTACATTTGGCAATTATGACGGTTAATCTTCATTGTCACCTTGACTAGATTTAAAATTATCTAGACTAGTGGTTCTCAACCTTCCTCATGCTGTGACCCTTAAATACGGTTCCTCATGTTGTGGTGGCCCCCAACTACAAAATTATTTCATTGCTACTTTATAACTGTAATTTTGCCACTGTTATGGATCATAATGTAGGTATCTGATATCCAACCCCTGTGAGGGATGCAACCCACAGGTTGAAAACTGCTGATCTAGACAATACTCCTCCTGGACTGTCTGTGAGGCTGATTCCTGAGTGGATTAATTGAAGAGGGAAGACTCACCCTAAATGTGGGGAGCACCATCTCAAGGACAGAGGGCCTAACCTGAATCAAGCTGAGAAAAGTCAAAAACCCAATGAATACAAGCATTCATCTCTCTCTGTTTCCTGCTCTGCCCAGATGTGAGTAAGTGCTACCTACACAAGACTTTCTATGCTGTTCTGTAATATAATATCTCCTACTATAAATAAAATAAACCCTTTCCCTTTACGTTGTTACCTGGATTTTGTCACAGCAATGAAAAAGAGACTGAGAAGTAGCGTCCTCACATGTGGTTCCTAGACTCGAGGAACGGGTTCATGGAAGGGATAAGGAAGAGTTTGGATCTGTGGGCTGGATAAACCTCGGAATATTGTAAGCAGAGCTTACTGGACCATTCAGGTAGATCTGCGGAGAACTAGCCTGTGGACAAAAAAGGCAGATAGTAAAAACTGCTCATGACATCTCAGAGCAGAATAAGGATTCAATACTGGAACTGAACTAGAGGCCATTACTGTTACATTTTAGAGAAGAACTTGACTTCATTTTGTCCATGCCCTAAAAACTTGAGCAAAGCTGAATTCAAGTGATTAGTTGTTGGATGGAGGCGATCCCAAGATGGCATAGCATTCAGGCTGTGGCACGGTTACCACTCTCTGGGCTAGCTAGGTCTACACTGAGAGTAGAAAGACATGAGTAAAGGAGAGTGAGCAAGATTAAAGGAACAGACAAGGAGGGGTGTGAAGTTCTGTAATTCCTAAAGAGATTAGCACAATTAATGAGAAGCATCAGCTCTAGGCAAAGTCACTCACACAGCAACAATGATTACAGATTATTTTAGAGAGTGAAGAGCATCCAAAATGGAGACTGAATATGTGAAAACCCTAGAAATCTGAAAGATAAGCTTTGCATGGGTTCCAGGAACAGAAACTCCTAGTTCCCTTTTCTAGCTTTATACTCTAAAATATAACTTCTTGATGTCTTTGGCCTTAGGACCCCTTTATACTCTTAAAAAGTATTACATTTTAGAAACACTTTTGTTCAGATCTATTTTAACATCATGACAGATCTATTTTAGTATCATTATAAACCAAACCTGAGAACATATCCTCATCTCCAAGAAACTATCTTCTTTTAAAAAATTAAACATTTTTTTTTTGTCCAGGCATAGTGGCTCATGCCTTTAATCCTAGCACTCAGGAAGCAGAAGCAGGCAGATCTCTGTGAGTCTGAGGACATGCTGGTCTATGTATCAAGTTGTGGGTCAGTTAGGACTATATAGTGAGACTCTGGAACAAAAATAAATAAAAACAAATAACTTATTTATACAAATATAAATAAAAACATATTTCATGTGTATGTGTGGTTTGCCTGCACGTTTGTCTATATACCACACATATGCTTGATGTTCTAGGAGACCAGAAGAAAGTGTTACATTCCCCTGAAATTGGAGTTACAGACAATTGTGAGCCACCATGTGGGTGCTGGATCCTTTGGAAGAACGGCCAGTGTTCTTAACCACTGAACCATCTCTCCAACCTCAGAAATGGTGTTCTCTTGTTCACATTCCCTGTTTTCACCCAGAGCTTAATAACAGTCCAAGACTCATTCGATTTCCTTGTGTTTTGATGATTTTATTAGATGTCACAAGCTCTACTTTTTCTAAATATGTGCAGTTATTATGACCTGGAAAATTCATTTGAAATCCAATTAGATGCTGTGCTGAAAAACTTATTTTCCTTAAACTGTTATGTAATTACTTGTGTTCTTATGCTAATTAGGTTCTTGCAAAACTTGTTTGCAGTGTCCCAGCCCCAGTTGGTTCTGATTGGTAAATAAAGATGCTGACAGCCAATAGCTGGGCTGGGAGACAGAGGAGGGACTTTAGATTACTGGGCAAGGGACTGAGGAAGGAAGAGGGAGAATGACCATGCAGGGGAAAGAAGAGAGACACTAGGCCTGAGAGGTGCAGAAGACAGAGAGCCTAGCTGTCATGTAGGTGTTGAGGATCATGGCCCATGAGGTCTGCATGTTTGGGTTTAGGACAGTAAAGATGCAATATTAGATTAGTAAGTAACAAACTGGGGAATATGGTGTGTGTGTGTGTGTGTGTGTGTGTGTGTGTGTATCAGCCACATGGAGGTTAGGAAGTGGCCCAGCCATTGAGCTATTTAAGGCATATAAAAGTATAAAGGCTGTGTGTGTGAATATTTCATTCAGGAACCCAGAACATTGGGGCAGGTAGCGAGGAACACATGATGCTGCCACCGGGATCGATTTGAGTAGTGTTGGGTTCTGCTACACTATACTTAATATTTTGTGGCTATATCTTGTCTTTGGTACTGATGGTAGACTCTTTGAAGGCAATATTTCATCTTTTCTAAATTGATATTCAAGTTACTAAAGAGAGTTTAATTGTGGTATTTTAATTTTTCCCTTTTTTTGGATCCAAGGATATATAGGAAAGACTGTGGATCCTTTTTATGTATGAGTGTTTTGTCTGCATATATATCTGTATGCCATATCCAGTGCTCATGAAGGCCAAAATAGGGCATCAAGATCCCATGGAATTGGAGTTACAAATGCAATGTTAACTACCATGTGGGTACTGGGAACCCAGCCCAGCTCTTCCAAAAGAGCAATAAGCTTCCTTAATCCTGAGCCATCTCTGCAGCCTCAAGATTATGGATCTTAGATGCTTAGTAACTTTACTTGCAATTAAACATAAGAGAGATAGTGCCACGGGTTCAGCCAATCCTATTTCCTTTTCTCATTCCCTAGTGAAAGACCTCCGAGCTGGGGAGACCCTCACTCAAGTCTTGGGACGGCGCGACCCCCCAAGAACTCATGAAAGACCGTCCTTGCTGCAATAACACGAGGTTTATTGGGGGGACCATTGCACTGGGGTCAAGCTCGTAACCTACGCAGAGGCAGAGGAGTTCGACCCTGAGCAGCTGAAGTCAGGGGTATTTAAAGAAAAAACGATAAAGCAAGGAAATTCTATGCGTCATGGGAAGGTATAGAATGTCCTAAGTTCATCATTCCTGCAGTTAGCTATTTCCTGAGACAAAAGGTGTAGGTTAGCCATTAGGCGGTTGCTATAACAATCCTGCTGTTAACTATTTCCTGGGACAAAAGATGTGGATGGTTGCGATAACAATCCTGCTGTTAGCTAATTTCCTGGGACAAAGGATGTAGGTTAGCCATTAGGTGGTGGAATATGGCTATATTATCTCTGGCTTTAATTTTGCTAAGGGGGAGTCTAACTTCCTTATAATGGGCTCGGGTCTTTCACTAGTACTCAAGATGACTACCTTGTCCAGGCTTCCTCTGCACCTGGGCTAGGGCCAACAGGTTTGGGCCTAGTGGATGTTAAGTGTAAGTATCATAAGCTACCATTAAGCCTGGCTCTTAAAAACATCCAGCTCAGCCCTTCTTCCCCAATTTGCCTTTGCAGATTTGTCTTAGTTACTTTTCTATTACTGCAATAAAGCACCATGATCAAGGCAGCTTCTAAAAGAAAATGTTTAATTTGGCTTACAGTTTTACAGGGTTAGAGTCCATTATGATGGACGTTATGATGGACGTCAGGAACAATTGAGTGTTTACATCTTAATCCACAGGCAGGAGGCAGAGATCACAGTGGGAATGGCAGGAGTCTTTTGAAACCTCAAAGCTTGCTTCCAGTGACACACCTCATTCAACAAGGCCACACATCCCAAATCTTCCCAAATAGTCTTACCAAGGGACCCAAGTATTTAACCATTGGAGCCTATAGGGGCCATCCTCATTCAAACCACCACAAGAATTAAGGACAGAAGCAACAAGATCCCCAAGTCACTGTAAGGACTAATGTTATGTTCTAAGTTTAAATTACTATGCCTAAGATCTATGAAAGGAAATGCCTCTAACCCGTAAGTTCTATTTGCCCAAGCACAGATGAGTTCTTGGAATGCTGGCAGCTGTTGTTCGTGTAAAATAACAAGCCACATGTTTTCGCTTGTTATTGCTCCAGTTGCACAGGATGTGCTTGATCACATGTAGGCAGGAGATATGCAGACAGAAAGTACATCAGCATGTATACTTACTTGTCCCTGATTGGATGAAGGTGGGAAGTATGTGGCCTTGTCGGTTTTGCCTTATAAGCCTCTGACTAATGTAATTTGGTGCCATACTCTGGAAATCTCAAGAATGGGCCTGGCCAGTGCCCATCATCCTGGCCCATATTTGATGAAGTATTGCTTCAAATTTGGTTCAAAATCGTAGAGGTGGTCTTATTCTTGTCTGGTTGTGATTAATATCACCATAGGAAGACCTGGAGCCTGACCTCACGTGTGGTAAATGCAAATTTTAGAATTGATTTCCTTGTAACAAATCTCACCTTTACCCTCATACATTAGAGGAAAACGAATACTCACAAATGAAGTGGGAAATGATTTAAAACATGGTGCCACATGCTGATGAGCTGAATTCATGTGGAAGATAGAGTGTGGAAGCCAGGCTGGGCTTCCATGCTGGGAGAAAAGGACTAATGAGTCATATTTGAATTGGCAAAAAGTGATGGACACTAGCACTCCAAAATCATGATGCTACCTGACGACAAAGGTTCATTTTATACTTGAAATGAGTCACTCACTGTTCAGAGGTGCTCAGCTCCACCAGACATAGTGCCATTAGGAACAGAGTCATGGTTCCTACTCTTAAGACTGAGGAGGCAAAGATGTTTTCTTCTGAAATATATAGTTCTAAAGATGAAATATCAACTGAAAAAAAAAAAAGGAGAAGTTGAAAAACAAAGACTAACATGGTGGCACAGGCCTTTAATCCTAACACCCATGATTTCAAGTTCAAAGCCAACCTGGGGGTACTATCTCAACAAATAAAAAAGAGCCCAAGAAGAGAAAAACAGTTTGTCAATGCTGTTAACTTCTAGCATCTCAGAATGTGAATGAATTTGAAGATAGAACCTTTAATGATCTAATTACATGAGGTCATTAGGTCTTAAGCCGTTATGCTTGATAGAAGGGGAAGTTTGGTGCCAGGTGAGGTAGAGCACATGTGTAATTCTAGCAATTGGAGGTGGCTGATATTAGGATTTTGGGTTTGAGGTTTGCCTGGGTTATACAGTGGTATTTTTTATCTTTAACAAGTTCCTGAATTGGACTGAGGCACACAAGAAGGAAAATGGCGTGAACTCATAGGAAGATCCAGGATGAGACCACAGAGACAGTACCAGTTAGCACCTTGATCTTGGCCTTTTGAGACTGTGAAAGAAAAAAAAAATAATAATAATAACAACAACAACAACAAAAAGACTGCATTAACTTCAGCTAGGGACTGCGGGAGTTGATGGAGGGGTTAAAGGGAGCACAGAAGGTCCAAGATCGGTTCTCACCACTCACACCAGGCAGCTCCACCTCTAAGTGCAGTTCCAGGGTATCTGAGAATAGTCCCATGTAGTCACCTCTCCCACATACACACAATTACAATACAGCTTTAAATCTTAAGGAAACACAAGTACATTCCAGCTGGGCATGGTGGTGTATGTCCACAATCCCAGCACTTAAGAGGTAGAGGGAGGAAGAACAGAAGTTCAAGGTCACTCTTGGCTACAAAGAGATTTTGTGGCCAGCCTGGGCTGGATGAGACTGACAAACAAAGAAGAATGTACTGTGGAGATATAAACTGGGCAAAACTGATAAGGATCAAGAAAGAAAGAAAACATGCAATAATCTAGACACCAATAATAGGCAAAACCAAATACAATATTCCCTATGATCATCACAATGTTAATGGGAATTAAAATGAATTTTTAAATGTTCATGAGCCTTTGGCGGTCTGTTTCCCGCCCAGTCTCCCTGCCCTACCTCCACAGAGCTTACCGACCTATCTTTCCAGATTTGGCTTTGGCCCTGAAAAGCAGGAGTGCTCATGTTGTTCTGACACATCCTGTGGTAGTTTTCATCTAGTATAACTGGTTTTAAGAGCTGCTCTCACTAGGCCAGTGAGATGACTCATCCAGGAGAGGTGCTTGATGCCAAGGCTGAAGACCCAAGTTTGAATCCAGGGACCCACATGGTAGGATAACTTATCCTTTGACCTCTACACATTCGTTATGCTATGTACCCTGCCTCAAATAAATAAACCAATATAGTAAGAGTTGCTTTTGACCTAAAGGCCCACCAGTAGCAGGAAACACAATGAAGCCCTGGCCTGTGTTGCCACTGAGGGCCAGGTCTGAGTCTATGGCCATGTAGCAGCAGGGGTCTGTGTTGATGGGTGTAACTCATATGACCACCAAAAGCCATGTTGACATCCCTGGTCTGGGCTGCCACCAGGGACGATGTTAATGTCCAAGGCCTTCGTAGAATTGGTCCCACCCCTCCCTAGCTGCAGCACTCAGGAGAGCCAGCCCTGCACCACATCTGCGTAGCACAGTAGAGCTGGTCCTGTTGGCAGTAGGGTGGTGGTAGGTCAACCCCGAGGCCATGACCACAGGAGAGTTGGCCCTGCCATTCATCTGCTGGGTGGTGTGGACGAAGGACAGATGCCCTCCCCCACCTTGCTCCTCTAAACCTGTGACGGGCAGGACAGATGGCTCTGCCCCTTGTTAGCCTTGCATTGAGTGAGTTAGCCAGGGCAGTACTAGAGAGCTCAGCCTGATGTTTGTATGGGAGAGCTGTCAGGAATGACCAAGTCAGCTACCACTCAGGCCCAGACCCAGGAATTTGAGTTGGCCCACCCCAGTATTTATTCCATCTCTGACCTGCTGGAGCATGTGAAGGAGCTGGTCCTGGAGATCCAAAGGTGCAGGATCTCCATGATATAGGGCAACAACAGGGATATCCAAGGGGCTTCGGGGCGAGGATCCAATATTGGAAGTGTAGCAGAAGCCAGAGGCCTCAAACCAGACCAATGAGTCATTGCAATAAATATTTGTAAGTGAAGATGTGTGGACAAAAGAGTATTCAGTGGGGCACACTGTGACACACTACAGATTCCAGGACGAGATGCTTAATCATCACCATCACCATCGTCATCTTCATCATCTTCATCATCATCATATTTTGTTTTGGGGAGGAGGTTGCAAGGGTGGAGGGCAGATACTGAGGGATGAGATGTGTAGGTCTGAGATACACCATGTGAAATTCATCCCAAGCCCCAGGTGGCAGCCCAGACCATGGCCATCAGCAAAAGAATCAATAGCTTTTAAAGAGTTGCCTTGCTGGGCAGTGGTGGTGCACGCCTTTAATCCCAGCACTTGGGAGGCAGAGGCAGGTGGATTTCTGAGTTCGAGGCCAGCCTGGTCTACAGAGTGAGTTCCAGGACAGCCAGGACTACACAGAGAAACCCTGTCTTGAAAAACAAAACAAAACAAAACAAAACAAAACAAAACAAAACAAAACAAACAAACAAAAAGAGTTGCCTTTATTGAGTCATATTATGAAAAGTATATTTTCATGGTAGTTTAGTAACTTTTAGTTCCTGAAAAATCTAGATTTACATGGTATAATGAAAAATGAACACTCTGTTTTACATATTATCCTTTACATGAATGTCATTCAGATGTCAGCTGAAAGCTTTCCTCTGGCACACGAAATCTTGGTGAACATGTTTCGGATCCTCTGGCTTCTAAGTCCGTAGAAGCCTGGAGTCTGGTTCAATATTCCTGTGTATTTCCTACACAAACTCTCATCACCTCTTCTGTGCTGGAGCCGTTCATTGCCCACGCTTGTGATTCCAGACCACAGTGACACAACACCAGACTCAGTCTCTTCCTTAGTGTGTACAAGACCGATACAAGCTTGAATCTTAAAAGGCCTCATAGGACACACTGGGCTGAAGAAAGTGTTACAAGGTTTATAGTCCTTGCCCCCCTGCCACCCTCTGGGTCCCACCTCTTTATTTTTTTCTTTACTTTTTTTTTTTCCCTGAGTGCCAAACATCCAAATTTTAAAGAGATTTATTTATTTTTATTGTTTTACGCATATGTATGTTTTGCCTAGAATTATGGATGTTTGTGAGCCATCATGTGGGTGATGGGAACTGAACCCAGGTCCTGTGCAAGAACAGTTAAGTGCTCTTACCTGCTGAGCACCCAAATGTCAAATTTTTCTACCTCTTCTATGTAAACCATTTCACTATGCAAGTGATTGGGCTACGTACTTCCCTAAATTTGTAACTGGCTTATTAGGACAAGTCTTTACAATAGACAGAAACTTAGTCCAGAATAGTTTAGCACTGTGTGTGTGTGTGTGTGTGTGTGTGTGTTGGGGGTGGTGGTAAAGGATCATGTAATCAACAAACTGTTCTAGCTAATTCTCGATTGCTGTGATAAAATACCATGACCAAGGCAGTTTACAGAAGGGTTTATTTGATCTTACGGTTCCAGAGGAAGAAGAATCTATCACCATTGAGGTTGGGAAGCACGGCAGTGTGCATCCATGACAGCTGGCACAGAAAGCTGAGAGCTCCCGCCTTAAACGGCAAGCAAAAAGCAGAGACAGCAAACTGGGAATGGCGTCTGGCTGTTGAAACTCTCAAAGCCCATTTCCAGTAACACTCACTCCAACAAAGTCACACCTCCTCTCTCCAAAAATGGCCGCCAACTGCGGCCCACGCATTTAAATGTCTGAGACGATGGAGGACATCTCATACAAACCACACTTATCAAGAGAGGTTTTTAGCTCAAAACCCCCTGGAACCAGACTTAGACCCTTTGCTCCCACTGGATGATAGGTTTTTTCCTCTCCCTCAGTGATGCAGTTATGGGCCAGATTAGACCACATTCAAAGTAGCAAAAGGCAGGCTTATTAGGAGGCAGCTCTCAGGCGGATTCACTGGTCTGATAGAAGGGGGTCAGTGAAGTCAAGCATCCAGGCTAAAGCAGGGGCGTTTTTATGGGTCTTTGGCACTGGGTGATGATGTGTGAACGAGGAGCCAGGATCACATATGGTCAAAAACTGAGTGCCCGGGCAGGCACTTTTGGGTGAGTTGTCCGAAACATGGAGACAATGAGCCCTGAGTTCTTTCCAAGTAGGTAGGGGAATTTTTTTGTGTGGGAGGGGCTAGAGGTGGGGAAGGAGGGCAAATGGGGTTTCCCAGCTTGTGCTGGGGATGAACAGGGGTTCCAACCTAATATTGTAGACTAGAATATGCTTCTGTATATTTTGTTTGTTTTTTTGACCCAGGCTACCCTCCTGCCTCTTCATCCTCTTCAGTGCTAGGATCACTGATGTAAGCCTCTTTCCTGGACCAGGAAGTTTCAATGCTTATCATCTTATACAGCTTTGACTTTTTTTTTTTTTTGGTTTTTTGAGACAGGGTTTCTCAGTGTAGCCCTGGCTGTCCTGGAACTCACTTTGTAGACCAGGCTGGCCTCGAACTCAGAAATCCACCTGCCTCTGCCTCCCAAGTGCTGGGATTAAAGGTGTGTGCCACCACTGCCCAGCTTTGACTTCTTTTACATTTCAAAGTTCACAACCATTTGTGATGAACTCTAGGGGGCTCAATGTAGCAAACTGCCTACTCAACTGCCTATGAATTTGTGTTCATATAAGAACATAGTACATCCCAGAGGACCCAAACTCTTAAGAAGGGGCTATTTCCAATTAAAATGGGCCTCTTAAGGTGAGCCTTTGTGATTGAGTGTGACTTGTCAGTCCAAGGGGGATTCAGGGAAGAGAGACTTTCAAGCTTGAGCGAATGGGCAGAGATACCTACTCTTTCAAGACTTCTTTCATATGCTGCAGGTGGGGTGGGGGATATGACAGGGTATATTTGAAACTACCAGAAAACAAGGGATAAAAATATGTTGGTTTTAGAACAGAGGACTAAATGATCCTTGCTTGAAGAGAAATACAAGCAGTATGAATAAGCAAGTGATTTAACTCTTTGACAACCTGACTATCTGTTATGTGTTACCAAAAAAAAAAAAAAAAAAAAAAAAAAAAAAAAAAAAAAAAAAGGTACAGCAAGAGCACGGGATGGGTGGAGTTGTTACACATTGCCTGATTCAGGCAAACAATCACTGCCTCAAGGCCAGGCTGTTACTGCCCACACAGAAACATGCTTCTGCAAAAACAGCCACTTCCAGCTTTTACTTTCTTGCCTTCTGCATGCCCTGAATCTAATAAACTGCTTTTTTTTTTGTTTGGAAAATTCTTTCATACTGGAGTCACCAGCATGACACAGCCAGCCAGCACAGAAGGCTCAACTGGTGATTATAAATAATTCTTTAGTTCCTTGCCTTAGCACACCATAGGTACTCAATAAGTGCTAGAACGTGATATTAGCAAATATTGGTATACTGAGCATAACGACAAAGTTGTTTAACACCAAATTCTGGCTAGATTCTGCAACTATTTAAAGTGACTCGTTGGGCTGAGAGGGCTTAGCAGTAAAGTGTTCCTGCTGCTTTTCCAAAGTAGAGTCTGACTCCTGGCAGCCACAGCAGGCTGATTACAGCTGTTTGTAACTCCAGCTCCAGGGGATATGATGCCTTTGGCCTCCACAGGTACCAGCACTCGTTCACATGGCCACATGTAGAAATACACTTTCGCATAATTAAAAATAAATCTTAAACGTATTTTGAAAAGTTGCTTATGCAAAGTAGACTTTTTAAAAATTGTAAAACTTTATGATGCTTTTTCATAGTTCTGCAAGGCACAGTAGCATAAAAATGAGAGAAACCAGGAAATGGAAACTAGAGTGTAGAGGGTTGTATTCAGCCCAAGACTGACTGTGAGAAAGGAAGTCAGATAGGCCACGCCTTTCCAAAGTCCGGACCACACAAGCAAGGACCTGCTGCCGCGGGCCTAATGTGGCCGGAGCTCTGGGGACTACTGCGGGCGAAGGCGTCAGCCCGGGTCCTCCTCTCATAGGCTTTACACTCACCACCCAGCCCTACAGCTCGCCCAGCCAGACCACCACTTGTGCAGTCTAAACGAACTCCCACTTAACCGAGCTCCTTTCCCTGCTTCCCCCGCGGTGGTGGGATGACGCAACTTCCGGTCGCTGAACGCACGTGGGAGGAAGTGCTGGTGCCCGCGTCTGCCGCTCCTGCCAGTCTCGTTGGTTACACTCTCCCGCTGGCCAGGCTGCTGTTTCGAGCTGCCCGCTGGTCATGGGAGTCCCGGCCTTCTTCCGCTGGCTCAGCCGCAAGTACCCGTCCATCATTGTCAACTGCGTGGAGGAGAAGGTGAGGAGGCGGCCAGTAAGCCGGCGTGGGGACCCGGCGCGGCACGTCTAGGCCGCGGCCCTCGGGGACGGGCGCCCGCCCCAGGCGGCCTCGAGGGCCGCTTCGCGGGTTCGCGGTTCCGGAGGCGGTCTGGGCGGAGCCAGGGCGAGTAGGGGTCTGTGGGGGCTTGGGTGGCTCTTTACCCGCCTGCCAAGCGGGGCACCCCAGGCTCCGCCCACGGCTTTGTTTCCTCGGCTGCCCGCGCAGCTCACAGAGCTGGAAAGGACGCCCTGGCTAGGCAGCCCCCTAACGCGGGCAGCAGGGTTGGCAGAAAAAGGACCGCTGGCTGGTCCACTGTGTTGAACCCGCCGTTCCCAGTGTCCGGATCGCTTGTTTTCCACCGGAGCCTGGCCATTTGTTGCAGTTAACCGAGCGCGGGCAGCGGCTAGTTAGGAAGGACTAGGATAGGGGAGCGGTCTGTCTCCCTGGCGGGCTTCGCTGTATGACTGCAGGGCAGCTCGCTGTTTCACTTCCTGTCTTCTCGAGTGGTGTTAGTTTGCTAGTTTACAGGCAGACTTTTAGTCGTTCCGATTCATGAGTTTTGCTTTTGTGGTTCGCGTAATTCTGTCCCGAGTTCGACTTTGTACTCTCAATTAGAATTTCTGGATTGGAAAAGTTCCGGGCACATGTGTCCCCTCCCACTTTCGGCTTTAGAACCGCCTCTCTCCAAGAACCTATTTTTCTGCTTAAGTTATTTACTTTTTTTCCTGCCTTAGAAGAAACCAAAAGCTTTGTTTTAGTGACATTCCTA
This sequence comes from Uromys caudimaculatus, assembly GCA_028551405.1. Classification (NCBI taxonomy): domain Eukaryota; kingdom Metazoa; phylum Chordata; class Mammalia; order Rodentia; family Muridae; genus Uromys; species Uromys caudimaculatus. The sequence goes on along the minus strand of CM052701.1, from coordinate 29,723,513 downwards.
GTATATTTTTGTGTTCTCAAAAGACGAATTGCTAAGCTGAATCGTTATTTCCTTTGTAAAATTTGCGTTCCCCTGGGGGGTGTTCCAAAGGGAAAGCCACAGTTCCTTGTTGCGTCCTTTTCCGTCCGGTCTTCTCTCCAAAGACAAGACACTTTGAACCGTTTTGGTTTTGTCTTTTAATATGGTTGTTTGATTTATAGGTTTTAGGTCTAATTTTGGGTAGAAGAGGAATTAGCTATTCACCATTACCCCTGTTTTCTAATGCTAATCAGTATATCTGAGGGTGAATTTTTTAATTTAACGGAGAACTCGTTTAAACAGTTATCCGGCCAAGGCGTGGCACATACCCTTAGTTCCAGCACTTGGGAGAGAGGTAGGCTTGAGTTTTGGAGGTCAGCCTGATCTACACAGAGTTCAAAGCAAACCAAAGTTTACATAGTAAGACCCTCTGGCAAAACAAAAATTCTATCACCTATACAAAGTATCATTTTCTAGTTTCTAAGATTGACATTAGCTCCCGCCCCCCAGCTGTCTTAACTCTTTAGTTCCCTGTACTTTTTAGTTCTTATTCAAGATTGTCAAAGCTTTGACCATACAAGCTGCGAGAGAAGCGGTGTTGTTGGCTGTTTTAAATTGTGTTTGTAGTTTAGGCTGCTTATCTTATCCTAGAGCTAGCTCCTCCATTATCCCCTCCCTTTCACCCGTTGTTTGGGTACAATTTATACCTTTCTCCATCCAAATTATTTTATTAGGCTTTACGTCAAGACTTTTTTTTCATTGTGCCTCTTTTAAGTATTAATATTTCCTTTGGATATAGGCTCTCCCTACTTAACCACAAACTACACACACACACACACACACACACACACACACACACACACACACACCCCACAGGTAAGCTGGGATTGCCTGTGTACTGCCACTCCCAGCTTGGAGTTGTCTTTATGTCTATTTTCTTCACAGCATTCTTTTTAGTATGCTTCCTGGAAAGGTGCTTCTTGAGAATTACTGTTTGCTGAATAGCCCATCTTTCTTGGCTTAAAGCTATCCTTGGCTTTTACTTTTGAATTGTTTAGGAAATGCCACTGTGTGATCTGAGTTTTCTGTCATTGTAGGTTCCAAAATGTATTTTCTCCATGAGTGATTATGAGTCCAAGTTGGAAAACCAGTTCCCATGAAGATGTTGGAAACACTCTTTCCAGCTATTATTGTTGATGAAAAGTTAAATATTTTCTTTTAAGACAAAGTCTCACTATGTTGCTCTGGTTTGCCTTGAACTCAGATTTGCCTGCCTCTACCTCCCAAGTGCTGGGATTAAAGATGTTAGTATCTAGGCCTGGCAGTTTTTGTGACATTTATTTAACCAGGTCTTTGGTAGCATTTACCATGTATCAGACACTGTTCTGAGCACTATATTGATACTGGGTTATTAAGTGCTTATTACGAAGAAGAAAGTTATTTTTCAAATTTTTGAAAAATTTCAATATTACTGTTAACTTACTCAGCTAATGTCAGTACCATTGTGAAAACTGGGAAGGTCATGTGCCTAACTTATGGCCCTCCCCTTTCATTGTTGAGAATTGATCAGTTTTTTTGCATGCATGTGTTAGTTATTCACAGTGTTTTCATTGTGCCATTTGCACACATTTACATAATATATTTAGATCCCATTCACCCTTCTTTTACATCCCTTTTTCCTAGGTGTCCCCATCCTATCCCTGTGCCCCCCATGAATCCCTTTTTCCCTACTAACCTTTCTACATTGACTTTTTCTGTCTGTGTATGAGCTGGCAGTTAGTGTTGTTTAGAAGAATACGGGTGAGAGCAAGCTTTCTTGTTCACACTCCCCCCCTTCCTCCCTCTCCCCTCCTGGAACTTGCTCTGTAGATCAGGATGGCCTCAAACTCAGAGTTCTCCCTGCCTCTACCTACTGAGTGAGTGCTAGGATTAAAGGCGTTCACCACCACCTGGTGAAAGTTTTTAAGAAAGTATATATGAGCACAGACACAAGTGTACCTGTGTTCAGGACAGGAGTGGAGGGACAGCCTTGGCATGTGTATGGAGGTTAGAGAACAACTTTGAAGTCAGTTCTTTCCTTCTAAGCAAGCACCTTTACCCAGTTGGACTTCTGGTTGGCCTCTATGCTATTATTCTTCCTGGCTCATTGGCTTTCATGTTATATAGTTAAATTTTGAGATTAATTGATATTGTTTCATGTATTATTAACCATCTCTTTCATTTTTGAAACATAGCCCAGGCTTTCCAGGAACTCATAATTCTTCCTCCCGGGTTCTGGGATTGTAGGCATGCACAACTATGCACAGCTTTAAAAGTTTTAAAATACATCCATTTATTGAATATAATGTTTGTCTTAGTCAGGGTTTCTATTCCTGCACAAACATATGACTAAGAAGCAAGTTGGGGAGGAAAGGGTTTATTCAGCTTACACTTCCATGCTGCTGTTCATCACTAAAGGAAGTCAGGACTGGAACTCAAGCAGGTCAGGAAGCAGGAGCTGATGCAGAGGCCATGGAGGGATGTTTCTTACTGGCTTGCTTCTCCTGGCTTGCTTTCTTAATAGAGCCCAAGACTACCAGCCCAGGGATGGTACCACTCACAAGGGGCCCTCCCCCATTGATCACTAATTGAGAAAATGCCTTACAGCTGGATCTCATAGAGGCATTTTCTCAACTGAAGCTCCTTTCTCTGTGATAACTCCAGCTTGTGTAACGTTGACACACAAAACCAGCTAGTACAGTGTTGCTGTACTATATATAATTATATATAATAAATTGCATTATCATATTCTCATGTGCATATGTTATGCACTTTACTCTTTATTCCTTTCCATTACCTTATTTTGGCAGAAGTCAGAAATCCTCATGAGAGAATGTGTCTTAGTTTGAGTTTTATTGCTATGAAGAGATACCGTGATCAAGGCAATTCTTAAAAAGGCAAACATATAATTGGAGCTAGCTTACAGTTTGAGAGGTTCAGCCCATTATCATCACGGTGGGAAGCATGGCAGCTTGCAGACAAACATGTGCTGGAGGAGCTGAGAGTTCTACATCTTAATCCAAAGGCAGTCAGGAGTGTCTCTTCCACACTGGGCAGAGCTTGAGCACTAGAAGCCCTCAAAGTCTGCCTATACAGTGACACACTTCCTCCAACAAGGCCACACCTAATAGTGCCACTTACTGTGGGCCAACCGTATTCAGATCACCACAGAATGCATGCATTATTTGTCTCAGTCTGGTTGTTTAGCATAATGATTTCCAGTTCCACCCATTTTCCTGCAAATGGCATAATTTCCATCACCTTTATGGCTTAATAATACTCCAATGTATGTATTCACACATCTTCCTTCAGTGTGCATGAAATTCTTAAGCTATTTTTATAAACTGGACACTGGCAGTTTATAGTCTCTCAATAAATATGAATGTACGAATATTTCTGTTGTATGCTGACTTGGATTCCTTTTAGTCTATGTTCTGGAGTGGTATAATAGCTAGACCATAGCATATGGTAATTCTCCCTTTCTCCCTTTTTCTTTTTTCATAATGGCTGCTGTCTAGCAGTGTGTGTCAGCACTCCCCAGTATCTTTGCCAGCATATGATGCTTGATTTCATTATGATAGCCATTTTCACTGGGGGGGAATCTCATTGTAGTTTTGATTTGCATTTCTTGATGACTAAGGATTTTTCTTTGTATTATTGGCTACTTTATTTTTTAAAAGGTGTTATTTCACTTATTTATTAATTAGATTGGGTGTGTGTGTGTGTGTGTGTGATGAATAACTGGCAAAGATATTTTTCATTCTATATTCTCTCAATACCAGTTGCTTGCTTTTTTTATGCAGAGACTTAGTTTCATGGTATCTCGTTTGTTAATCTTTTTTTTTTAATTTATTTTTATTCATGTGTAAGAGTGCCTACTGAGGCCACAAGAGGGCGTTGGATTCCCCCCCTAGAGGTGGAGTTACGGGCAAATGTGACCCACTTCATATTGGTGCTGGAAACCAAACTTGGGTCTTTAAGAAGAGCAACAAGTGCTCTCAACCACTGAGCCATCTCTTCACCCTCTTATTTGTCTCTTTTCCTAGAAATTTCCTGGACAATTAGAGTCCTTGCTTGTTCTTTTATCTTAAAGTGTTTTCCTTATATTTTCTTCTGGTAGTTGCAGAGTTTCAGGTATAATATTTAAAATCTTTGATTTATTTTGAATTTATGTTGTAATGAACAAGAGATAGAGCTCTAGTTTGATTCTTTTGCATTTAAGTATTCAGTTCTGCAGCATTGTTTCTTGAAAAGACTGGCATGTTTTTAGCACTTTTGCCAAATCCATGATGGCTATTGTTATTTATTTCTGGGTCCTCTTTTATTTCTTTTTTACACGTCTGTTTTTGTGGTTCATAACTTCGCTGATTTTATTACCATGGCTCTGTTGTGTAATTTGAGGTGGAGTGTAGTGACACCTCTAGTGTTGTTCTTTAGGCTTAGGATTGCTTCGACTTTTTGTGTCCCATGTGAATTTTTTCTTTCTGTGGAGAATGTCATTGCAACTTCGATGTGGATTACATGGAATCTGTAGGTTGCTTTTGGGCTGGTCCAAAGCATGGGAGATTTTTGTCTTGTAGTGTGTGCATCAGTTTCTTCAGTGTTTTATTATCTTTTACTTTGGGGTTCTGTGCACAGTGCATGCACAAGGGTGTGTGGTTGCTCGTGCCTGTGCGTGAGAAGGACATAGGAGGACATGGGCTATCTTCCTCTTTACTGTTCCCCTTATTCTTGTAACAGAGGATTTCTCACTGAACTGGAAGCTCACTTTTTTAGGTGAGGCTATCTGGCTAGCAGACTTCCAAGATCTCCCTGTCTTACTTTCCCAACTCTAGTGTTACAGGCACATACAGCTGTGACTTGCTTTTTTTAATGCACAGATCCTGGGATTCAAACTTAGATATGCTCAGTGCTCATAGAGCAAGCACACTTACCTATTGAGGCATCTCCTCAGTGTCCAAGTTTCATTACAGAGTTCTTTTACTTCCATGACCATATTTATTGTAGAGTGGTTTTGGTTGGGTGAGTGGGTAGTTGATTGATTGATTAGCTTTGTTTTTGAAACTGTTGTGAATGTGGTTTTTTTCCCCTAGTTTCTCAGCATGTTCATTATTTGTATATAGAAAACCTGCTGTTATCTGAGACAGTCTCATTCTGACCAGGCTGACCTCTAAGTCACAAAAGGTCTATCTGCTTTCCTAGTACTGGGATGTGTTTGCTACTTGTCTTGTCTTTTTAACTAATGAGTCACTGACTGAGTCCAGTTAGTGCTGTTCACCTATATGTGTGTGCTGGGCTATCCACTGGAGCACCACAACATACTGGGGGCTATACTCCAAAGAAACTGTCGCTCCCTTCTCTAGCTATGGGCTGGACTTTGTGAGCCCCTCTCTCAACCATGCTAGAATGTTGACTGACTTGATCTTGTATTGGTTTTTGCATAGGTAATCCCAGCTATACAAAACTTCTGTGAGTTCGTGGTGTAATGGCCATGTCATATCCAGATGTCTGTGTTTTCCAGCACCGTCTCCACCCTTTAGGACTTTTGCCTTATCTTCCATGATGTTCCCTGAGCCTTGGGGTCGTAAAAGTTGATAATGGTGTCCCACTTAGGGATAAACATTTAATAGTTACTAATTAAAAAACCAAATCAAAACTTTATTTTGTGTCTGTATGTGTGTGCGTGTGTGCTCATATGCATGCCTTGGTGTGTTTATGGAGGTCAGAACAAATTTGTTTCTCCTTCTGCCATGGGGGTCCTGGGGCTCAGTCTCATCAGGCTTATAAGTAGTTACCTTTACCCCATGAACTATATTGCTGGCCCTTTTACTAATTTTATTTTAATAATGATTTCATAACATGCTACTTCACTGAAAATGTTTATCCACTAAGAGCTGGTAGTCTTTAGGATATACTTGAAAAATTTTTTTGTTTTTTTGTATTTTCTTTTTAAGATTTATTTATTTATTATATATATGAATACATTGTAGCTGCCTTCAGACACACCAGAAGAGGGCATCGGATCCCAACAGATGGTTGTGAGCCACCATGTTGTTGCTGGGAATTGAACTCAGGACCTTGGAAGAGCAGTCAGCACTCTTAACCACTGAGCCATCTCTCCAACCCCCTAAAATTATTTTTGTATGAGAATACATCTCAGCGTAACCTATCTTTAGAGTCTTTTGAGTATAGAACATCCAGTCTGCAAATAGGAATAATTTACTTCCTTCTTTTATCCTACTTGTATTGAGTTTCTCTTTCTCTTGCCTTGTTACTCCAGCTAGGAATTTCACTGCTGTATTGTAGATAAGAAAGAATACAGTTGACAATCTCAGCACATTCCTGTTTTTAGAGACCCCCGCCCTCATTTACTATTGACTGTGTTGCTCACACGTGACATTAGTTATGTTGAGGTATGTTCCTTCCGTTCCTAATTTCTTCAGGGCTTTATCATAAAGGAGTGAGCTTTTATGGAGACTTTCTGCATCTGAGAAGATCATATGATTTTCCCACTTTGCTCTAATTATGTAGATATTAGATTTGTGTATAATGATTTGTGTACGTTGAATAATCCCTGTGTCTCTGGAATGAGACAAACTTGATTCTAAGATCTTTTTAATGTGTTGCTGAATTCAGTTTGAAAATGTTTAGTGAGAATTTTGTGTCTGTGTTCTCAGGGAAGAATGATGTGTCTGTAGTTTGCTGTTGTGTTCATATTTCCTTGTGGTATCATCAGAGTGATACTGGTTTTTGAGAATTAGTTCAGCAGTGTTCTTCCCTTTTTGTTTTATGGAACAGTTTGAGGAACATGGATATCATTTCTTTTTTTTTTTTTTTTGTTGGATATTTTCTTTTTTTACATTTCAAATCTTTTGCCCTTTCCAGGTCTCCCCTTTGGAAACCCCCTATCCCAACCCCCCTCCCTCTGCCTCTATGAGGATGCTCCTCCACCCACCCACTTCTATCTTCCCACCCTGGCATTCTCCTACACTGGGGCATCGAACACCCTCAGGCCCATGGGCCTCTTCTCCCACTGATGGCCAACAAGGCCCTCCTCTGCTACATATGCGACTAGGGCATGGGTCCCTCCATGTGTCCCTCCATGTGTATTCTTTGTTGGTGGTCCAGTCTCCGGGAGCTCGGGGGTGGTGGGGTGGTGGTGGTGGTGGTGGTGGTGGTGTGTGTCTGGTCTGTTGACACTTTTACTCCCTCCATGGGGCTGCAAACTGCCTCAGTTCCTTCAGACCCTTCTCCAACTCCTCCATGGGGACCCCGCACTCAGTCCAATGGTTGGCTGTGAGCTTCCACCTCTGTATTTGTCAGGCTCTGGCAGAGCCTCTCAGGAGACAGCTTAATCATGCTTCCATCAAGCACCTCCTGGCATCTACAATAGCATCCAGGTTTGATGACTATATATGGGATAAATCCCCAAGTGGGACAGTCTCTGGATGGCCTTTCCTTCAGTCTCTGTTCCACACTTTGCCTCCATATTTCCTCCTGTGAGTATTTGTTCACCCTTCTAAGAAACACTGAAGCATCCACATTTTGGTCTTCCTTCTTCTTAGGCTTCATATGGTCTGTGAATTTGGGTATTCCAAACTTTTGGGCTAATATCCACTTATCAGTGAGTACATACCATGTTCGTTCTTTTGTGACTGAGTTACCTCATTCAGGATATTTTCAAGTTCCATGCATTTTCCTGCGAATATCATGAAGTCATTGTTTTTAATAGCTGAGTAGTGTTCCATTGTGTAAATGTACCACATTTTCTGTATCCATTCCTCTGATGAGGGACATCTAGGTTGTTTCCAGCTTCTGGTTATTATAAATATGACTGCTATGAACATAGTGGAGCATGTTTCTTTATTACATGTTGGAGCATCTTCTGGGTATATGCCCAGGAGAGGTATAGCTGGGTCCCCAGGTAGTACTATGTCCAGTTTTCTGAGGAACCGCCAGACTGATTTCCAGAGTAATTACCAGCTTGCAATCCCACCAACAATGGAGGAGTGTTCCTCTTTCTCCACATCCTTGCCAGCATCTGCTGTCACCTGAGTTTTTGATCTTAGCCCTTCTGACTGGTGTGAGGTGGAATCTCAGACTTGTTTTGATTTGCATTTCTCTGATGATTAAGGATGTTGAACATTTCTTTAGGTGCTTCTCAGCCCTACGAATTTCCTCAGTTGAGAATTCTCTGTTAGCTCTTTAGCTCTGTTCCTCATTTTTTGATAGGGTTATTTGGTTCTCTGGAGTCTAACTTCTTGAGTTCTTTGTATATATTGGATATTAGCCCTCTATCAGACGTAGTAGGATTGGTAAAGATCTTTTCCCAATCTGTTGGGTTACCGTTTTGTCCTATTGACAGTGTCCTTTGCCTTACAGAATCTTTGCAGTTTCATGAGGTCCCATTTGTCGATTCTTGATCTTAGAGCATAAGCCATTGGTGTTCTGTTCAGGAACTTTCCCCCTGTACCCATGTGTTCGAGACTTTCCCCTCACTTTCTCTTCTATTAGATTCAGTGTAGCTGGTTTTATGTGGAGGTCCTTGATCCACTTGGACTTGATCTTTGTACAGGGAGATAGGAATGGATCAATTTGCATTCTTCTACATGTTGACTGCCAGTTGAACCAGCACCATTTGTTGAAAATGCTGTCTTTTTTCCCCACTGGATGGTTTTAGCTCCTTTATCATAGATCAAGTGACTGTAGGTGTGTGGGTTCATTTCTGGGTCTTCAATTCTGTTCCATTGAACTACCTGCCTGCCACTGTACCAATACCATGCAGTTTTTATCATGGTTATTCTCCCAGAAGTTCTTTTATTGTTGAGAATAGTTTTTGCTAACCTGGGTTTTTTGTTATTCCAAATGAATTTGAGAATTGCTCTTCCTAAGTTTATGAAGAATTGAGTTGGAATTTTGATGGGGATTGCTTTTGGCAAGATGGCCATTTTTACTGTATTAATCCTGCCAATCCACGAGCATGGGGGAGATCTTTCCATCTTCTGAGGTCCTTGATTTCTTTCTTCAGAGATTTGAAGTTCTTGTCATACAGATCTTTCACTTGTTTGGTTAGAGTCACACCAAGATACTTTATATTGTTTGTGACAATTGTGAAGGGTGTCATTTCCTTAATTTCTTTCTCAGCCTGTTTATCCTTTGAGTATAGGAAGGCTACTGATTTGTTTGAGTTAACTTTATATCCGGCCACTTTGCTGAAGTTGTTTATCAGCTGCAGGAGTTCTCTGGTGGAGTTTTTGGGGTCACTTAAGTATACTGTCATATCATCTGCAAATACTGTTATTTTGATTTCCTTTCCAATTTGTATTCCTTTGACCTCCTTTTGTTGTCTAATTGCTCTAGCTAGAACTTCAATTACTGTACTGAATAGATAGGGAGAGAGAGGGCAGCCTTGTCTAGTCCCTGATTTTAGTGGGATTGCTTCAAGTTTCTTTCCATTTATTGATGTTGGCTACTGGTTTGCTGTATATTGCTTTTACTCTGTTTAGGTTTGGGTGATGCCATTCTTATTTAAAGATCTGGTAATGTTTAGCAGTGAACAGTGAAATCTGCCTTAGTCTGGGTTTTCTTTGTCTGGAGATTCTATTATAGGTTCACTTTTATTGTATCTTATAGATCTCATGTTGAAGCATACACTTCTAGATTTTCTCGTTTATTGGAATGGAGTTTTCAAAGTAGCCTCTAATGGGCCTCTGAATTTCTTTAGTATCTCTTGTGATGTCTCCTTTTCATTTATTTTTTTTTTCTTTTTTCTTTTTTTCTTTTTTTCTTTTTCTTCTGAGACAGGGTTTCTCTGTGTAGCCCTGGCTGTCCTGGAGCTCACTCTGTAGACCAGGCTGGCCTCGAACTCAGAAATCCACCTGCCTCTGCCTCCCAAGTGCTGGGATTAAAGGTGTGCACCACCACTGCCCAGCTCCCCTTTTCATTTCTACCTTTATCAAGTTGAGTCTTTTCTCTTTGGGTTAATTTGGTTTAACAACAGTCAGTCTTACCCTGGGGCCATGTTAATCCTCCCTGTTTGTTTCAGTTTGAGTACACGCTGCTGCAGCAAACGTAGACTCAGTCAATTTAGCTAATCTTTTCAAGATCGGTAGCATATTCCGTTATGGCTGTGTTATATTTGTTTTTCATTCCTCTCAGTGAGGAACATGTGCATTGTTTCCAGTTTGGAACTATTAGAGAAAACCCATGAGCACTTGTGTGTATCTTCTTGTCACAGAAACACAAACTTCCATGTATGTGAAGTGATGAGACTGTGTGGTAGGCACATGATTTAACAAGAAAGGTCCGTCCTCTAGTCTGTCTCAGATTAGGTGGGTCATTTTATGTTTGACTTCAGCAGTGCATGAGAATTTCTCAGTGGTTAGTGTTTGTAGTTTATAAATTTTAGCATAGTGTCATCTGGTTTGTGGTTTTAAGCTTGCATTTTCCTAGTGACAAATGATAATAGAACACTTTATCAGTGCTTTATGTATCTTCTTAGGCAAAAAGTCTGTTCCAATTTTTTTTGTATGACCATATATAAGTTAACATTATGTTCAGTTTTATTTAGATATTCTAGGTAGAAATCTTTAGGTTGATAAATATTTTGCATATACTGTTAATCTTCAGATTACTCTCTTAAAGAATATCTTTAACATTTTTTAATTTTATGTTTATGATTGTTTTGCCTCCATGTATGTCTGTGCATCATGGATGTACAGTACTTGTAGACACCGGAAGAGGGAGTTGAAATGCTTGGAATTGGAGTTATGGACCATTGTTGGTCACTGTGTACGTGGTTGGAGTCAAACCCAAGCTCTCCAGGGGAGCCTAGTGGCCTTACTCTCCAGGCCATCTCTCCAGTGCCTTAAATTTTTAAATTTTAGTGATGGGTTTAGTAGGGTTGTTTTTTTTTTTTTTTTTTTTTAAGGTTTTAAACCTGTTTTGCATTCTTGGGAAGACCCTAGAGGTAATGTTGTATTGGTTTTTTTTTGTTTGTTTTTGTTTTGTTTTAATTATTGTCGGGTTCATTCAGTTCAGTAAAGTTTTTTTTTACTTGCATATTTACAAAAAATACTTGTAGCATTCCTGTGATGTGTTTTAGTGGGTAATTTTTGTTTTATTTTTTGAGATGGGGTTCTCACTATGTAGCTCAGGTTGGCTTTGGTATTAGTATAATAATAGTTTTGAAGCACCTATAAACAAGCAGGCACATGGTGGCCAGAAGACAATTTTTTGGAGTTGGGTTTTTTGTCCACCTTTATGTGGCTTCATGTGACCAGGATTACTCAGCAAATACCTTTACCCCCTGAGCCTTGTCACTGACCTGAATGTTTTAAATTATTTATTTGGTGGCTATGGGTAAATGCCATGGTATGCATATGTAGTTTAAATAACTTTGAAAGTCCCACAGTGTTTGCACATTCTTACATATTAACATTTCAGTTCCTTTTAAACATCCAATCTCTTAAAATTCAAAGTCTTTTAAAAATTCAAAGTCTCTTAACTGTGGACTCCACTAAAATACCTTCTTTTTTCAAGAGGGAAAAATATCAGGCCACAGTCACAATCAAAAGCAAAACCAAACTCCAACCGTCCAGTGTCTGGGATCTACTCACGGTCTTGTGGACTCCTCCAAGGGCTTGAGTCACTTCTCCAGCTCTGCCCTTTGTAGCACACACAGCTCCAGTTGCCTGTACTCCACTGCTGCTGCTGTTCTTGGTGGTCATCTCATGGTACTGGTATCTCCAAAACACTGCTGTCTTCCACTGCAACTAGGCTTTACTATGGTTTCAAGGCTCACCTCCTTTGCATGACCCCTTCAGTCCTGGGCCATCAATTGTAACTGAGGCTGCACCTTCACCAATGGCCTTCTGAGGCCTCTCACAGTACCAAGCCTCAACTCCTTTGCATGACCCCTTCAGTCCTGGGCTGTCAATTGCAACTGAGGCTGCACCTTCACCAATGGCCTTCTGAGGCCTCTCACAGTGCCCAGGCCTCAGCTGTTCTTCACGACTCCTTCATGCCTTCAAAACCAGTACCACCTGGGTGACTCTTACACATTACCAAGTCCAGCCACTGCACACGGTACAACCTTGGCTGTTTCTGGAACTCAGCCTCTGTGCTCTCAGAAAATACTTCTCAGAAGATTTCACCCCAATGATGCTGGTCTCTTCTTAATCACCGCTAATATCTTAGCTCCAGCTAATCCGCATCAATAGTCCCAGCAATGCAATGGTTTTGCTTTAGTAGTTCTGGTATTTTGTCAATCACAGCTGATTTCTTCAGCCTCAGCTAACCAAAACCACAGAATCTTCACAATCAAAATAGTAATGGCCCTGATAAGTGTCTTTAATCTTCACTCTGAAATTTCACAAGCCAGGTCTCCATCTTCTGCACTGTTCTCAACATTATCTTCCAAGCTCCTACACAACATCCCACAGAGCTCTTAACATCCCAGTGACTCTTCTAGCTCAAAGTTCCAAAGTCCTTCCACAGTCCTCCCCAAAACATGGTCAGGTTGTCACAGGAATACCCCACTACACTACGCTGGTACCAATTTGTCTTAGTCGGGGTTTCTATTCCTGCACAAACATCATGACCAAGAAGCAAGTTGGGGAGGAAAGGGTTTATTCAGCTTACACTTCCACACTGCTGTTCATCACCAGAGGAAGTCAGGACTGAAACTCAAGCAGGTTAGGAAGCAGGAGCTGATGCAGAGGCCATGGAGGGATGTTTCTTACTGGATTGCTTGCTTCTCCTGGCTTGCTCAGCCTGCTTTCTTATAGAGCCCAAGACTACCAGCCCAGGGATGGTATCACTCACAAGGGGCCCTCCCCCCTTGATCGCTAATTGAGAAAATGCCTTACCGCTGGATCTCATAGAGGCATTTTCTCAACTGAAGCTCCTTTCTCTGTGATAACTCTAGCTTGTGTCAAGTTGACACACAAAACCAGCCAGTATGCACATGGAGGTTGGTTCCTTCTACCATGTGGATTCCAGGGGTTGAACTCAAGTCATTAGGCTTGGCAGCAAGGGCTTTTCCCCTCTGAGCCATCTTACTGGACTTCATCTTCACTGTTTAATGATAATTTTCCTAGATAAAAGTTTTCCTTGGTTAACACTTTTTGCTTTTATGCTATCCTGCTTTCCTGAGAAGTGAGATGTTAGTCTTACTGAGGTTCTCTTGAAAGTTACTATGCATTTACTATTTATTAATTTTTAAAAAAATTTTAGATTTATTTATGTGTGAGTGGTTTGCCTGCATGGATGTGTGTGGTGCCCTTTGGAGTTCAGAAGAGAGCATCAGATTCACTGGGACTAGGGTTGCAGATAACTGTGAGCTGTATGCTGGGAATCAAATCTGGGTCCCCTACAAGAGCAACAAGCATTCTTGTTTTTTTTTTTTTTTTAAAAAAAAAAACAAAACCCCAAAACCCTATTATCATCATATATTATATCCTGTCCACAGTTTCTCCTCTCTCTATTCCTCCCAGTCTTCCCCCTGCCTTCCTCCCACCCTGTATCCCCCAGATCAGTTTCCTTTCAGAAAAAAAAGAAAAGACCTCCCAGGGATGTCCACCAAAAATACCCTAACAAGATATATTAAGACTGGGTACAAACCCTCACAGCAAGGCTGGATAAAGCAAACCAGTAGGAGGAAAGGGGTCCCCAAGCACAGGCAAAAGAGTCAGAGATTTTCCCCAGCCGCACAAGAAGACCCAGCTATGCAACTATAAGGTATATGCAGAGGACCTAGCTCAGACCCATACAGAGCTCCTGTGAGCTCTGCTTTAATTGATTCTGTGGGCCATGTTCTCATGGTGTCCTTGAATCCCTGACTCCTACATCCTTCCTCCCCCTCTTCTGTGGGGTTCCCCTGGCTCCACTTAGTGTTTGGCTGTGTGTCTCTGCATCTGTTCCCATCAGTTGCTGGATGATGCCCCTCTGATGACAGTTGGCCTAACCACTGATCTATAAGTATAGCAGAATATCATTAGGAATTATTTCAGTTATTTCATTGACTTTTTTTTTTTTTTTTTTGGTCAGTGTGTTTGGTTCTATTCTAGGTCTCTGGGCTCTCCTGCCTCTGGTTCCTAGCCATTCAGGCAGTGTCGGGTCTGGATTCCCTCTCATGGCATAGGCCCTAAGTTGGACCAGTCATGGGTTGGCCACTTGCACAAGTTCTGTGCCACTGTCACCATTGCCCCAGCATGTCTTGCAGTCGGGACAGTGTGTTGGTTGAAGGTTTTGTGGCTAGGTTGATGTCCCAGTCCTAGTGCTGAGAGCCTTGCCTGGTTAGAGTAGAGAGGCCAATTCGGGCACTTTGTCCCCCATTACTAGGAGACTTCACTAGGGTCACTCTCGTAGATTCCAGGAAGTTTCCATTGTACTATGTTTCTACCTCTCTTTCCAAATGTCCCACCCCACCCCAATTCCAATCATCTCTCCTAGTACCCCTCCCCCCTTCTCTCTCACATTGTATAAATGTACCACACTTTATCCTTTCTTCAGTTGAGGGACACCTAAGTCATTTCTAGTTCCTGGCTTTTATGAATAAAGCTGCAGTGAACATGGTTGAGCAAGTGTCCTTGTGGTAGGATAGAATGTCCCTTGGGAACATGCCCAGGAGTGGTATAGCTGGGTCCTGAGGGAGATCGATTCCCAGTTTTCTAAGAAACCACCATATTGGTCCAATGTGGTTTTACAAGTTTATATTCCCACCAGTGGTGAAGGAGTGTTCCCTTCGCTCCACATTCTTGCCTGCATGAGCTGTCACTTGTGTTTTTGATCTTAGCCACTCTGACAGTTGTAAGATGTATTTGCATTTCCCTGATGGCTAAGGATGTTAAACATTTAAGTGCTTCTCAGCCATTTGAGATTCTTTTGTTGAGAATTCGTGGTTTAGATCTGTGTCCTATTTTTTAATTGGATTGATTATTTTGTTGATGCCTAGTTTTTGAGTTCATTTTGTATATTAGCCCTCTGTCAGATGTGGAACTGGTGAAGATCTTTTCCTAGTGATAGTGTCCTTTGTCTCACAGAAACTTTTCAGTTTCATGAGGTCCTATTCAGTAATTGTTGGTTATTAGTGCCTGTGTTAATGATGTTCTCTTCAGGAAGTTGTCTCTTGTACCAATGCCAATGCATTCAAGGCTGTTCCCCACTTTCTCTTCTCAGGTTCAGTGTGTGTGGTTTTATGGCGAGATCTTTGATCTACTTGGACTTGTTTTGTACAGGGTACTAGAGATCTATTTGCATTCTTCTACATGCAGACACTCACCAGTACCATTTGTTGAAGATGCTTTCTTTTTCCATTGTGTAATTCTAGCTTCTTTATAAAAAATGAGATGTCCATAGGTATGTGGATTTATGTCTGGGTCTTTGATTTGATTCCATTGATCAAATCATCTATCTGTTTTTATGCCATTACCATGCCACTTTTATCTCTATAGTTGTATAGTACAGCTTAAAACCAGGGATGCGATACCCCTGGGTGCTCTTTTATTGTACAGGATGCAAAAAGTACTCTTAAGTGCTGAGCCAACTCTCTAACCTGGTGAACTGCCTCCTCCACCACCTTCGTTTTTCCAGTATATTCTCATGTCATTTTTTCCCCTTTTGTATATTTCAGTATTTTTACTGTGATGCTGTATGTATTTTGGAGTTCATAGAGCTTCTGTTATATTTATGGTTTGAAATAATTTCAGTCTTTCTTTGAATTTTTTCTGCTCCATCCTTCTCTTTCCTTATGTTTGTTTTTGCATGCATTTTTATGGTAAGGTTACTGTTTGTTCTTAGAACCATTTCCAAAGATTGCACATATATACATATATTTATTGTTTGTTTTTAGAGACACTGTCCTGGAACTCTGAGCCCTCATGCTTGATTCAGCATATTTTATAGAACTGTCTAACGGTCCCTCTTTCCATGGCTCTCACCAACAATTACAATACATATTGAAGCTTGCTATCATGCCCGTTCCTCCCTCTGAGTAACCACTTTTCTGAAATAGTTTTTGTCATTATTCCCTTGCTATTCTCTGTGCCTTTGCTGCATATATATTCAACCCTAAACAATATCTAATTAATGTGTATTTTCTGTCTCTTAAATTTTTTGTTCAGTGGTGTGTTCATAACTATCCAGTTTGCTTTTTAGATCTTACTTGGCCTGGCAGTCCAGTACATGGATACATGGCAGTCTATATGAGTTAGCTTCTGAATTTTATTCTTTAAACAGCTTTATGAGGTATAACCTATTTGCATATTAAGTACACATATTAATGTAATAATTTTCGTACATATAAAATTATTTTAATCATGTTCATTTCCCATTACCCTTGAGGTATAAATTCTATATCATGAAATTCACTTGATTAAAATATACCAGGTTTTTCTTTGTTTGTTTTGGGTTATTGCTTTTGAAACAGTTTCTTTTTTTTTTTTTTTTTTTTTTGGTTTTTACAAACCTGGTTTTACTTATGTAACATAATACAGCACAACAGATTTATTTTTGAAAGACTAAAAGAAAATTAATACATAGAATTTTCATCTAATATGTATT
>CM052701.1:29604488-29706393 GCA_028551405.1 Uromys caudimaculatus | reverse complement strand
TTGCAATTTCATGAGGTCCCATTTGTCTATTCTTGATCTTAGAGCATAGGCCCCTGGTGTTCTGTTCAGGAACTTTTCCCCCATACCCAGGTGATCGAGAGTTTTCCCCACTTTCTCTTCTATTAGATTCAGTGTAACTGGTTTTATGTGGAGGTCCTTAATCCACTTGGATTTGAGCTTTGTACAGGGAGATAGGAGTGGATCAATTTGCATTCTTCTACATGTCGACCGCCAATTGACCCAGCATCATTTGTTGAAGATGCTGTCTTTTTTCCACTGAGTGGTTTTAGCTCCTTTGTCGAAGATCAAGTGACCATTATGTGTGTGGGTTCATTTCTGGGTCCTCAATTCTATTCCATTGATCTACCTGCCTGTCACTGTACCAATACCATGCAGTTTTTATCACTACTGCTCTGTAGTACAGCTTGAAATCAGGGATGCTGATTCCCCCAGAGTTCTTTTGTTGTTAAGGATAGCTTTTGCTATCCTGGGTTGAAACAGTTTCACTGTGCAGTCTTGACTGTCTGGAAACTCACTAGTAGACCAGCCTGGCTTCAAGTGAATAGAGATCTACCTGTCTCTGCCTCCCACATGCTGAGATCAAAGGCATGCACCATTATGCCTAGTGGTGTCAGTAGTTTTTAATGTATTTGCAGAGTTGTGTGATCATTACTGTTACATAATTTTAGGTTTCCTTATTACTTAAAGCAGTGGATACTCATTAATAGTCACTTTTCATTTCTCTCATCCTTTCTTCACCCTCAGCTTGACACAGCTTTATCTGCCTTCTATTTCTATAGATTTCTCTATGATAGACTTTTTTCATATAATCATAAAGGATTTGGTCTTTTACATAATCACACAGAATAGGTGTGACTGCTATATTTTAGCATGTTTTATAATTACCCGTGATTTTGCGTGTGCATGATGGGCTTTTAAATTATGTACTTTTTTCTCCCTATTGCTTTGTATGTGTTTAAGGACTTATTAGTAAAACAAAAATTGGGTTTTGTGTTAATCTTTCCTTGACGTTCTGGAAGAAAAAGACAAAAGTTACTGTCGTGGTAAAAGAATAATTGAGAACCTTTGAGAGTACAACCCTACTTTTTGAAGGACTCACAATGTAGCTGGGTAGAAATGACAAACTATTTATAAAACTATGATGATATTACAAGAGTATAAGCAAAATCCTAAGAAGTGCAGGAAGGAGACAGTTCATTTCTTGGGGGTGATGTGTTACAGATACTGTGAAGTGAGGGACGTTTGATTTGAGTCTGGGCTCTGAAAAATGATTCAGATTTCAGGCAGTGAGTATTGGTAGAGAGGAAGAAGGCTTTCTACTAAGAGGTGCAATGGAAGGAAGCCGTGAGAGGATAGTGTTTTCTTGGAACTTTTGTTTCTCTGTTCTGTTTTGCTTTTAGGTTTTCTTTTGAGATGGGGTCTTACTCTATAACTCTGGAACTGATTGTCTAGCCTGTTAGCCTTAAACTCAGGACATTCCCTTTCTCAGCTTCCTGAGTGCTGTGTTCAGGTGCCAGTTACTATACCTGGCTTGTAGGAGCTTTTGAGAAGTGGACTGGGCCTCCATATCGTGTCGTGGGCCAGGTTCATTGTTTAGCTGTTGGGTGTGGGAAGCACTGGGAAAGTAGGCAAGGATAAGACACAAATGCTTTTGTATCTTACTGTTTAAACACTAGACCGGAAATGAGAGTGTGTGAAGGTAGTTGCTACTTTCTAGGTATGATGTGATAGCATGATATCATGCTCATAGCATGAAAGGAGATGAATGGAAAAGAATTTTAGATTAAATTGACAGAACTTGTTAGTGTGAATTTGAGAGATGCGATGGAGATGACTCCCTTGACCTTACTTGGATCTGTCAGTGCTCTCACATAATGAACTCCAATTAGAAGTTGTTCACATTTTAATGGAAACATATAATTTGATTCTGTTTATACTCCCAGTTCTGAAATTAAATCGGTTCATATTGTGCTTAGTACCTGTCATGTTTAGATCTGCACAATTAAAACATTACTCATTACTTCTTCTTAGCCAAAAGAATGCAATGGTGTAAAGATTCCAGTTGATGCCAGTAAACCTAATCCAAATGATGTGGAGTTTGATAATCTGTATTTGGATATGAATGGAATCATCCATCCCTGTACTCATCCTGAAGACAAGTATGTAATCCATTTTGCCATTGGTGGCACAAGTCACAGAAGTACTATATTCTATTACATTGTCTGCTTATCATTATAGACCAGCACCAAAAAATGAAGATGAAATGATGGTTGCAATTTTTGAGTACATTGACAGACTTTTCAATATTGTAAGACCAAGAAGACTTCTCTACATGGCAATAGATGGAGTGGTAAGTGCTAAAAAAAAAAAAAAAAAAGTAATTTTGAAGCCTCTATTTTTGTTTTGCTATTTTCTGAATATCTCAGTGAAAGTCAACTGAATAGTAAAAAATGTTAACTGTGGTTAATTTCAGAAAGAAAAGTCTCATACTTCAATAATTCATTGACACTTTCTTTTGTCATTTACTATGCAATACTGTGGTTTATTGATTGATGACTGCCCCTTTCAAGTGTCATAGACCAAGTGAATTTACATACTTAGAAGTACTAAGTGACACATGCAAAGGTGTTGGGAGAAGAGGCAGTTTGGATTTACTATGGAGTAAAATGTGAAGTAGAAATGATGTATAGATTTGCTTGGGAATATTTTGAATAGCATTATGTAAACAAACATGATATATATATATTTTAGGCACCACGTGCAAAAATGAACCAACAGCGGTCAAGGAGGTTCAGAGCATCAAAGGAAGGAATGGAAGCAGCAGTTGAGAAGCAGCGAGTCAGAGAGGAAATACTCGCAAAAGGTAAGGGGAATATATCTTTTAGTTGAACTTTCCCCCCTTTTTCTGCAGTGCTTTAAAATTCCTGTTAGGTCCCTAGGTTAGAGCTGAGTCTCAGACAAGAAAATTGGAGAGGGATGCTGAGGCCAACTGGAACTGGTTCTCCCTCAACCCAGTGTGTGTGGTGTGACATTTTGGTTGATTTTATCGGTTTTATTTGTTGGTGTGTGTTACCTACATCAGTATGTAGACAGAAAAGGCCATACACACACACACACACACACACACACACACACACACACACACACACACACACACACACACTTTTTTTTGTCACTAAATTGCATTTTACATCTGGAGAAAAAGATGTCATGGGCCTACACTTATAAATTTTACTATGCTATTCTAATTTGCTTGAAAGTATGTAAGTATATATAGTTATTTTAGCCATGGCTTGTAATTAAGATTCCTTTTGCCTCCTGCCCAAGACAGGGTTTCTCTGTAGCCCTGGCTATCCTTGAACTCACTGTAGTCCTGGCTGGTCTTGAAGTCACAGATGTGTCTGCCTCTGCCTCCTGAGTGCTGGGATTAAATGGCATGCACCACCACTACCCGGCTGTAGTTAAGACTCTTACAGCTTGTTTATGATAGAATATTTTAATGACTTATTGAGAACTATTGTCAGAATTAAAACCATTAACCAATGCTTATGTTCTCTTACAGAGGAAGGACCTCATGATTTTTATGTTTCTGTGTTGTAGCATCTTTTGTGTGCTATGTATTTTTTGATGGTCTTGTTAAAGCAGTGGTTCTCAGTCTGTGGGTTGCAACCCCTTTGAGGGTTGAAAGACCCTTTCACGGGGGTCTGTATATCAGATACCCTGCATATCAGATATTTATTTCCGTTATGATTCATAACTAGCAAAATTACAGTTATAAAGTAACAGTGAAAATAATTTTGTGGTGGGGTCAGCACAACATGAGGAACTCTTAAAGGGTTGCACCAAAGAAGGTTGAGAAGCACTGAGTTAAAGCTTAGTTTAAATTGAAGGGGAGAAATGCTGTTTTCTTCTTAGAGAGCACATCATCTTTTTCTTAGGTTATACATCTTTCTTTCATATTAAAATTTTTTTGTTATTCTTCTGCCTTAATATTAATTTACTTCAGTTTTATGGGGAAAACAAAACATTGCCTCTTTTGTCTAGGTGGCTTTCTTCCTCCAGAAGAAATAAAAGAAAGATTTGACAGCAACTGTATTACACCAGTAAGTAGTCTCAGGCTTTGGTAGCTACTGCTAACTCTTAAATGATAGGTTAATTTCTTTCTTTCTATCATTTTAGGGAACTGAGTTCATGGACAATCTTGCTAAATGCCTTCGCTATTACATAGCTGATCGTTTAAATAATGACCCTGGGTGGAAAAATTTGACAGTAAGTTTCACACTTTGGTACTTCAGAAAGATTAGGGTGATCATTTGAGGCTATACTTTGATATGACTGATATTATTTATCCCTTTCCCCTATAAAATGCTAGTTGACTGTCAGAGAAAAGAGAAGCTTTCTAGGTTATTGGAAATTGGTTGCCTTGCATGGTCAGGTTTTATATAGCTGAATTGTCTCTTAATGCCAGTTTTGTTCTTACTTCACTGTGAAGTAAAATGGGATTCATAATTTTTAAAAATACAGATAAGAATGTAGTTTTTAACTAGAAAGTAGATTTGTCATTAGATATCAAAATGTAACAAAATAAAGTTGTGAGACTATTTACAAATGGATATTTCTCATGAAGACAAGTAAAACTTGAGTGAACTCTTCTGTTATTGTAGCTTAAGGAGTGTTTCTCTTTAATTAGACTTTGTAATTGGACTTGTTAACTCTTTCATTGATGATTTGGTGCTGTATCCTCAGTAGTGAGTAGTTAGGCCTTGTGAACTGGTAAGTAGTCACTCTGTTCTTTCCCTTCCTTTGTGGTAAGTTAGTTAGCAGTGCTGTAGCCGTAGTGTTCAGCACATCCCTTCTTTAGTGATTGTTCCACTACTAACACACACTGAGGAAATTGTTTCTTCTTTGTTCTGATAGAAACTGGGGAGGTGAACTAAACATACAAACCTGTTTTAATAGGTTATATTATCTGATGCTAGTGTGCCTGGTGAAGGAGAACACAAAATCATGGATTACATTAGAAGACAAAGAGGTAAAATTCAAAAATTTGATTATAATGAACATAACTCAGGTCGGGGTGTAGCTTAATGATAGAAGATTTACCTAGAACGTGAAGGACCTTGGGTTTTATCACAGCAATGACTGAAAAACAAGAACGCCCTAGCTAGATAATACTTGGCAAGTTGTGGTACTTCTGTTGTGTGTGGTATGTTTCTATAAATATATGTTTCTTTTTTTTTAGCCCAGCCTAACCATGACCCAAATACTCATCATTGTTTATGTGGAGCTGATGGTAAGTTTTTTCTTGAGTATTTATTGTTCTTGGGTTAAACCAGAGTATGTTAATAGGTTGTTGTGTGGTGAGTGTTTCAGGGTTGGTTGACAATTCTCAGATGTCTTGCTTAAGTTTAGAAGGAACCACTGTTGATTTGTTGTTGTTATACTGTGGTCAGTTAACTTGTGATGAATTTTGTTTTATGTTTGTTTTTTTTTTTTCCAAACTTTAGATGTTTTGTCATTGATTTTTACGGTGGACAGTTTTCCACATAATCCCTAGTAGTGGTTTATTATTGTAGGTCCATGTCTCTGAATGACTTTATAGACTGAAAACTACTGTTGGATGGCCTTTTGATTTTGCTTCTATGCTCTGTGTTCAGTGGGGCTTTTTCTTGTGTCATTGTTTAGTAGTACTTTGATTACAGTACAGGATCCATCCAAAGTACCATGCATTTGTTGTTTTCTTATTGATAGCTGATCTCATTATGCTTGGTCTTGCTACACATGAACCTAACTTCACCATAATCAGAGAAGAATTCAAACCAAATAAACCTAAACCATGTGCTCTTTGTAATCAGTTTGGACATGAGGTCAAGGATTGTGAAGGTTTGCCAAGAGAAAAGAAGGGAAAGGTAAGAGCTTTAAGATAGACATTACTCTATTGGAAAAGTCTGTTATCGTGGGAAAATATGCACACTGCCACAAAGTATACCATTTCAGCCATTTTAAAATGTGTCATTAACCACCAGGTTTATTCAAACTACCTCATAAAGATATTTCATTGAAATGTAGCTTTTGAAATAATGTGAAGTAAGCCTGTATTCACAAGCTTATACACACTCATTTCCTTCTACTTTACATTTTTCTAATGTAATTTTATGTTTCCATGAAAGTAAGTTCCCATAGATAACGATGTCTATTGAGTGTGAATTGTTTATGGAAGATATTTAGAATGATTACTATTTCCTTTGAAGGAACTACAAATATATTAAACATCACGATACTTTACCATTTTCTGTTTATCTTAACTTACTTAGTTGGTTGAAGACCCTTCTACATGTGTTTCTACTTTAAAAATTTGGTTCTTAGGGAAAATTGAAAAAACAGTTAAATATAGTATACTATGTGATTTTTGGAGAGACAGCAGAATAACAAAGTATACATGGATCTGAGTGAACACTCACAGAAGGGGCAGAGGAATACACATCAGAATACTGATAGCGGAGGGACAAAGGTGAGGGGTTGCCAAACAGGCCTTTCATGGTGATCTATGAGTTAGAAGGTATTTTACTTTTCTTTAAAAGGTTTTAATTCAAGAGAGAGAGAGAGAGAGAGAGAGAGAGAGAGAGAGAGAGAGAGAGAGTGTGTGTGTGTGAGTGAGAGAGAGAGAGAGTGAGTGAGTGTGAGAGAGAGTGAGGGGGGGTGGGGAAGAGAGGGAGAGAGACAGACACAGACAGACACACGTTTTGAGCTTTCTGATGTGGGTGCTGGAAACTGAACTTGGGTTCATTGAAAGAACATCAACTGCTCTTAACCCCTGAACCATCTCTCTAGCTCCTTTTATGTGTTCTAAAAGGGGTTTAAAAGTATTCTAGAACAGGAGAGACTATTCATCTGTATGTGTCTTCCCAAACATAAAATATTTACTGCCGGCCCTTCATACCAAAGAATTGTTCACTTCTGATCTAGATGTGATTATTTTAAAATGGTTTGATGAACTTTTAAATTTTTAGTACTTAAATATTAAATGGATCTTAAATTAGAAAAACTTTTAAGATTTGTGTGGCTGGAAAATTACAGGATTAGATTGGACACAGTCTCCACTGTCTTCCTTACAGCACGATGAACTTGCAGATAGTCTTCCTTGTGCAGAAGGGGAGTTTATCTTCCTTCGGCTGAATGTCCTTCGAGAGGTATGTTTTGATGGTTATTAGACCTGGCTTCATAAAACATGTCCTTTCCATTGCTTTGATGTTAGCCTTCTTTTCTTGTAGTATCTGGAAAGAGAACTCACCATGGCCAGCTTACCCTTCCCATTTGATGTGGAGAGGAGCATTGATGACTGGGTGTTCATGTGCTTCTTTGTGGGGAATGATTTCCTTCCTCACTTGCCGTCACTAGAGATTAGGTATGTGTGTCTGTGGGATGTGCCAGAGACTGTCTCAGCCTTCCTGACTTTATAGAACCCATTGGTTTTAATGAATAATGTTTGTCTCCTGGTGGCAGGGAAGGTGCAATTGATCGTTTGGTTAACATATACAAAAACGTGGTACACAAAACTGGGGTAAGTTTATTCTTGAATAATTTAAAAACAGAAGTATTTGGTTTTCTAAGAAGATCATTTTACATGTATTTTATCACTTACAGGGTTACCTTACAGAAAGTGGTTATGTCAATCTGCAAAGAGTACAGATGATCATGTTAGCAGTTGGTGAAGTTGAGGATAGCATTTTTAAAAAGAGAAAAGATGATGAGGTAAATACATTGTAGTAGCTGAAATTGCTCCTGTCTTTCATAGGCTGTGATGTACTTTTTGTCTGAGTGTGTTGTAATACCACTGTAGTATGCTGTCACTGATGTAATCTCAAGCCTTGAACTTGGTTATTCTATAAAGGCTGTGATGCTTGCTGGGTGGAACTGTGTATTCTACATTATTTGAGTTGTACTGCAGGTTTTCTTTTCCTACTCTTATTTAGGGCATAAATCTAGATACTTGAAGCCTAAGTTGGCATTGAACTAGTGGCTATCATGTTTTTATAAGAACTATTATTTATACTCTAGAAACAGGGTGAAGTCTTAGGAGTTTGTGTTCTAGGAGTCCAAGTGTAGGGTCTGAGTTGGATGGCATGAGCTAGGGCAGCATGGCGAAAAAATGGAGGCTCTGTGGAGGGTGATGGCTCTTAGGTAGATTAAAACATAGAAGAAACTCGAGTAACAAAGCACTTGGAGCCGGGCGGTGGTGGCACACGCCTTTAATCCCAGCACTTGGGAGGCAGAGGCAAGCGGATTTCTGAGTTCGAGGCCAGCCTGGTCTACAGAGTGAGTTCCAGGACAGCCAGGGCTGTACAGAGAAACCCTGTCTCAAAAAACCAAAAAAAAAAAAGCACTTGGAAATTGCTTATAGAGGACCCACAAGTGCTTGTGTGGAGGAGTCCAAGTTTCCATTTTAGGCAATTCAGAGTTTGTTGATTTCATTCACTGAGACAGCAAATACTATGTGTATAGGAAGTTGGGGTGAGGGACAGATATAAAATGAAGTCCATTTTGGAGACGAGTATGAGGGGACTACAGGGTGTCTGACATGGGGCAAATCTTGAAAACAACTTTAGAACCTTGGTTGATAGAAGGAAGTACTTGAAGCCATTGAGTGGGAATGTGAAATTCTATGGGCTTGTGTGGAATGAAAGTGCCCCCACAAAGCACTGGGAGCATTGACCGTTAATAAGAATAAGGAATAAGTTATAGAGAGGCAGAAAGAGATCCCTAAATAGAAAAGAAGCTACGGTTTAGAGTGACTTAGTCATGTTACCTAGCGCTTGACCAGGGATGCAAAATCTCAGGAAGCTGGAGGGGCAGCAACCTGGAGGCAGAGTGATTGAAAATTGATCGTAGGGGTAGCAAAGGAGGCCAGAATGGAGGCAATGAGCTGATGGTAGCTTCTTACAGAGGAAGAGAAACTTTTGTAAGTTGATTTTATAAAAAGACAAATGGCTGTATTGATTATATTAAATGGCTGTAATAATTATATTGTTTCTGTGTTTCTCAACTTTGTGTACCACAATTATGCTTTCTTAGTTTTAGGACTTTGGACCTTTCTTATATCAATTGAGTTGGCTAAGCATTTTTTCCCAATTGTCTTTAGTATTTAGTCAAGTTTTCTTCTAGTATCTACTGGAACAGCTCCTTTGGAGTTGGTTATTTGGGGTGTGTGTGTGTGTGTGTGTGTGTGTGTGTGTGTGTGTGTGTGTGTGTTCGACTATATCTTCAACACTTATAGTGTTTTCACTTTATTGATACTGATACTTAACAAAAAATAATGTATACTATGTTATAGATTGGTATAAAAACCCCATGGAAAAGCAGTTTTTATATGTGCTACAGCAAATGTTATACCATTAAATATTGGTGCTAACTTAGCATTAAAGGGCAAGGGATTTGATTCTACTTTAGTGTTTCAGATGTAATACGATTTCTCGATGACCTAGCTGAGAAGGTATTTTAAGCTTTGGTGTTCCTGAAGTCATATTTTTCCCATGGCTGCACAACAGGACAAACATCAGAATTGCAGTATGAAACTTCTAGAAAGTATGTTTGTGGCTTTTGGTAAATCATGAAGGTATTCATAGCACATAAAAATTAAAGACCAATACGGTTCACACCGGCAGTGTGTTGTTTTATTTATGTGTGACTACCAGCCTTTAGAGCCAATGGCAGCATAATGGAAGGCTTCAGAAAAGGATGTGTAGGTACTTATTAAAATTGAGCAGTTAAGCCTAAATTGTGGTGCTATGCAGTTCATGAACTTTGGTAATCTGTGAGCAGCCTAGCTATGTGCCAGTGTTTTGATTGCCAGTGATAAGGCAGCAGACAAAAACTAGACAAAAATTTCTGCCCTCTGAGAGCTTTCATTCTTTAGGGGAAGATTGATAACAAACATAGTAGCCAGCTCAACCTTGTAGTGTGGTAGACTTAAATGCCATTAAGATAAAAACTAGTTGACACAGTATCTGGCAAACTGGTAATAGCAAGATTGTAGTTCTAAAAAGCACAGCAAGAGGCCTAGGACAGATGAGTGAATAAAGATACAAATAGTGTGAAGGCATATGCCAAGTAGATGTTTAAAGGATGCACTTAAAACCAAGAGAATAGCTCTGGACAAGAGCTGCCTTGTATGTGCACTGAACAGCAATGGGCAAGCAGTATGTGGCAGCAGGAGAGGAGTCAAGGCAGTTGAGAGAGTATTGGTGTGAAGTTCTAAAAAGTGATAGAGGGCCAGAACTAGGTACCCCTATAGACTATTTTAAGTACTTTAGCTTTATTATATATCAAAGGGAGGTTCTAGATGGAAAACTGCTCAGATCTGATTTTTCTCCTACCTTGCTTTGATTAACTATGGAGATCATATTTCATGCAGATGAGGCCAGCACATGTTTTGAAAGCAGTGCCAATGGGGCTGGCCAGTGGGCTAGATGTAGGTTATAAGAGAAATGAGGTGTCAAGAATGAGCACAGGGTATTTCCAAGCAGTTAGAAGGTGGAGCAGCTCCTCTAAGAAAGGTTAGGGTGCAGGTAGGTCTTAGAAGTGGAGATGAGAATTCCATTTTGGATATGTTCAGTTCAAAGTACCCAGAGATTTTGAAGGGGGAAGAGATCCTGGTTATTAGTATATGGGTAGCGTTTAAAGCCAAGACAGCAGGTGCTAGTTGCCATGGGAAGAGAGAAGTGAAGAGGTCCAAGTACTGAGCCCAAGGGAACAATAACTTTAAGCAAAGGCAGGAAGTGAGATAGAGGAAAGCCAGGTAGAGTATGATTCAAGGAAGTTCTGAAAAGGACTGAGAGATTTCAGGCTACAGCTGGTTTAGGTAGAAACTTTGAAGAGAAGAGGAGAAAAGCTTAATTAGAGAAATTAGTGAGGGAGCCAGCTAGATAGCTCAGTGGGTAAAGGCACTTGCTGCCAAACCTCATGACCTTCGGATTTCTGGACCCCATGTGGTAGGAGAGAACAGACTCCTGGAACTTGTTCTCTGACCTGCCTGGAGTGCGGGAACAAACACACGCATCCCTCTCTCTGGGTTGGATTTCCAGAACTACAGAAATAAATCAAAGAGAAAGAAATTACCAGTGTCCATATCATTGGAGGTTTCATGGACTCATCCTGGGGTACATTTGTTAAACCCCTCTCCTGAACTAGGTGTGGTGGTGACCACTTTTAATCCCAGCAGAGGCAAGTGCATATCTGAGTTCCAGGAGAGCTACACAGGGAAACTATCTTGAAAACCAACCACAGCAAAACCCATCTCCTGGCAGAAAACACCAGTTTCAGATCTCAATAAAGTTTTGTATTGCACTTGGCAGGATGCACTTAGAAGAGATGCAAGTACATCTGCCTAGGGTAGCCACTGGCACTTGTACCTGCTGGCTTTTTTCTGTTTTAGGCCACAGCAGCAGCCATGAGCATTTTACTATTGTTTTACTTTGCTGAGTATGTATGGATTTGCAAACCTGTGGAATAGACCATTGTTAATTGGGAGCAATATCAGCCCCAAATCTCAGAGAGTCGAAATCATGGCTGTCCTTTGAGAAGAGAGAAAAAGAATCCTATCCTATACATTAACTTCACCTAGAATAAACAATAGATCTGAATTCCCTTTTTTTGTTGATAGCTTTCTGACGAAAGGGGTCTTTGTGGGATCCCACTTCTTTCTTGCTTGTCATTCATGCTAGAATTAGGAGTGATTAGCCTTGAGTGATGTAGCAGAGTGTATTTATTCAACTGTCTTGTAGAGGTTTTAAATGGCAGTCATATTTAACAGCTTAGGATTCGTTGTTTTCTTAACTTATATTTTCACCATATTGAAAGATGTATTCCATCCAAGGTCTTGGTCATAGCTCTTATATTTTCCTGAACATATATTTTTAAGATCCTAAAACTTTTAAGAATAGTTTATTTGTATCTAAATTCAGTTTTTCTGCTCATCTAGAGTTCTCATAAACAGGGATACATACAGTGTATATGTGTGTGTGTGATGCCCAGTATTGTCATGTACCCAGATAAACGGTCTTTTGAATCACTCCTGCTAATGTTTAACTCTGACATTTTTGTGTAATTATTTGACAGAATATGTGGATTTTATACTTTTAGGACAGTTTTAGAAGACGACAGAAAGAAAAAAGAAAGAGGATGAAGGTGAGTTTTTAATTTTAATCATATGAGATTAGCCATAGCTTAGCTTTTTTGAAGGATGTTATTCAGTGCAGTAACTATTTCTTATTCAGTAAAGAACATCTGTATCCAGCCAACTGTCTTGGAGCTGGCAAAAGAATACTGGGATCTCTGTCTTTCTGTCTTTGTTGTGCCCCTCTTCCCCCCCCCCTCCGTGTGTGTGCGTGTGTGTGTGTTTTGAGATAGGAAGTATGCGTATCTGTCTAGCCTATCATACCTTGGTCTCTCAAGTGCAAAGACTACTGGTGTGTGCCATCATTTTCTTTAAAAATCTGGTTCATTTTTAAAGAAGCTTTGGAGTCAGGGTTCTACCTGATAGAAAGTAGGCAGCAAGTGGCACTTGGCTATTAGAATTATTTGTAAAAATTAGGTAGTTTTTGTAATAAGAACAGTTGGCCCTTTGTATTTTCTTGGAAGTTACTACACTCACTTTCTCTTCTCTCATCTTTGTCAAATTAATTCTCTTAGAATGTGACCTTCTGAGGTTTGTTTCTCAGCTCTGAAATCTCTTCAGACTCCTCAATCCCTTCAGAATTCAATTCTACCTTGGTTTTGGTCTAACTGTCCAGCTTATCCCCTGCTGTCTTCCAAATTCACCTCTGTGTGTGTCTAGTGTTTCCTTCATTTGTATGTACATCCACTTGCATATATCTGCCTTTGTTACTCTCCAGTCACACACAGGGCCTCCCTTGTTGGTTTTCCTCCTAGTGTTGGCCAGTCTTTTCTTTTAGTTTGCTGCTGCTTGTCTATCTGTGACATTGATTCTATACTTAGTTGCATAATACTTTATAGTCACTTCCTCCTCCCCCCTTACCAGATGGAGTTTCAAATTTGGTACCTTTATTATGTTTTATAAGAACTGAGCAGTATCTGAAAACTGAAAGGGAGAAATGTTCAGATGCATTTGGGTTCAAGAGGACTGTCTTAGTTAGGGTTACTATTGCTGTGATGAAGCACCATGACCAAAAGCAATTTAGGGAGGAAAAGATTTATTTCGCTCACAGTTCCATAACAGTGCATCATCAAAAACAGTGGAGGCAGAGCTGATGCAGAGGCTATGGGTGCTGCTTACTGGCTTGCTCCTCATGACTTGCTCAGCTTTCTTTCTTACAGAACCCAAGACCACCAGGCCAGGGATGGCACCACCCATAATGTACTGGGGCCTCCACTATCAATTACTAATTAAGAATATGCCTTACAGGCTTGTCTATAGCTGGGTCCTATGTAGGAGCATCTTCTCAATTGAGATTCTTTCTTTTCATATGATTCTAGCTTGTGTGTCAAGTTGACATAAAACTAGCCAGCACAAACATTCTATGATGTGTACTTTAGGGCAGAGTTACAGACTGTTGCTTAGAAGGTGTAAGTAATCCTGTGATGTTAATGGAAATCCATGTAATTTTCAATTAGTTTAGTAGTAAAGAACTTAATAAAATAAGGACTGTTCCATTGTCCTCCTTGCCTCCTGACACTGTGTTATAATTTAATTTTACTTCCATTTATGTTAGAGAGATCAACCAGCTTTTACTCCTAGTGGAATATTAACACCTCATGCCTTGGGTTCAAGAAATTCACCAGGTTGTCAAGTAGCCAGTAATCCAAGACAAGCGGCCTATGAAATGAGGATGCAGAGTAACTCTGTAAGTGGCTTGCTACTTCTGCGTGATGTTGAGTGATGAACATTGGATCCTTTTATAATTGTGTGTCTGCAGATTTTGTCATTTTTCCTAAGGTTTTGTTTTACAAGTTTTTTCCAACATTTTTTAACTTTATTAAATTTACCTTTTTCAAGATGAAAATCACTAAATGAAGTGAAAAAAAAGTATATGGGGTATTCAGTACATTACAAGCGAATATAAACAGACAGGCTGTGTGTTCCTATAATACAAATGGTCTATAGCTGCTCTTCTGTGTCCTGAAGCACCGAATGGTGGATGGTGCTAGAGATATGCCTGGGACACCCAAGGAGCTCAAGGCTGAGGCTAGAGAGGACAGTGACCGAGACAGTTGATATAAATGTCACCCAAATGGATAAGGCTTGGGTATACATTCTTCTGATCCAAACTGGCATGCATATTTGAAAGTGCTTTTGAGTTCTATGTGAAGGATAGCTGAACTTTCCTTGGTATGGATGTGGGCTGTCTTCATGCTAAGGTTTTTGTTCTAATATCATTAAAGCCTTGAGCCTTGTGAGCTCTCATTTTAAAGCAGTTCCATTTACATGAGATAACTAATCTGTGATTAACAGAAGGAAAACTTAAACATGTAAGTATTTTCTATTATGACAGTTTTGGTCATATATCTTAAAAGTTTTAAAAATTAAGTACTAAAATATTTATGATCCTTTTGTATTCTTTGAATTTGGTACAAAGGAAAACTAATAACCTAAAGTATTATCCAAGTTTTTACCATAGTAATAAAAATCTCCACTTTTCTATCTTATATGCTGTATTTAAAAAAAAATACATGTAAAATGATTTAGCAGTTTTCAGATGGAATCTCATTAAATCACTTCTTTCCAGGCTTGTTGGGGATGGCTGACCACTTAGTATTTGATTGCATTCTCATGAGCTTTGTTTGTGTGTGAGATTGTTATCTATTACAGATAATACATACCATATGTATATTTTTTTTTCCCTTTAGAGTTTTTTTTTTAGAACTTTACTGTTTGATAGTAGAGACTGATTGTAAGTTTATGATACCAGGAAACTACCAAAGGAAAACAAGATTTAAGCTGAATAACTTTTTTATATCTGTTAAGCTATATTTCTTTAGAAACAAGTTTGTCCTAATAATTCTTTGGAGTTTGAACATAGGAAGCTCTGTACTTTGTTAATTTCTTGGGAAGAGGATTGGTATGGGATAAGACCAGTCTCTGTTCTTTCTAGATGTGTTTGTTCTATCTATTGTTTAATAGCTTTAAAAACTGTCACCATGAAACTTGGTAAGTGGTAGGTGTTTGGCTATACCTTCTTATGTAAAATGAATAATGAAATCTTTCTATAATATCATAATTGTCTGCAGAGTCCTTCA
Source organism: Uromys caudimaculatus (assembly GCA_028551405.1). Taxonomy (NCBI): domain Eukaryota; kingdom Metazoa; phylum Chordata; class Mammalia; order Rodentia; family Muridae; genus Uromys; species Uromys caudimaculatus. Next base: position 29,691,120 of record CM052701.1, on the reverse strand, counting down.
ATATCTCCTAATACAAGTTTTGCATCTGATGGCTCCCCATCTCCACTAGGAGGAATTAAGAGAAAAGCAGAAGACAGTGACAGTGAGCCAGAGCCAGAGGATAATGTCAGGTAAAGCCGTTTTTTGGGTAGCACTTTGTTAGCGAATTGCTGAAAGAGATGTGGTCTAATTAATGCTATTTAGCTTGCAGCGGCAATGCCTTCAGATTCTTGTGTATGATCTTTTTATCTGGCAGTAATTAATGTGGAGAGTTAGAATAGTCACTAATTCCAGGGAGATGTGTAAGCTATTGCTTTTAAACCCAAGTATCTAGATTAGTGTGCAGGCAGCTGTCTGTCTTCCAAGCCGTGTTCCCTCAGAGACCAAGCACTAGATTGAGTAGGCACGAATATTTAGTTCCGATGATACCATCTGAATGTTACTGTTTAGAGATTAAATTTTCAGGTTGCTTAACCTAGAAAGTTCAGACACATTTGGACAATAATATAGTTTGCCTTAATATTCTCAGCTGAAATAGTTCCTCCTTGAAATGTGCAGAAATCATTTTAAGAGATAAATATGTACTTTTTAAAAAGAACTATGGAATTGCACGTGTGCAATTTTGTTGCATGACAGGAGTTTCCTTTTATTGCATATTTAAATTTTATAGTGGAAAACTTTGGGTTTAGAAACTGGACTTAGAATCATTATTTTAAAAGATTATTAGCCTCTCTTATACCTAGGTCCAGATTACCCTAAGCTTTCTGTACAAAGGAAAACAATTTTAAGAATTGTAGCTCACTAAGAATTTAGGAAAATGGTGTGTTTCAAAGTTCAGCAAGGCATGCTTATTGTACAGGAGATAAAATGTGGATTTTTATTTATGATTAAGAACTTCATGTGTAGGTCATATGTGGCTTTACTTTTCTAATACCCTTTAATATCAGCTTAGTGAGTAACCATGAGATAAACATTTATTTAATTCTTGCTATAATTTAGTTTCTACCATCTCTGTCACTCTGGGTTTTCATCCTAAAAATTTTCAATTTTCTTTGTTTTTTTTTTTTTTGTTTTTTTTTTTTTTGTTTTTTTCCTTAATGTGTTCTAGCCTGGATGTATGTCTGTGTACCATGTGTGTGTGCCTGGTACCTGGAGAGGCCAAAAAAGGTTGTCAGGTCCCGTGAAATTGGAGTTACAGGTGGTTGTTGGGTGCTGGGATATGAATCTGGGTCTTCCAGTGCTCTTAGCTGTCTCTCAGTGGCTGTTCCCTCTTTTTAAAGGCAAAATCTCACTGTCTAAACTTTGATTTGCATTGAACTTGCATCGTCCAGAATTCTGGGATTAAAGGCATGTGATATCTTACCTAACTAGATTGTTTTTTGTTTATCATGTAGTTATTATGACAAACACTGGTTTAATAGGTAGCTTGATTTATTCGGTAATTTATTGTTTAATACTGGTGCTCAGGATAACCAAGGTAGAACTGTTCTATCAAGAAATGATTGAGGCTCTTGGCATTTGTTTCATTTATATTTTTATGTAAAACAGTAGAGTTAGAGTAGAGGCCATATCTTCTAGTTCTGTGACTCCTTTTGGTTTGGGAGGATAGTATGTTCTCTACTGTTACTTCGTTAAAGTTTGAGATTTGTGCAAAAATCCTTAATGAAGAATGACTTGATGCTCTTGGCCAGTTTTGATTTTTAAAAAGTGTTCTTTAATTTATTCTTGTTCTTTGGATAAATCTTTTAGAAAATAAAAATACAAAACAAAATACATTTCTTTGGGTAACAATTTATAGACTGGAGAGATAGATCAGAGGCTAAGAGCATGGGCTGTTCCTGCAGAGGACCTGGGTTTGAATCCAAGTACTTATATGGCAGCCAGCAACCAGTCTGTAACTCCAGTTCTAGGAGATCCAGTGCCTGTGGGCATGAGACAGGCATGTGGTGTTTAGTCATACATTCAGGCACATAAATATAAAATGTGATTGTGTGTTTTCATTGCTAAGGATAATAAGTGACTGCTTATAGGTTATACCAGAACACAAGTGAGGAGATATGAAGAGAGAACGCAGAAATAAATCTCTGTCTCTAAGTAAGACATCAGAACTCTTAGTTGAAAGATGAATAAGACAAACAAGGATAGAGAGAAAAGTTATGTACACAATCTTTGCCCATTCCCTAGATTATTTTATGCCTTATTAACATTTAAAATAACTACCACTTTAAAAATGACTTAATAACTCATACCACTTAGTATATTAATAAGAACTTTGAGATACAAAATGATTCAATATTTTAATCTTAGAACATAGTTTTAGAATTAATAAACAATTAAAGCAAATTTGGAAAGCAGTATTAAAATTGGCACAGACAAGTATCCTGTGTTTGCTCAATGAGTGATTATCCTTTAAATGTATTTTCATAATGTGCTTATCAGAGTCAGTATTTGGGTTTCTGATGTCTAATTATCTTTAATTGATAATTAAATTGATAATGCTGAAAATGGAGTGTTTAGAAAGTTAAATGAATCTGTTAGCTTTTTTTGTTCAGCTTCTTCAATTTCCCTTAGATATTAAACAAATAAATTGATTTAGTTTGGGAATCAGTAGACAGTCTATAGTCAGAGATGAACTAAGCATACAGTTACTCTACCTGGTTTAGGTTATGGGAAGCTGGTTGGAAGCAGCGATACTACAAGAACAAGTTTGATGTAGATGCAGCTGATGAGAAATTCCGACGGAAGGTTGTTCAGTCCTATGTTGAAGGACTGTGCTGGGTTCTTCGATATTATTACCAGGTATCAAAAGAAGTTTTCCTCCTAAGTTTGTGGCTAATCATTTTAGAAAACCAGTAATTTCTATAATTGTACCTAATATTGAATATCCTTAGATGAAATCTACACTTGTAGTTTTAAACTTTCTAATAAAAATTATTACCATGAATAATATTTGTAAAGACTTGGAAGTTCCTTAGGAATTAGTCTATCAATAAAACTTGGTTCTGTTGTGTTAAAGGATTTTAAGGATCACAGTGTTTGAGTTGGTCTTTAATATTATTAAAATGTAACCGGGTTTTGGTTTGTATGTTTGTTTGTTTAAAGAGTTTAAAACTAATTGGGCATTTGACAGTTACTAAGTAACTAAAGAAAGGATGCAGTGTGTTACGAACCAATAAAAATTAGAAAGGAATTTGATGATAACAATTCTCCTAAAATACTATGATTTTACATAAGATAAATATTAATTGTGAACTGGTCTGTATCTGACTTGAACCTTTTGTTTATCAAGATGCCAGGTTGGTGACAGATTAGGTAGACACACAGAAGATTGTAACACTGATGGACCTTATCTGGTTTCATCTTAAAGAGAATAAACTTAAGTTTGGTGTCACCTGGGGATAGGTGAATTGGGTCAGTGTGTCCAGTTCGCCGAGTAGTGGTGGGAAGATCTTCTTGTTTTACAGCACACTAGAAAGGTTTCTCTTTTTTCATGAGCATTACTTGCTTTTGATTTGTTTTTAGTATATTTATAGTCAAGAGAAAGTTGCAACATGGAAGTATAATAGTAAATTTTGGTTGTTTGATTTTCAGCTACTGTTGATGTTCCCAGCTACTACTACCTGTTCAGTAAATAGCAGGTGAAAACTGTTTGGTTTTATTCGATGACAGGAAGAAACTCTGGGATTGGAAAGAAATGTCATCAAATATATTTTAAGGATGAATATCTTAATGAATTTGTATTTGTAAATATAAAGTTTGATATTAACTACTGATTATTCAAGAAAGTTTACAATATTTTTTAATTAAAGAAACCATTGAAATGAAGCAGGCAGCTAAACAACATTTTGAACTCAGAAAAATCATATTTTACGAATAAAATATTATAGACTGATAGTCATAGTCTAATTTTTTTTTTACCATGTTCATCATTAAGAGTATTTTGCTTTAATTGTCATTAATGATTTTAGGGCTGTGCTTCCTGGAAGTGGTATTATCCATTCCATTATGCACCTTTTGCCTCGGACTTTGAAGGTATTGCAGACATGTCTTCTGAATTTGAAAAGGGCACAAAACCGGTAAGCTTCAAGTTGATGAAAAAGTAAGAATTTGAATTTGATAATAATTGGGAGTTTTTAACCTTTCCTTCTCTTGCAGTTTAAACCACTTGAACAACTAATGGGGGTTTTTCCAGCTGCAAGTGGTAACTTTCTACCTCCAACATGGCGGAAGCTCATGAGTGACCCTGTGAGTCTTAGTGTTTTCAAGTGTGTTAGTCAGAGTTGACTTTACATGTCATAGTTAAAAAGCTGAAATACAGAAAGAGTGTGTTCTATATACTTTTTGCTGCATAATGTGGTATTCTGTACTTTCTTTGTCTCTGAGTTTCCTACCCAGTAAAATAAAACTGATTTGTTTTCAATCTACATGTTATTACTTTGAGACAGGGTACGTGTGTAAGGCTGGCCTTGAACTCACAGATGCACCTCTGACTCCCCAGTACTAGAATTAAAGTTGTGAATTATCACACCCTGCGTAACAATTTTTGTTTCAGCCCTATAACAACTTCAAACATTCTATCTGACTTACCTAAAATTAACTCTAAGCTTGTTCCTTTGTGTTGGTTAAATATTGAGACCCAGCCAGGAAGTAGGAAATGTTGAGTAACTAAACCCTTCACTGCCTGCATATAGTCCATAATTATCAGTTCGAAAACTCCTTTTCTTTGTTTAAAGTTATTTCATGTTTTTTGAGACAAGGTATGTAGCTTTTGTTTTTGATTCTTTTACTTTCTTCCTGAAACAGGATTCCAGTATAATTGACTTCTATCCTGAAGATTTTGCTATTGATTTGAATGGGAAGAAGTATGCATGGCAAGGTAAAATTTAGATATTATTCCTTTTTTTGTTTTGTATGGGTTTTTTTGGGAGGGGGGATGAGGGTGTTTCTCTGTGTACCCCTGGCTGTCCTAGAACTCATTCTTTGTACCTGGCTGGCTTCAGACTCAGAGATCTGCCTACCTCTGTCCTCTGAGTTCTGGGATGCACCACCATCACCTTGTTTACAGTTTTTAATAAAGCTGATCAATTATGAATTCTGGAAACCATTTTTTCATAATTATATGTGAAAAGTAGATCTAAATATTCAATCCATGATCATCAGTGATCAATAGTAATTCTAATAGTAAAAGATGGTAAATAGTAACTTATTGAAATAGGTTAAAATTGAAAGTCTAGTGTTCTTTGTGACTTTTTCAATCAGTAATCCATTGCCATCTTTCAAAACTGCTAAGAAAGAAACACAGACATGCCTGTTTGGGGTTATGGAAACTTGTACAAAAGACAGTAGAAACTTAACAGTTGGCATTTTGTGTTTTGCCTGTGTTTTACATTCCTTGTATGAATAGATTATATAGAAAGGGCAATTTAAAAATTCACACTAAATTTAAGATGTTAGTCACTATGCAACAAAAGTTGGTCACTGAATATAACACACAGTAAAAAAAGAAAACTCGCTCACCAAATTCTCCTCTGACACTTTGTTGTGCTGTACCATTTTTTTAGGATACTAAGCTCAGAATTGTGAGGCAGAAGGGCGTATCATCAATTTACAGATTGAAGGGCTAAGAAGTAGCTCAGTGGGAGATCATTTACCTGGCATGCACAAGTGCCTTTGATCCCCAGAAACCTCACAGCACTCATTCCCCCCCCTCCGAAAAACAACAACAACAACAATAACAAAACATACTGTAATTGGGGGTTAGCTTTTGGTTTAAATATAGTGATAATTTCTTATTACTTTAATATAATGATATTTAAAAATGCATCCAACTTATTGGGGCTATTCCAAATATGCTTTGGTCACATGTAAATGGATTATAGAGTCTCCAAAGGCTTTTGAAGGAATTTTGTAGAGGATGGTTTAATTAAAGAGAAGCAGTGTAGGAAAATGGAGTGGTAATTAAAAGAAGTTAATAAGTAAATATACTTGTGTTTATTAAGTACATAATTTAGTGCTTGCTTAGGTTTACTAAATAAACAAGTAAATATTTAAATATATAAACATACAGATTGCTTGCCAACCTATGTTGTCATAGTTATTATAGTATTTGTATCAATGACAATAAATCTTCTCAGTATAGTAATTTTAGGAATAAGATAAAATAATGCCCAATGGTTTGAATTTCCTCATTTCCTTGCCAGTATTTTTCTCCTCGAATTTGTTGTTGTTGTTGTTTTTGTTTTTTTGAGCTACCCTAACCATTATGAAATGGTAACTAACAATAGCTTTAATTTACATTTCCCTGATGATGGTGTTAGTGAGCAGGTTTTCATGTGCCTTTGGGGCATTTATATCTTTAAAGAAATCCTATTCAAATCCTTTAGGTTGTGTTGGGTTTTAGTTGTTGCGTTAAAGTTTATAGCCTTTAAACATTTGATAATGATTTTTTTATATTTCCTTCAATTTTGTGAGTTATTTTTTCCCTTTGTTATGGTGTCCATTAATGTTGGAAATGTTACATTTTGGTGCTCTGCTTTATCTATTTTGCTTGTCTTTGTGTATCCAGGAAATCATTTGCCAAGTCTAGTATTGTGAACCTTTGCCTATTTTCTAAAACTTTTTATAATTTTAGCTTTTATATTTTAGTTTTCAGTCTTATTTTGACTTAATATTTGTATATGGTATAAGATAAGGATCCAGTCTCATTCATTCATGTGTGGCTATCTACTTTTCTATGAACCAGCTATTAAAAAGGCTTTTTTCTGTTGAATAGTGTTCGTACCCTTTGTTGCAAATCATGTGGTTATTTTTGAGGCTACTAATCTAGTCTTTATGTCTGTTTTTTTTTTTTTTAAGATTTTATTTATTATATATATGATGAGTACACTGTAGCTGTCTTCAGACACACCAGAAGAGAGCATCAGATCCCATTACAGATGGTTGTGAGCCACCATGTGGTTGCTGGGAATTGAACTTAGGACTCTAGAAGAGCAGTCACTGCTCTTAACCACTGAGCCGTCTCTCCAGCCTCTTTATGTCTGGTTTTATCCTAGTACCTTTCTGTTTTTAATGATTTACATGTTTTATGAAGTCAGAAACTTTACTTTTGCTCACTAGGCAATCAGGATTTGTTGTGGTAAATATTACTTTGGTGGTTATTTTCTGCACTTAGACCATATAGTTCCCAAATAAAAGACAATGACCTTAGATTTATAATAAGCCTTAAAGCACTAGAGCTGGGCAGATATCAACCCTTTATGCCATTTTGTCTACTTCCCTGTCAAAATCCCTGAGATATTATTTAACATGTTTCACCTGAGCTACCCCTACTTCAACAGGTCGGCCTTCATAGTCACGCACTCACAATCTACCTACCCCTCGGTGCCTTCTTCTTCCTCTCCTTCCTAATGGTCCCTGCCTGAGACCCCACGCCCAGGAACCTTTGCTTGGCCTCTTCTCTTCTGCTTAACCCAGGCTGTAGACATCTTTATTAACCAGTCAGGGATGACTTGAGGGCAAGTTTATGCAACAAAACTGGTATATGTGAGGATCTGCTCATTCTTGAGGATCTCCTTTTGGGGGGAGGGGACCAGATCTTGGTGTACAGAATTTAGCATTTAAATACAAGCAGCATCAGACCAATCCCATACAAGGATTTTTCTAGGGTATTTTGGGTCTGTACTAATTAACACTGTGACAAAATCCTTGACAAAAGCAGCCTAAAAAAGGAAGGGTATATTGTGGCTCATGCCTTCTGGGACTGAGCCTAGCCCAGGAGAGGGCGGGGGAAACCAGGGGGAAACCAGCTATCTGGTTACTTACCGTCGCTGAAGTCAGAAAGCAGAAGATGAATGTCAGCTCCTCTTCTTGTTATTGGGGACTCCTGCCAGTAAGAGAGAGCTTCCCACATTGGGGGGGATTCTTCCTTCCTTAGTGGAAACACCTTTACAGATACACTCAAAGGAGTGTCTCCCAGGAGGCCCCAAAGCCAGTCAAGTTAATGGTGAAGATTAACCGTCACAAGGTCTCTTAGAAAGTTTATGTTTTAAGATGGCTTAAATGTCAGTTTCTTACTATTTTTTAATATTTTATGTATCAAATTACATTAATATTTTCAGTTATACTCCACCCATACTACAAAAATGTTGTCAAATTTAGTACTATTAAGAAATATAGTTTAAAACACAAGTTTAAAACTTACTGGAAGCAATGTTGATATATTACTTGGTAAAGTGTTTACTTGAGTTGATTATACCTTAAAAATGATAGGAAGAGAAATATAGCTGGTCACTTTTTAAAAAAACAAAAACATTTTTGAGTGTGTGTACTTTGAAAACATTATATATAATAATTTGATAACAATATTGTGATTTTATACAATTTGTTACATATGTAATAGTTTTGATTTCTTTATGTTTTATATATGAACAGACAACTTAGGTAATTTTGTCAAAGTTTCATGATGGCAGAACCGAGATCTGAGCCTAGGGAGTCTGGTTCTAGAGGAGTTCTCTTGGAGTGACCGCTAGCTGACAACAGCTATGGCCTGCGCTGGTTTGGGGGGAATGAGAGGATTAGATGAGGTAGTGCATGGACCACAGTGGTCAAGGATGAGTTATCCGTTCTTCTCATGTTTACTACCAGCACACTACTACTAACCATTTCTTTCTGCTCCAGGCAACAAAGGTGATTTGTTCCTTGGTGATTTTATTACTGTCAGTGGTACTGCAAGCTGTTTCCTGATCAGATTCATCTTCTGGAATGAATATTGTAGGACAGTTTTGTTATAGGAAAGCCTTACAGAGCTTTCTTTAAATCCTAAGTCAAATGGGTAGAAAATAAAAGATAAATAATGATTTGGGTATTTGCTGCTATATTTCTCCCAAGTGTATGACTGAATAAAATTTGAACTACTCCTTTCCCTGTGTTTACCAATAATTGAATTAGCCTTGCACTTTTAGGCACTGCAAAATTTATACCAGAACTTAGATTCTTACATGGCAGTAAAATCAAATGCTTCCTTACTGAGAATATAATAGTAACTAAGTTAGTAATTTCTGCTTTGGAAGCCTTTTCATTTCTTAAATTTTCAAATACAGTAGTTTGGAGTGGTGCTTTTTTTGGAATTGTTTAGTTCTATTTCACATTTGTTGTTGTTACTTATCTTTAAGTTTTATTTATCCCAAATACTATTTTTTTCTGTATTCTAGCAGAACAAAGATGTGGTTCAGTAACTTTTTTTTTAATATTATAATAGACACTATATTAATGAAGGTTTCCCTGAAAATGGTAACTGTAGGCTCAAGTGAAATAATGCCCCCGGGGGGGTACACTCAGGGGGACCATTTCCAGCCCCCACACGAACAGTCTAGTCTGTTCCCAACTAGTAGTAAGTTATTTAGGCAAAGCTCTAAAGAATGTTTCAAACAATTAATCAGACTAATTATAAAGAGTGTTATGGAAGCCTGGAAATTAAAGGGACTTTCATGTAGTCCAGAAATAGTAGTCCTGGGTATGTTGGGTAAATGACATCATTTTACAAAGAATCAGGAAGGGCCAAAGGACAAACTCAAGCTCACGGAAGATGAGCTAATAGTTGGCCTGAGGGCATTAGTAAGGTGAGAACACTGTAAGTATGAAAAACATGGGGACATTTTTGTCATTACCATCACATATAGAAATATTTACATTTGAGTTTTGGCTACACGACAGAGTTCAGTTCCAAATGTCTTTGTGTCAACAATGATAGTTTACTAGAATGGTCATTTGTTTTCTCCAGGCGTTGCTCTATTGCCGTTTGTGGATGAGCGAAGGCTGCGAGCAGCTCTAGAAGAGGTGTACCCAGACCTCACTCCAGAAGAGAGTAAGTCACGCCACCCACTTGGTCAATGTGGAGTCTGCCCAACAGAGACTTCATTTCTGTATAAAATTAGACTTTCTTCCATTTGTAAAGTTTCTCATACAGGCAGCATAAGTTACTGATTTTCTTTTCTTTTTTTTTGAGACAGGGTTTCTCTGTATAGCCTGGCTGTCCTGGAACTCACTCTATAGACCAGGCTGGCCTCGAACTCAGAAATCCACCTGCCTCTGCCTCCCAAGTGCTGGGATTAAAGGCATGCGCCACCATGCCGGCAGATTTTCTTTTTTATAATTGACATTAACTTTGCTTCTTAATCTATTATCTGTAAATTGAGTACTAAATAACTGTCATTTTTTGATTCAGAGGTATTTACTAAATGTATTAAAGATTAACAGTTGATCTGGGCTTTGGTGGCATAACCCTGTTATCCTAGCACTGGGGGGGTAAGGCAAGAGGATTGCTGAAAGTTCAAGGTCAGCTTGGGCTACAGGATGAGACCCTCACAAAAAGGTTACAGTTCAAGAATGTCTCTTGAGGTATTCTAAGCAAATAAACCTAGGAACGAGCAGGTATCATGTCTAACAATATGCATTTTAAGCCAAAACTAGTGGAAACATGAAGGTGCTCACTTCATACTGATTAAAGAACAAACATCAAGAGGATGTTAATATTCTAAACCCTCAGCACAGTGCCTCCAGTTTGATGGAATGAGTACTGTCGGAGGTAAGGTTACAAACAGAGTAGCCCCAGCAATCCTGTCAAAAAATATCTGAATTAAATGACATCCTAGATCAAATGGACTGAGCAGATAATTCATAGGACATTCATCCCATCCAGACTACAGAATACACTTATTTCTTAGCAGACCGTAGAACTGTCTTTAAAATAGATGATATATTAGAATACAAACCAAGTCTTTAAAAAAAAAAAGGGAGATAGAAATAATTCCTTGTATTTTGTCTGATCTTGCAGGAATAAGACTATAAATCAACAGTAAGAGAAACCCTAGAGCATCCATAAACTTGTGGAGATTAAATAAGACACTACAGAACAATGACTGGTCCTTGAAGAAACTAAGAAGGAAATAAACATTCCTACGTTAATTAAAAAAAAAGAATCCTCTTTGACTTTCTGATTCTTAATGACATCCACATACAGACATACTACTGCCTCTTAGGAAAGCATTCCTCATTCTCGCCATCTGCTTTTTTCCTATTATCATTCAAAGGATTAACTTTCCTTGAAAGAGTTGAGTAAAACAAGCATTTACTCCTAGAGGGCTAACTTGAAATGTTATTCTGCATAAAAAGTAGCATTTTATAATTATGGCAGAGTATTTAGATTGTGGAAATTGTCAAGCTGAACTCGGTTTTGAAAATTTTATGTAGTATCTATAACAAATCTAAGAAACTGTTGATTCATCTTTGTGGTTGTTTGTATTTCCTTAGAGAATGCTTATGTCTTAAGCAAGAAGTCAACTACTTTATAACTAAGAAAGTATTGTCCTTTTTCATGCAATGTGTCCAAGTATGTCTCAGCAATGACCCCTCTATTTGGTCATTTCAAGACTCATTTCAGAATAGTATTTCTTCCATAGAGCCACACATCATACATTTAATTCTGTTCCTTATAAAGTGCTTTTCTTCAATGTGCTGAATTAGTTTTAGGATATAGATGCTTTCTTTTGTTCTAGATTTACAAAGATAAGTTTTATTAGATGTAATTGCTTGACGGTGGTCTTATGCTTTTTTATTTAGACAGGAGAAATAGTCTTGGAAGTGATGTTTTGTTTGTGGGAAAACTTCATCCACTACGAGACTTCATTTTAGAGCTGTATCAGACAGGTTCCACAGAGGTACGGTATTAGTTTGTTTAATAATTAGGAATACACAAGTTATACAAGTTGTAGGTTTTGTGTGTGTGTGTATAAATTTTGTAATGCTAAGTATATTTATGGTATTATACAGCTAGCATCACTGTCCATCTGTAGAAGTTTTTCTTTTACCCACACAGAAATTCTCCCCATTAGACAGTATTGAACAGCATCTCCCCATTCTGTGATCCCACAGAGCCAAGTATTTATCTTTCTCTATGAGTTTGCTTATTTTTGGTACCTCATGTAACAGGATTCCAATGGTATGAATCCTCATTAGACTGCCTTATTTCACTTGGCATGTAAAAGTTTATCCATGATGTAGGCATGACCAAAATATCATTTCTTTATATGACTGATTCATTTTCAATAAGAAGCAAATGCCACACTTTATCAGTTCACCTGCGGATATATCTTCAGTTTGTTTGCTCCTTCACCTTAGTTTGGTTCTTCTGAATTACAGTCCTAACTTACGTGAACTTAAGGTGCACAAATATCTACTGCATCCTTGTGGTCCATTCGTTCGGTTATATTATAGAAATGCGTTTTTTCACAGCCAATTGATGTGCCGCCTGAATTATGTCACGGGATTCAAGGGAAGTTTTCTTTGGATGAAGAAGCCGTTCTTCCAGACCAGTAAGTACCCACTTGAATATGAGTGAGACGACTAGAACAAAACTTTGTTAGCTTTTCCTTTTTGTCTGCTATCTTATTTTCTAGTAATACTTGCTACTGTGAAAGTTATACTTACAACAAATTCTGCTGAACTTAAAGTAAGGACATGGTTTCCAAGGCCAGTTTTAACATCTAGCAGCCTTGCTGCCTTCTGTGGGGCTTTCTGGGTTCCTGACACTAAGGTACCTGCACAGTCAGAGGTGATGCCGTTGCTACTCCTGTTCTAACCTCACTTGCTTTTTCCATTCTTTTCTTGAATACAGTGTTTTCAGAGGCAAGGCGTAGGATAAGAAGCAGAAAAGACTACTGAAATAAATAAGCCAGATTTTTAAGATTTTAAAAGTGTAACAATGATACTTTTATTTCTTTTAGTTTGGCTTTGTTAAAGTTGTTTTGCATTGAAATATTATTTATGCTAATTTAGTACTTCAGAAATTTTTTAATAGACAGATACAGTCAGCATACAAGTACTTCAAAACCCTTCATAATTTTTCCCTCTATATTGTGTGTGTGTACAAGTGTGTACATACATTAATTTGTCTAGAAACTAGACAGCTATATTGGATGCCTTCCTCATTTATTCTCTACCTTTTTATTTCATTTTCTTTTTTGAGATGTGTTGTCTCTCTCTGATCCTGGAGCTTTCATACTGGCTACACTGGCTGGCCAGCAAGTACCTGAGATCCTTCTGTTTCTACCTTCTCAGCCTTGGTTTTACGAGGACAGATTGCTCTGTTCAGTTTTTACATGGATTAGAGCTCAGGTCTTCATATTGTATATAGCAGTTTACTGACTGAGTCATTTCTTCAGCTCCACTGAATAATTTTCAAGAATGTAAAAGACTTCTGAGACATGAGTTGTTTGACAGTTATTCAGGGCACATATTCAGGAGGGGACTTACTAATCATAGAGTGTGTTGGATATTTCAAAGTAGCTATAATAGAGTACCATATGTTATATATGATATAGTATCATAATACAGTAAATGGTAGTTTATGAGTGATATTGATACTGAGACATCATCATAACTTTTTATTAATCTGTTTATTGACTTCTTGTGGTTTACAGTTGTATATCTCTGGTTACTAGTGAGATTGGCCTTTTTTCTAAATTTTTTTTTTTTTTTGTCCTTTTTACTTATGTGAATTCTTATCTATGTGTGGGTAAGTGTATGTGAGTGCACATAGTTGTGCAGGCCTGAAGAAGGCATCAGAATATCCTAACCTGGAATATAGGAGGTTGTGAGCCTCTTAACATGGGTGCTGACAACTAAACTTAGGCCCTTCAGAAGATCAGTGTTTCCTCTTAACTGCTGAGCCCTTTCTCCAGCTCCCATTCAACCTTTATTATTATTATTGGCTAATCTCTTCCTGCCCCCTTTGGATTAATAAGGGAAGGGGAAGTGTCTTTGGCTGTTCTGTTTTACGGATTCTAATAAACCCTTGCCCATAGTTGCTTTCACTTATAATAAAACTGGATCATCTTATAAAGATATATTGTTTTCATTAGTAGATTATAATGATTTTTTTTTTCAAAAGCCTGACAAACAGCATGTCTTCCTTGCCCACAGAGTTACAGTATGCACACAGGTGATTTTTCTCATTTCTCTTTAGAACAGTATGTTCCCCTGTGCCCCTGTTACGGGACCTGACACAGAACACTGCAGTCAGGTAAGTTTTGTAGAATTCAGAGCATTCATCCAGGGCACAGCTTAGAATTTACAAGTGAATTTTAACAGATCTTTAATTTACAAGGAAATGGCAGTGTTAATTCACAGTTCTTTGAGATTTGAGAGTCCTTGTGTTGCAGACCTCGGAGCAGAGCCTCTTGACTTTAAATTATGTATATTGTTAAGGTTACTGATTTAACAAGCATGCTTATCTGTTTTCTGGTTTCCCCTGACAACCTCTGATTCTTTCAGGATTAGAAAAGTGGGAGGTAGAAATGGGGTTTGTGAGTAGCATGTCATAAAGAAGCAGACAGACCTTTATACCACAATGGCTCACACTGTTTCACTCGTTATAATTATTACTATAATTGTGGTTCTGCCGAATTAGAAAATAAAAATATTATGTAGCATATTTTACTTAAGTCTAGATGGGAAATTTATCTCTTTAGCATCTTCCATTGAGTAAAACATAACATAATTTAACTGCTGTAAATAAAAAGTCAGTACTCTGCTTTTTGTTGTGGTATAATTGCAAATCTTGTTGCCAGAATTTATGCTGTTATCATTTAGGCAAGACTAAAGCAAATATATTAAAGGATTTGGTAAATACACGATAATTCTTAATCTTTCTCCCTGACCCATTGTTAAAATTGTATATGCTTTCAGGAGATACTTTAGATTTTAATTAAAATTTCTCATTGCAAAATGTAACCAGTTTAATTGCTGGCCTAAATGGATTTAATTAGTAGCTAATTGCCATTCTAAAAGGTCGTGTGTGTGTGTTTGTGTGTGTGTGTGTGTGTATACACTTTTTTCTTCTGTTCCTCTTTATACACTTTGTTCTCACTCTCTGTCTTAGTGCTCTTTTGTTAGTGTGAAGTACAGACTTTAAAGCCATGCTCATAAGCCCATCACAAACAATCTGGCTCTGCCACATTAATTGTGGACACTGCATTAACCTGTGGGATCTCTGCCTCTCATTGGTGCTTCAGGCCAGTTAATTACACTGGTTTTCTTTTTGAACTGTCACATTTTTGTTTGTACTAGTTGGGTTTTCTGCATTTTTCAAAGACCTTACTACCTAACCCTCTAGAAATAGTTAATTCTACTCAAGCTTTTAATTAGGAAAGAGAACTTTTCCCAGAGGAGAGTGACAGATCAGTGGATGAATCCTGGAGTATTGTGAGGTGATAGATGCTGCCTGCTAGTTCGCTGTGTTCTGAACCTGAAGGGCCTTACAATGTTTGATGAGTGAGTTCACTGTGTTCATTAAGTTTACAAAACAAATCCAAGATCTAGGTGCAAATTCAGCTATATGTTGAAAGTTTAACTTCAAACATGGAACTTTTTGAGTTAATTTTGTAAAGATTTGTGGAAAACTTGAGATAATTTTTATCTTTTTTTTTTGTTTTTTTGTTTGTTTTTTTTCGAGTAAGGATTTCTCTGTGTAGCCCTGGCTGTCCTGGAACTCATCAACTCTGTAGACCAGGATGACCTCGAACTCAGAAATCCGCCGGCCTCTGCCTCCCGAGTGCTGGGATTAAAGGCGTGCGCCACCACTGCCCGGCAATTTTTATCTTTCAATGTAATTTTCAGCATATTTTCTGAGAGATGGTGTTGAGACCATGATCCAGTTTTCTGCAGTGGTGTGTGTGTGTGTGTGTGTGTGTGTGTGTGTGTGTGTGTGTGTGTGTGTGTGTGTGTACATGTGCAAGTTGCAGTTATATTTGTTTGATAAACGAAGATCAAAAAATAGAACGTTCCAGTCAGTGTCTCCTTCCATGCTTGAGAAATTCTTTCCTCAGATTGACTTTGGATTGGTTCCTGTCATATCTGGTCTTATCTTTAGTATTGAGAAAGTGTGTTATTACACAAATTACTAGGGTACTTCAAGTTCATCTCTTCAGGAAGGATTGCTTTTTTTTTTAATTGGATTGTGTATAAATGGAATTTTAAATGTAACGATTACCACAGAATTTATAAGGCTCACAGCTGGCAGATAAGTAAGTATGCATCAGAAGCCTGAAGGACGTGGAACACACACTCAGCAGCAGATTTGATGGTGGGAAACACTGGGGGGAGCTGACACTGCCTACAGGCCTTTGTACAGCATGGGGCTAGATAACCTCTCCTGATCGAATGCCACCATTCTGCAAATTATTTAAGTGCTTTAAGATGTCAAGTGTATGAATCATCAGAACTTCTTGCAGGAATAGTTTGCACTGCCATGCTGGTTTATTATTAATCACAGAGTGTATAGGAAAAGGTAGAAGAAAAATGAAGCTCGTCATTTGGAGTTTTCTCCTTGCTTTGAAATGCTGAAATAGCATTTGCCAGAATAATTTCTTTTTGTTTTAAAATTTGTTATTAGACATGCAGGTACATGGTGAGTGCGGGGGTGGGGTGTTGCACAAGCACATGTGTCTGTCAGAAGACAGCTATGTGGAGCATGTGGTGTGGAGCTGGGTCTTTTCTTCCACCTTTATGTGGGTTCCAGAGATTAAATTCAGATTGCCAACTGTATGCAATAAGTGCCTTTACCCTCTGCACCATTTTGACAGCTCCCAGAATAATTTTAAAAATGAACTAAGTCAGAAGAGATGTCATGAATCTACATTATCCTATCTGGCATACAAATAAAAATGTTAGTTTCCTTATTTTCAAAGATGTTAAGGATTTATACTTTTTATTTATTTCACCTGTATCATATTTGTGAGGCAGTTAAAATGAGAGAAGTATAACTGGCAAGGAAGGGGTGTGTTATACTCTGAGCTGGTAGGAGGAAACCAATGTTAGGTAAAAGCAAGTGAAAATATTCCCAGGTGCATAGGGTTGCATGGAATAGTGTAACTGTGAACGTGGTTCTCTACTCGGCTCAGCAGCCCGTTGAGTCTGTAGGCTGGCCTGGTTTAGGTGTTTTTCTTTGTGGCAAGGGTCCTACCATAGATATACAGCCTTTCTGCCACTGGCCATTTCTATACTGACTTTCCTTTTCCTTGGTCTTAAGTGAGGGTTCAGGTGCTCCTACTTTTTTTAGTGTTGCTGCTTCCTCTTCCTAGATAAATTGTGCACAACTGGTTTCTGTTTCTGGTTGTGGAGATTGTAGTTGGTCATATGTATGTTTCTTTTCAATACTCTACCTGAACAATTAAAAAATAATAAACACCAGAGAAGTGAAGGAACATGAAATGTTTGGACATGTATAAAAGATTATCTGTAGCCAGATACATCAGCAGGTAAACGTGCTTGCCACCAAACCTGGTAGACGGAGTTCAGTCTCTAAAGCCCACATGGAAGTAGAGAGCCAGATAGCTCCTACAAGCTGTCTTTGCCCTTCACACTTGTGCCACAACAGCATGTGTACTGCTGCATACATAATAAATCAGTAGATGAAATGTTCTGTTAAAAGCCTTTTGAGCTGTAATAGATTTTTCTCCTCTTTGGATCTTGCCTAATAGGTTTTTTTTTGCTTTAGGAATTAAGTTTGTGCTGTGGCTAATGTTACCACATTGGAAACTACATTTCTAAAAAATAAAAACAAAAAAGACCTTAATATACAGTTTTAGGAATTACTTAAAATTGTAAAAGTCTTTAACTTTAGGAGAAAGACTATTTTTATTATGGCCAAAGAAAAGAATGATTTAGTCTTTAAGGTTATCTTTGCCCCCTGAATTAGAATGTCAACATTTACTTTTAGGTACTTTTTCTTTCTTTAAATGATTTGTACTATCTTAAATATAAAAATTATTGTGTGGGTGTGGTTTTGAGAGAAGCTTGGGGAATTATTTCCTTTACTGCATTGGAAAATTTTTCCTTCAGTGCATGAGTATGGAAGATGAACATTTTAAACACTTAAAGGAATGGCACATAAAGTAAATTGCATATTTTTGGTGAGTAAGTGAATCTGATATTTCCCAAATGTTAGTTTCAACTCTTAACTAAATCTCACT
The DNA here is from genome assembly GCA_028551405.1 of Uromys caudimaculatus. Classification (NCBI taxonomy): domain Eukaryota; kingdom Metazoa; phylum Chordata; class Mammalia; order Rodentia; family Muridae; genus Uromys; species Uromys caudimaculatus. The sequence continues at coordinate 29,673,115 of CM052701.1, read as the reverse complement.
GTTACTTACTCAGTAAGGGCATGCTGGTGCATACCTTTATTCCTAGCACTTAGGAGGCAGAGGCAGGCAGATCTGTTAAGTTTGAGGCCAGCCTTGTCTATAGAGCTAGAGGAAATGATCTTTTGCACCCCAGGACTGTTTTCTCTTCCTGGGAGCTTGTTCTTTGGCTGGTTTTCTTCATTTTTCTAGTTTCAGGTCATTCCATGTATAACTTGCTAATACATTTGCATCAGCCTATCATTTGAACTTAAACATCCTTCTGGTTTCATCTCTACGTTCCACTGGCTTCCTGACTAGCTCCATATTATTTCAAATGCCTAGTGAAGGCTCTTGCCTAAACTGTCTAGGCTTTCTCCATATGAGAATAAAGACTTGAGAGTTTAGACATTTGTTGTATGTAACTGTAGAATAGTACTAGCTTTGTGTGTTCCTTGGGAGAATTCAGTAAGTACTCACATTTTTGTAGGGTTTATAATTCTCATAAATCTCTATAGAGAAGGACTACTTCAATTAAATTTTTCTTTGGTCTTGGGAAGAAGACCATGTCTCTGTTCTCTTTAAAAAATACCTTTGACTTGAAACATTTGATTTGTGTTTACTTGTGAGTGTACTGCAGGTGATAGTTCTTCTTTTTGGGCTGTGCACATCACAATTTAAAAATTCCCTGTAAATGCAGTATACCACTGTATGCATCACATTTATTTATCATTATTTGTACAAGGACATCTTAGTGACTATATCTTATTTATTTAGAATATTGCTGCAGTAGATGTGGAGATGCAGCAGTTTTTGTTTCTTTTATATACCTGGCAGTGGGATTGTCTTATAGGCATTGTGTCTTCTAGGGTTTTTTTTTGTTGTTGTTGTTTGTGCTGTTGTTTTTGTTTTTGCTTTGTTTTAGAATTGTAAAACTTTTTTCCGTAATGGAGCTATAACATATATTCCCACAGACAGTATGTGAGAGTTCCTTTTCCACCCCAAGTATTCAGGAGGCTCAGGCAGGAAGATCAAAAGTTTATGGCCAGTTGGTTTGTGTATGTAGTGACCAGCAATTAAAACTACTAGAAAGGGGTAAGTACTTCAGGATTTGGAGTAGGCAAAGATTATTTTTTAAAAATGAGATCCTAAATTCACAGGCCACAAAAGCAATGCAGCAGGAGTAAAGTGAGCCTACAGAATGGGCTTCCTGCTACCATTTTCAAAAATTAACCCATTTTAAACATCCCCTTTCTATATCCTCACCAACATTTGTTACTTTTTGTCTTTTTAATAGTTAAGCTGTTATACTTGAGTGGAACAATTCTGGTTGATTTGAATTCCTTGCTGACTTGTGACTCTGTTTCCCTCATATAATGCTGGTCATTTGTCTTGTCTTTTGAGAGATATCTAATAGCCTTTATATTTTGGCGTTTCATTGCATACTCCAGGCATTATAGCTTCTGTCTGGTTAATAGTCTGCATATACTTACTTCCATTCTATAAATAATCTTTGCCCACTCTAACTCCTGAAGTATTTTTCCTATTCTAGTAGTTTTATAATCACTGGTCATATATTTGTATCTTTTGAGTTCATTGTTTAAGGTGGAACATGGTGTCTAGCTTTTATTTTTCTACATATGTATATACATTTTCTCAACATTATTTGTTGATGCCTTTGTCAAACTCAGTTGGCTATGAAGACACAAATTAATTTCTGGAGTTTTTTGTCATGGTCTGCTGGTTTCTGTGTCTGTATTTTGAAGTCAAGATCTGGGGTATGTCAGCTTTGTTTGTTTTTGCTCAGGATGCTTTATTTGCTGTGGGTCCCATGTTGATTATGTGATTATTCTTCATAATACTATGAAGAATGGTATTTGTAGTTTCATGGTTATTGCTTTATCATTAAACTGCCTTTGGTAATATGAACACTGTAACAATATTAATGGTTCAATTTCTTGAGCTTGGGATTTCTTTCTAGCTTTTTGTATATCCTCATATGAACTTTTTGTCACTATGATATAATTTTGACAGCAGATATATTTTACTTTCTTGGTTTACTTTATTCCTAATATTTTCCCCCTTTAAAATGTTGAATGTTGGGGATGATACTGCCTCTAAAAATGCTTTTTTTTGTGTGTGTGCTTGAATGTTTGTGCAAGTACCTGAGGATGTTAGAAAGGGGTGTTGGATCCTCTGGAACTAGAGTTACAAGTGCTTGTGAGCTACCTGCTGTGGGTACAGGTCCTCTGCAAAGAGCAGCAAGTGCCTTTAACTGCTGAGCCATTTCTTTAGCCCTATGAGACTGCTTTTTTAAAATATGTTTTTCATCAAGAGTTTGTTACTAATTGGGGGCAGGGGGGAGAATTCTCTTGTGTGTGTGTATTGATTTTTGTATCCTGTATCGTTACTAAATTTATCAATTCTATTGGGTTTTTGGTAGTCTTCAGGGGATTCTTTATATAAGAGCATATAATCTGACAACAGTAAGTTAGCTGGCTTATGATTTTTTTTTCCACTTTGGATGTCCTTTATCTCTTTGTCTTTATTACCATAGCAAAATTATGTTAGATAAGAGTGGCGATCCTTGTATTCCTCCATCTATCAGAGGATACAGTCAACCTTTTCCCTTTAAAGCTTAAAGTTGGTTGTGCTTTCATATATAGCCTTTGTTATGTTGACATATTTTCCTGCTATGCCTAACACACTGAGGGTTTTTATCATGACAGAATGTTGGATTTTATTGGATGCTTTTTTAGAGGATCATACTGTTTTGCCTTTCACTTTGTTAATGTAATGCGCATTAGTTACTTTCTTATTGCTATGATAGAGTCCCTGAAACAAGAGAATAGATTATTTGAGCTTACAGTTTTAAATAGTTTGGACCATGGTTGTTTGGTCTCACAAATTTGGGCAACACATTATGATAATGGAAATGTGTAGCAGAGGAGAGTTGTTTTATTTCATGACTAACCCGGAAACAGAATGTTGCAGGAAGTAGCCATAATGCACGCCCACAAGGACCTGCTCCCCAGTGGCCTCCTTCCTCCAGGTAGGCCACCCCCTGATTTCTACAGCCTCCACAAGTGGTGTTACCATCTAGTGATCAACATTCAAATCATGAGTGTGCGGAGGACATTACATAGTCAAACATCCCCAAAGATAACTGCCTTTATTGACTTGTAAGAATGCTCTTGCATCTCTGGGATAAACCCTACACGGTCATGATGTTTGATCTTTTTGGTGTGCTGTCAGATTCAGCTTGACAGAATTTTGTTGACAAGTTTTATGTTATGTGTTCATCAGAAATATTGGTTTGTATGCTACTTTTGTGTTTTATGTCTTTGTGTAATTTGGTGTCTAATTAATCCTAGCCTCATAGAATAAATTTTGACATAGTCTCTTTTTTCAGTCTTTCGAAATGGTTTGAGTAAGATTGGTTTTAATTTCAGGTGTTTTGTAGATTTCTGCAATATCTTTTTCTGCCATTCCATAATTAGTCTTATTTGTTGTACCTTAAATTGCAGCCCCTTGTGTATTTTCCTTGGTCCCCTGATAAAAGAATTCCCTTACCCCCCCCAACTCATTCATGTGTGTGTGTACCTTTGTTTATAGAAGGCAACTGCACACACAGCTTTAACTTGTCATCTGTTCTGTGCTTTTTATTGCATGTCTACTCTCCTTATTAATAACAACTATGAAACATTTTTTATTTCTCAGTTTAGAAGGGGAGATAGGCTTGGTGCCTAATCAGTCTGTGTTCAGATTGCCACCCTGATGTGTGTGTAATTGGCAACCTAGCAGATTAGAAACCTACGGAAGGAAACAAGATAGTTGTCATAAGGCTGAGTACTTGAGAGTATATATAGCAGGTTTTCCCTCCTTGTGTTTGCAAAGCCCTGGTGACAACAAATACATAATTTCTGTGTTCAGTACAATATTCTGAAACATTTCACTGCTCTTCCTGTTTTGTCCTCTTTCCACCTTGCCCAGTAAGACACAATAGAAATAAATGGCGAGACGGAAGATGAACCAACTGACTTAATGAAGTATTGTTCAGTGGTTTCTTGTGCTTGTGATAATTTTTATTTTAAGTGTGATTTGTGTATGTAAAATACACAATTGAAGTCTCACTGTGGTAATTTTTTTTCTGTAACACATGGACCCTAGTTGTAAAAATGGTGATACTGAACAAGAAAGAAAAGAATTAGCTGACTCAAAATGTCAACTAAATAATTCAGTAAGAAAAGAAAATTACTGATTATAACAACTGTAATCATAAGAGTAATTTGGAAAAATATTAAAAAGATAGGATTGACAAGGAGATAGTGATTACACAGAGAAAATCGCAAGTAATAAATTGAAACATGTTTAGTCTATTGTGTATATATTTTACACATGTCATATTTTGTTATTAATTTTTTTCACCTGTCTTCCAAGGAAGAACCTTGTTTCTTTAACAAGTTGTAATTTAGATTATAAATTACAATATGCTGAATAAGGATGTCATAAGCATTCTTGAGTATAAACCTGATATATAACTAAACTTCTAGAATGGCCATTGCTGAGTCAGAAGGAAGACTTGGACATATACTTAACAATTTAGAGGGCTAGATATATACACCTAACCAACACCAGAAAGGGAATTTAATTGAACTATTCAGTGTGGCTTTAAGTGTTAACCAAGACTTATTAGATCAGGGTGTGTGATTCTAGCAATGATGTTTAGTGAGGCTGTTAATAATTGTTTCTGCCATAAGTTGCTGTCTTAGTTAGAGTTTCTATTGCTGTGATGAAATACCATGATCAGAGCAATTTGGGGAGAAAGGGTTTATTTAGTTTACTCTTCCATGTCACTGTTCATCATTAAAGGAAGTTAGGACAGGAATTCAAAAAGGGCAGGAACCTAGGAGCAGGAGCTGATGGAGAGGCCTTGGAGGAGTGTTGCTTTCTGGCTTAGCTTACTCAGCCTGCTTTCTTATAGAACCCAGGACCACCAGCTCAGTAGATGCATCACCCACGGTAGGCTGGGTTTTCTCCCATCAATCACTAATTAAGAAAATGCCCCATAGGCTTGCCTACAGCCTGATCTTAGGGAGGCATTTTGTTAACTGAGGTTCTTTCTCTCCTCTCAGACTGTAGCTTGTGTCAAGTTGCTTAACTATTTGTGTACACATTTTATATTTTGTTATAAATTTTCTCAACTTTTCCAGTGTTATACTGGAAATTCTTAAGAATTGGGATAATGTCTTATTTTTCTGTGATCATTTTCAGTTATCTAGAACCTGGCTCTTTCTATAAAGTTACCTGAAGACAGTGCAATAGAGATCAGAGGTAGTTTGGTAAGGAAGATATTTAACCATTTGGCAAAATCATTATCTAAGATAACAATCTGGACAGTTTTCAATTTTAGTTATTCTATTTAGACATCTTTGTTTACTGTCTTTGTTTCCTTGAAAATTAAAACCAATGACACTATCAAATCATTAAAATTTTCATTGTTCTCTTTCAGTATTAATTTTAAAGATCCACAGTTTGCTGAAGATTATGTTTTTAAAGCTGTAATGCTTCCAGGAGCAAGGTAACAGCAGTAAACTACCTACCTAAGATGTGTGCTTTGTGGCAGTGTTCATCCCTGTATCCTAAATAGTGTATTTTAAATGGCCAGAAAGCCAGCAGCGGTTCTGAAACCTGGCGACTGGGAAAAATCCAGCAATGGGCGGCAGTGGAAGCCTCAGCTTGGCTTTAACCGGGACCGGCGGCCTGTTCACCTGGACCAGGCAGCCTTTAGAACTTTAGGGTGAGTTGTGTGGCTCCTCTTTGTCTATTATGGTGTGTTTGTTGTTGTTTTCTTGACTTACTCCGTAAACAAGTCAGTATTTCTGCTACAGATATTTAAGAGACTCTACAGCACAACCACTTTCTATGTATATTAGGGGTTTTGATAATCATCTTTTTCTCCTCCTCCCTTGTCTGTCTGTCTGTGTCTCTATTGAGACAGTTTCTCTCTGTAGCCCTGGCTGGCCCTGAACTCACTACGTAGACCAAACTGACTCTAAACACCCAGAGATCCACTTGCCTCTGCCTTCAGAGTGCTGATTAACTTTTCTTCATTTTAGATGTTCACTTCTATATTTCTTTTCTTTCTTTCTTTTTTTTTTTTTTTTTTAAAGATTTATTTATTTTATGTGAGTACATCGCTGTCTTCAGACACACCAGACGAGGGCATCAGATCCCATTATGGATGGTTGTGAGCCACCATGTGGTTGTTGGGAATTGAACTTGGGACCCCTGGAAGAGCAGTCCGTGCTCTTAACCGCTGAGCCATCTCCCCAGCCCACTTCTATATTTCTTTATGTATTGATTATATGTTGCATGAAGAGTCTATTCTCTCAACAGGTTTTTTTCTAGTTTTCTAACAGACAAAGGAATGAAATATTGTCTTTACTGTCAAGAAGGTTTGGATTTGTCATGTATTGTTACAAGAGTGTCTTTATGAAGTATTAACCAATACATAAATAAATAATAAAATAAATGATAATAAAATAAATAATTAAAACAAAGACACCAGACTCTTAAATTTTGTTTGCCTGTGCATGAAATGTGGTATATCGTTGTTTGCATTGGCATTTTTCTGCCAGCTAAGATAATGTTTATTTGATCATCTGTATTTCCTATATAAATTTGTAGTTTTTATCTTTTACCCTTATTATCTGTTGAATTGTCTTTTTCCTAACTGTAGAAGAAACTATATTTAGAGTACTTTGAAACAATAAAAGTTCAGGCTGGAATAAAGAAGAAGGATGGTCTGGGGTGGGTATGCCTATAATACCCCCAAAGCTCAGGCAAGTGCTCAAGTTGGAAGCCAACTCAGGCTACAGAGTGAGACCCTGTCTCAAAGCAGCTTGCTGGAGGAAATGTTAATAACTCATAATTCAGGAATTAAAATGATAACTCATATATAGGTATGTTGCTATTAATGAGACATCTAAAGAGTAAAAGGTAATTCAGGCAGAAAGTCTCTGGCAGCATGTAATTTATATATTAAATAATAAAAAGTTGTGGCTTAGAGGTTAAGAGTAGAATTCAGCCTCCTTTTTCATAAGTTTCTTCCTATATTTATAAAAGTTACTATACCACTCTACACGTCAGTTCCCTAATATGTAAAGTGGATAATAATTGCACCTACCTCATGAAGAGGTGGTGGCTTCAACACCATGTCAGCTGATACTGTTAACTGTTTAGAAACTTCTCAGTTCTTGATAATAAAAGAAACTTGTAACTTTTTTTTCATCATTCTTAGTCTTTTAGAAAGCAATATTGAAGTGCTTCTAAGTAGAGTTCCGAGTTTCAAAGATAATATTTTAGCTAAATTCTTATTACTTGGAACATACCTTGAGAAAATAGTTTAAAGTAGCAAAACTGTACACCTAATGTCTTGTTCATCAAAATATGTAATACTAGCTCTAAATGAGAGAAAAGGTTTAGTAAAATATGAGACACTAACCTAGTGAAATAGTCTAAAGATTGCATGTTATTGTTATTAAGAGTAAAGAAAGCCATAGAACAGCATTTGAGATAGTAAATTAAAGTAACAAAATATAGAATAGTGATTAGTAGTGGCAGCAACTGAACAGATCCTTGAGGAAAAAAGCCAACCATATTTAAGAAAAAAAGATTTGTTGCCTTTTACAAAGTAATTAGGTGCTTAGAGGATTATGAACATCTTAATGTGACGAACACTGCCCGTCCCCATTACCCTTGTACAGCTCGGAACTTTACTATAATTACAAACCTTATTTTTATATTAATCAGGTCTAACAATAAAGAGGAAACTACCAGTGTTTGATTTATCAGCTTAACGTATTAATATAATATTACTCTGTATATAGCTCTCTATTTTTTCTTATGTAAGGTTCTCTTTTACAGCCATGTTATACCAAGAGGCTCGGGGAGTGGTTACAGCAACACTGCACCACCACCTGCCAATTACCAGGGGAACGTATACAGGCCACTGCTGAGAGGTCAAGCTCAGATCCCAAAACTTATGTCAAGTAAGTTTTTACTGATTGGTTATTGTATATTCTAAATGAAGTATGACAACAAAGGCTGCTTTCTCAGCCTCACTGCCAAGAAGGAGTGTTGCTTTGATGTAGAGGTAGAATTACACATTGTTAGAAGATTTGTAAGGGAATACTTTATACAAATTCTTTCAAATACTTTCTGTCTTGTTTGTATTTAGCTAACTGAATAAGACGAACTGAATTTCTGCCTTTTCTTTATTTATAAACCTATTTCTGAGTTAACCTACACAGGAAGAGGTATATGTAGTTGATTTGTGTTTATCCATTGATAAATAAATATTAAACAGTTAAATAGGTTTATTAAATATGAAATAGTGATCATTTAGATGCTGAAAGACAAAAGTATTCCTATCTTGGTCCAAATTCTATGTTAGTTTTACCTAACATACATTAACTTAAGTAGTAATATCTCTCATTTGAGAAAACCTTGGCGTCTCTTTCACTCCTCAAAACTTGAGTTATAAATAGTTGATGTTAACCATAAAAGAAGTAATATGATATTTTAATTGCCATAGTAATGATACAAAATAGTTGAGTGTTATATGCTAGGTTTGCCATTGATTTTAATTTTCTTCCCACCTAATGGTACTTTTGAGATCCATGGCTGTGCTTGTTCATCAGGAAGATACAGATCATGTGCCAGGCTCTCTAAGTATCTTCACATAGTTGCTAACCAGTCAGACAAGGGCAGCATGAGGGAGAAAAGCAGTTGGCAAGAAACTAGCATTTGTTAAGTCTGAAGGGCATTGACACTTAAAAATTTATGCTTTTAATATTTGTAATATTTTATAAATTAAATTTCAAAAGAAGGGTGGGAGCTAAGGATGTGGCTCAACAGTAGATCCCTTATCTTGCTTGTCAGGGTCCTATGTTTGATCTCTGCTACTACCTGGAATAAAGAGTGCTGCTTTAATGCAGAAAACTCACAGAAATCTTTAAATCTCTCTCCCTTCTTCCTTTCACTTCTTCGCCTTTCCAACTCAATTGTTGTTGTTACTATTGTTTTATTTTTGAGGTAAGGTTTTGTTAGCCAGTATGTAGCCCTAGTTGGCCTCAGAGTTACAGAAATTCTTCTGTTTTAGCCTTCTGATGCTGGGACAATGGGCTTAATCCACCACATCAGACTTAAACCACTCTTTCTTGATCCAGATAACATCTCAATACTATATACCATAGAGCCAGGCATGACTTTTAGCTATGTTGAGGAGTTAATAAAGTGCCAGGTAAGGTGGGTAATTGTTGGGAAATGTCTGTGCTCTGTGCCTATCATGGTTTTAATGTCAGTTGATTTATAGACCTTTTTTTTTTTTTTTTCGAGACAGGGTTTCTCTGTGTAGCCCTGGCTGTCCTGGAACTCACTCTGTAGACCAGGCTGGCCTCGAACTCAGAAATCCGCCTGCCTCTGCCTCCCGAGTGCTGGGACTAAAGGCGTGCGCCACCACTGCCCGGCTATAGGCCATTTTCTAACTTGAAGCACAGACTTTTTGGATATAGTACATGAGAAGAAATGGGTTCTGAAGGTCTCATTTCTCTCAGGGCCCACTTGTTATCAGGTATACTGTCTGATTGTATGATTTTGCTGGTTTGCATGACTCTCTGAAATTGATTACAGTGTCATGACTCACTCTTAAAGGACCTGGTTCAATTCTCAGCACCTGTGTGGTAGCTCACAGCCATCAGTAACTTCAGTTTCAGGGGATCTGCCATTTTCTTCTGGACTTTGACAGCATAACATGCACATTGTAGACAGATTTGTGAAAGTAAAACATCCATAACAGATAAATAAAAATAAATCTTTGCAAACACACACACACACACACACACACACACACACACACACACACACACAAAAGCATAATTGTGAAAATAGAAAAGATTGTTCAGTGACACCAAAAATCAATTGCTCTGGGTTTACTAACACACATCTCTAATCCTAGCAGCATTGGTGGAGGAGGAGTCCAGAAATCAGGCCAGACTGAGCTGCAGAGGGAGACCTTATTTCAAGAGAACCCAAACCCACAAAACAAAACCTAAAACATCCCTCTTTGGAAAGTGTTAGCCTAGCTAGGTTAGTAGTACTTTGCTTAACAGGAGCCTATAACCTATAGAACATCACTCATTATAAATTTGAAGTTTTGGTTATAAACTTCTATTTTAGTAAAATTGAAAACTAAGCCACTTAATTTTTCAAAAGCACTTTTAGTGTCACAGTAATTTTCCTTAATGTGGTGTGGTGTAAAATGCACTGAAGCTAAACTATTTGGCCAAACGGCCTCTTCTATCAGTTGTTTGCCATTGGTGTCTCTTATTGTTGGTCTTTAGTTTACCTTTAATGTGACAATTTGGGTCACATCGTAATTCTTTGTTTTTTGATAACTTTTTGGAGTCAGGTGTAGCCCTGAGTACTCAATATGAATAAACCATCAGTTTTTGCATTCCAGAGAAGGTGGCACATGACTTCTCTTCATTTTGATCAGTAAACTTGTCATTTAGCTGCATTTGAAAAGTGGTCTGTTATTACTACAATCAGTAAACATGAAATCTTTTCTGTGATTTCCATGCTGATTAAGTAAATTGTCACTTGAGAAGCTGGTTATGTGGCCTTAGAACTCTAGAACGGAGACACCTTAAAGGCCAGAGGAAAAAGTTAGCTGCCCCTCCTTGTTCTTGTACCTTCTGAAGTGCAGTTCATTGTCTCGTAGGTTTTTTTTTTCCTCCCACTCAAAAAGATCTTCTGTTAGAGTCATACAAATGAATGGTGATAAGTTTGTTTTACTGTCTACTTCATTACTTATAAGCAAAGAAATATTTCTACTTTATGAATACTTAAGGGCTATGTGTATTACTCAGAGCTACATGAAAAAATTTGTTTAAAGGTAGCTTTGAAAAAATTTATGGCTGTTTTGTTTTTCTTTCTGGATTAAAAGCAAAGTATGTTTACTAATATATGACAGAAAAAAATTTAATTTTATATTATTAGCTCAAGTTTTAGCAAAACAGCATGTATTTGCTAATGCTAAGATTATGTGAAAAAGGGTTGTTCTGAAAGTAAGAATTATATATGGAAGCACGTGATGTACCTGGAAATGGTGACCTGGGAATGAATGTCACAATTTTCTAGCTCTTAAAGGTAGACTGTTAGGAAGTGTTCACCCTTGATGCTTCTTTATTATTGGTATTAGTTCTTGAAAATAATCTTATGCTTAATTTAATGTACATCATGTTTGAATTTAATATGTGTGAAGAGATGGTGGTGATGGCATTGCCCTCCAATTGTATACTTTCTAGGAGAAAATAAACATTTTTTTCCCTTCATTTTCAGAAAACATTAGGGTAAATGGCTCTGGAAAGTTTGTTTTAGTGTACATCTGTCTTTTTCATTGTCTTTAGTTGATCTTGAATAAATCGGGGTTTTCATGTGAAAGCTTTACTAAGTCCTGTAGAGAGTATGCGGTCTGTGACTGTTAGGATATACCATGGAACCAGACTTAGAGAATTAAGTCTTAATGATAAACATGTTTCCAGGGTGAAGCACAGAGGCATGCAAAGTAGAACTGAACAGCGTCTGAATCAGAGCCATTCTGTTGGTTTTGTTTTGTTTACTTTTGTCAGTCTATTACCTAATTTTGTACATGTAAAGACATAAAAAAACAATACAAGTTTTGAAACATTTTAAATGATTCTTACTAACTTTTGTATACCATCTGAGTAGGTCATTGGTCTTTAACAAATTTTAACAAAGTAATCAGAAAAAGTACAAATACATGTTTTTATTTTCAGTGGACTATTTTCTCATAGATTGCAAGTCATTGTTTAGTAAATATCTTAAGTTTTCTATCTAGGGAAGCCTCACAAAGGAAATAATTGTCATTCTTATATGAACTTCTAGGCTTTACCCGTTTAAGGTTTCCCTTGGGATTAAGGTTTAGTTCACTTGGTAATTGTCTAGCACAAAGCCATGGGTTTCATCTCTCAGCACCGTGTTCACCAGGCATGGTACTGTTGCTCACTTCTAATACCCAACACTTAAATAGCAGAGGCAAGAGGATCAGAAGTTCAGGGTCATCTTGGCTACTTAAGAGTTTGAGGCTAGCCTGAGATACATGAGACCCTGTCTCAAAAAATAAGATAAAATACTGATCTTTCTGACAATTTATAGTCTGTAGTACTAAATCATTCTGGTCCCAGAATGGGCAACTTTTTTCTCCCATTTCTGTGAACTTTGTAATTAGCTTCCAGAATTTCCATTGAGATTTTGAACCCTATTTTATATCTTGGACCATTTGGAAGCTTTTTCTACATTGTGACTCAGCTTTACTGCTAATAATATCATTTTTACGCAGTAAAACAGGATCTCTTTCAGCTAGAGAGACTACTTGGCTTTCTGGTGAAGGACTTCCTCTTCCTTCCTAGAGGAGCTCCTAGTTGGGTGCTGGAAACTGCAGGTTGGTACCAGTCTTTGGGTAGTATGCCCATATCTAGAGAACAACCTCAGGCTGGTTTTCTCAGTCTTGTGGAAGATGGGCAGAAAGCCCAGAGCAGAGGAGGCCAGCTATGTCATGCTACAGTCGTCAGTTGTCACATACTTTACTTGGCCCATTTGTTCTTTATGAAAAATTTAAAAGCATTAGTTCTTTTGGATTTTTTTTCTTTGTAAAACCAAATTGTACATTTTTGGTTCTTAACTAGGGCTAAGCTTTCATTTCTTCATTGCTTTAGAAAGCTATTTTGAAAAGCATGGTTTTGGTTTGTGTTTCCATTAAAATGTATGCCTGAATACATTATGGTAAGCTGTGTTGTCCTTGCTCTTGGCAGTCTGGAGATGGCCACTGTCCTCACATAGTGAATACACAACTTCTATATCTAGCTGTTTTAATTAGGTCACAGCAGACCTAATTAATAATTAATAATTGCAAGGCAGAAGCCAGGAGTAGGGGCTGTTTGATACTGCCTCTTTGAGTGCTTTAAATGTGAGTGCTGTGCCTGACAGGAGTTGTTGGACCTTTCCTTCCTTGTAATGTTCAGTTTGTGTAGAAGAGCAGCAGCCATTTGGTTTTATCTAAGTAGATAAAACTGCCAGTTCTGCTTTGCAATAATGGGGTGGGGGTGGGGGTGTTAATGATCAGGAAACTATAGAGAAATAGGTGGTTCTTTCATTAGCTTTTCTTGGTGTCGTATGTGGGAGAGATTGTATGCTTTCTATTTGATGCTGTTACAATTGGTACACTCATGAGGAAAATGTCATAGTTCTATTAGAATTAATACTATTAGTTCAGTGTACAGTCCTGGAAAAGGCTGAGATCCTTTCTTTCTTTCTTTTTTTTTTTTTAATAACATTTAAAGTACACATGTAAAAAGTCTATGTATGTGATACATAGCCACACACTACAAGAAATGAGAGAGAAGTGTAAGTATGGCTAAGGTTTTTACCAAAACTGCCTTGTTAGCAACAAAAATATAACCACGAAAGTCTGCTAATTCTGTTGGTTATTTTTCCATTAATGGCTAATTCTGATTCTAGCTTGCTAACTTGGTTTACATGCTATCTCACTCCTTTTTCAGGAACTTCGAATTATAACCCATGTGAGCAGGTGATGATAGAGATTACTTTTGCAAGTGTTTTGTGAACTCCTCCCCATTTATTTTCCAGATATGAGGCCCCAAGATTCCTGGCGAGGTCCTCCTCCTCTTTTCCAGCAGCAGAGATTTGATAGGTAATGCTAAAGCCTTCCTGCTTTAAACGCTTCCTCTATTGATATCTGGGATGCTTGCTACTTATAAATGAAAACCTACCTGGTTTAAAATAATGCTTTTTCTCACCCCAAATATTTTTTCTTGCACTTGTTTTTAGGAAATACGTAATTAATAATTTGAATTAAATGCTCTTGTTTATATAGTTTCCTGTGTTTCTTGGTTTTCTTGGACTTTATTTTATTGATGTGTTGAGGTACTCTTAAAAAATGCAACACAGCTTAAAATTGTATTAGGTTTTTGTCAAGCTAGACAAATTTCTTTTTAGCAGGGTTGTGCAGTTTAATGAGGCATAACTAATGGTGTTCTACTTTTATCATGTCTGCCGGCAGCACAGCATTAGTACAGACCAGCTATTGATTCTTACTATAGACCTCTTCAAGTCCTAATCAGCTTCTTTGGTATAACTTTTTCAGGGCTGACAGGCCTATTGTAGGGCAGTGTCACTGTAGGTCAGTAGTTATTAGTTGCCACTGAAAACAGTTTCTTTAACTACTTAAGACTGAACTGAATTAAATGCAGAAGGGACTCAGAAGAGGATTATGGGATCTGCAGTCTAATAAGTACCATGGACTAGGAAGAATGTGACATGGTTTAATAACAAGGGATGTTTGACATGTGATCTGTCATTCATAAGTTCTGTGTTCCTCAGTCAGACAGGCCTGCCAGGAGAAGTCAGATGGGCATGTTATGAATAATTACTCTACCATCTTTGGAATCATTTATTTAAGCGTGTAGTGTATCTGTTGTTCCAGGCTGGTTTTGACAGCATCAGTAAACGTAAAACCAAATGGAGTTTCATGAAAGTAAAGCTTCCTTTTTCACCTTTCCAGTTACACCCTGTTTTTACTTTGCTGAGTTAGCCATTGTGATCTGTTCACATCTTCAGTAAATGGAGTGCAGTAATAAATGGTTCTAGATACAGTGCTCTTCCTGCACACCCAGTAGCTCTTGAGCCTGTCCAAACTTGGCTTCTGTTGTTTTCTTCAAGATTGCTACAAAGATTTGTGTAATTCAGCTGTTTATTGATGATGTCAGCTACCTCATGCAAATCATATTTTAAATTTAGTACAACTGGTAAGTATATGTTGTACATGCTCAACGCATACTGCACATACTATTTTTTTTTTTTTTTTGGTTTTTCAAGACAGGGTTTCTCTGTGTAGCCCTGGCTGTCCTGGAACTCACTCTGTAGACCAGGCTGGCCTTGAACTCAGAAATCCACCTGCCTCTGCCTCCCAAGTGCTGGGATTAAAGGCATGCGCCACCACTGCCTGGCCGCACATACTGTTTAATTATCATCAAAATAGCCCAGGCTGACCTCAAACTTCCAGTCCTCCTGCCTTAGTCTCTCAAGTCTTGAGAGTAGGGATTACAGGTATGCAATACCACGACCAGCTTAACACTGTTTTAAAACAAATAAAGGAATAAATTCTTCTAAATTATTATTATATTTGGTTTTTTCGTATCATTGTTCACTTCTTCAGTATGTTAATAACAATTTCTAATGTGTTTCTTCAGCTTAAGAATTATCATCACTGTGTTAACATCTTCTCATAGATGTGCTGTTAATTTTCATTTTTACAAAAACTGAAACACATTCAGTAGCTTATGCCAAGGTCAGTCTTCCATGTTACTCTTTACCAAGAAATTTTTTAGTAGAACAGAACTCATCAGATACTTACTCTGAGCATAATATAAAGCCACAGCACATCAAAGGAAATGAAGGATCATCCCCCACTCCTGGGGCTCTTTCTGCAGTTGCAGCAGCTTTCCTTCTGTTGTATACACATGGAAAGTCTGTATAGGACTACCATCTGTATCTTCTTCCTTCCCTGCTGTTTATCATTTTCTTATTCTTATTCTACCCTCACCAAGAACTGTTAATTACCCTCACTTTGTGAACCCAGAAGTGAGGAACGTTTTGTTTGTTTTTTGGGGGGATAGGTGGGTGGTGTTGTAGATACATTAAAATCATCCCTGAAAGAAAAAGTTAAAGGTAAGCATTTATAGAATCCTCAACTCTTGTTATTTAGGAAATAGAACTCTTTATTTTTGGAGGTAGGATCTCACTATATGGCCACATTGGTCTGTAACTTGAACTCTTTGTGCCTCAGCCTCCCAAGTACTAGTGAACTAAACCATTTTGTTCTTCTGAGCTTCTTTAGTTAATAAGTGGTTACAGCTTATTTACTCATTTCCATAGCACTTGTCATTCCAGATAGTCAGACCTTACAAGACAGAGAGTAGGAACCAGTTTTACTTTACCAAAAGATTACAGATAATAGATGGTGGTAGTCTTATGAGAGCCAGGTCTTTGTAATCCCTAGTTTAGAACATTTCCAGTGTACTATTTTTGGGCGTTGTTAAGAATCCTGTTAGAACATGACTTGTGAGTGTATCTTGTTTCCTAAACTATAGTATATTGTCTTGAATCATTTCTTTCTTTGGGATAGTACTTAAATCTATATATATCCCTTTGACCTAGAAATACAGTGAGTGGACTGGTGAGAGGGCTCAGACATCAGCCACCAAGCCTGACAACCTGATTTGTGTTCCCAGAACACTAATTCCTGCAAGTTGTCTTCTGACCTCATGCACACATACACACGGGCAAATGTGAATACACAAAAATAAATACATGTGATTTCTTTAAGAAAAAAAAATTCAGTAAGAGATGGGCATGGTGGCATGTATCTGTAATCTGGGCACGGAGGAGGCTGAGACAGAAGGATTTGTCTCAAAAACAAACAAGTCATCTTTCCTTTTCTCCAAACAATAACTTGCCAATGGTGCTGACTATGCGGGGCCAGCCAGCGTTTGAGTTTCTTTTCAGCCTGTACTACACAGCCGTTCACTTTAATTTTTTTACTTGTGATTATTCAACTCAATTATGGGGGGAAAATCTTACAAATTTAGACTACCCAAATTGGTGGGCTTTAGCTACCAATACTCTTTAGAGCAGTAATTTGGAAGCTTAAGAATATTGTTGTCACTGCCTGGCCTTGTCAGTTACCTCAGTTTATAACCACTAACTCTTACATCCATTTATTTATTTAACCTTTTTGTGTTTGTTTGTTTGTTTGTTTTTGTTTTTTGAGACAAGTTTCTTAGTGTAGCCCTGGCTAGCCTGGAACTTACTCTGTAGACCAGGCTAGCCTTGATCTGCCTGTCTCTCCCTCCCAACTGCTGAGATTAAAGGGCTGCATAACCACCACCTGGTTTTTTTTTTGAGACAGTTCCTACTATTTAGTCTTGGCTAGCCTAGAACTTGCTCAGTAGACCTGATTGGCCTTAAATTCACAGATCCAATTGCCTCTGCCTCCAGAGTGCTGGGATCAAAGGTGTGTGTCATCACATGTAGTCCTATTAGAAGTTAGGGTAGGCCAACTTTAGGATTTCCATCTCAAATTTTACAAACATTTTCTCAAAGCTTCAGTTTGCTTATATTTGCAAATTAATATAATTAACATAAAAATGATTGCTTTGGGCAATCTTCTTGCCAGCAGACAGAAAGTGGTAGTATATACCACTGCTACATTGTTCTTTCTCTTTAAATTTTATTACTAATGATTTTCATCATAGAAATTATCTTGATCAAAAACATTAGTGATTATTTTGAACAAAAAGAAAAATTATACGTTTTATAGAAGGCTTTGCCTTCTAACCTATTTTTAGAATATAAAAATGCTTTTAAATTTATAGTTTATATTATGCCAACATAATTCCAACTAAGACTAAAAAGAAAAATTAATCACAGTACAGTGTATGAGTTGCAGTTTTGGTTTGTAGGCTTTGCAGATATATCCCACATTGATGATCCTTGATCATAACCCATTATCAGCAGCTCCCTTACCTCTGCAGAGGTCAGAAGAGACCATCCTTATGTGTGCATGGTGCTGCTCTTCTGAATCAGATCTTATAAGTCCGAACCATAGGCACCTTACTCTGACTTTGAATCCCATGCAATGTGTTGTATTTGAGCTCTGGTTTCACCCCCTTTTTATAAAGAGTAGCTTTGGCCTTCCTTGAGGCTTCAGACAGCTGTTGTCTTTGAACTGTTACACAGAATAATTACTTTGCTTTTTTGTGGTTTTGTTTTAAGAAGGCTTGTTTGTTGTAAGTGAAGGGTGAGCAGAGAGGGTAGATTCAGACTTGAACAGCAACTGTAAGAAGAATTAGTCTGTCCCCCAGTGAGCCCAGCTTCAGGCTTTTACCCTAACACTTTTTCTCCCACAAAGAAGTGAAATTCACATGCTGATATCACAGTGAAAGCTGGCTGGTCAGAACCTTAATGAATATAAGAGATTTTACTGAGGTCTTCTTGGCATCATCTTTGGCCCCAAAATTTCTAATGTTAAAGTATACAGGAACATTTTTTTTCTGTTTATTTTTTGTAACTGTAAATAGAAGTTAAAATTTTCTTACTGAGAAAGTTCCATTTTAAATGGTGATTATTGCCTTTAGAAATATCTTTGTTACATTGTTTATGTGACAGGTTTTAATTAAGTTATGATTTAATGCCTTCTACCTGTTGTGTATCTAAAAGTTAAAATAGGCACTTGAAGACAATTAAAACATGTCTTTCAACTAGTAATCTGGGACAGTAAACTGGGTTATAATAGCTGTTGAATCTGTGTTCCCATGTAAACTGTATACCAAACGCCAGTCAGCCCATGCCAATTAGTGCTCATGTTGCTAGGTCACCATGGTCAATTGAAAACTGCATCAATAGAACTTGAAAAGGTTTCTTCACGATCAGACCTTCTGACATATTGAGCAGAATAATGGATGGGAAAAAACTGCCAAGTCCCCTACCCTGGATTCAAAATACTCAGCAGTAAGAATTCACTTGCAACCTGCAATTAACTAGAAAGAATAGAATCTAAGAATGAGTCCAGACATTTTTTAAAATAAAGCCTCTTTCTTCTACTTGTACATGTTTACTCTTCTGGACAGCATCATAAACGTAATCAGCTTGCTGATTGTGGATCCAGATACAAAGAAACTTCACATTTAAAACCATACAAAATATTTTATAAAAATTAATCAGCTGGCTTTAAGCATCCCCCTTTAAAAAAAGAAATTTATTGCGTGTATCCACACTAATGTAGTGGTGGTGGGGTATTACCTCATGTGGAGGTTCCAGCTTGGGTCCTGGGGATTGAACCTGGGTCATCAGACTTGTAAGGCAGGCACTTGGACCCTCTGAGCCATTTACTAGCTGTAAATATCTCTTTTAATAAATTGTGGTATTTTATGAAGTGCAGTACACTTCACTGGTTACCAGAGACACAAAGGCTATCATACTGTATATTCTGTATAACACATCGAGGTAAATTGGGTTGTCTTAAAATTTGAAGATAACCTGTCCATTTTAGGTTTGTGCTATAAAGCAGGCTTCACTTCTGCTATAAATGTCTTTTTACAGAAGTGTTGGAGCTGAACCTCTACTGCCGTGGAACCGGATGCTCCAAACCCAAAATGCAGCCTTTCAGCCAAATCAGTACCAGATGCTCGCTGGGCCTGGGGGCTATCCACCCAGACGTGATGATCATCGAGGAGGGAGACAGGTAATAAATACAGTGTGGGCTGCGGAGGAAAAGCAGGTACTGCTCACTGTTACATTTGCCTCTTAGGACTTAATATTTTGTTACCAGTATTTCTGGAGAAACTGATACTAGAGCAGCTTAGGTGAACTTTAGTCATTATTAAAAATAACATTTATGCCAAGTATCTCACCTAAATAGTTTATAGGTAAGCAATCTTCAAGAATTGCAGCCTAGAAGCCCCTTTTATCATAGCTGTCAGTGGTGATTAACAGGAGTCACAGTCACCAAAACACTTCTTTTTAGCTTAGAGGATATTGTATTCTAATATAAACTAGGTCTGACATTAACAAATGAAGATTGCCTGGAAGCTGAAAGTAAAATAAATAAGTAAAATAAAATAAAATAAAACAAACACAAAAGTACCTGTTCACTGGTTGTCTTTATTCATCGTAGAATTCTCTTAACTGATCGTCGTTGAGTCCCTCCTTATGGAAGCAAATTTCTTTTTGAAGACTTTTCCACACATTTTTCTACTAAATGGAAAGTGCCATGTGATGCAAACGAGCATTATAATTCATAGATAAATGGAGATGATGTAGCTTTGTTAATTCCATTCAGTCTTAGCAATAATTAAAGCTGAGGTCTATTTAATATAATTTCCCCTAGCAGTTTGTCACCCTGAACAGAATTTGTACTTTAATCCAATCTTTGGTAGAGAACAGGATTTGAAATACTGCAACTCTGGTGTGTAGTGTTCCTGGAGTTAGGTGCCTACAGTGACATGAGGAGTTTTAAATTGTTTACCTGGTATTGCCTGCAGGCCTTTGCAGTACTTTGTATATTGGTTTTTCTAATTTCTGTTTCTTACTTTGTGCCCCTCCCCCTTTAATCTAAGATCTCTGACATCGAAGGAAAACCGTTTTGATACCTTAAAAGTGTATATTTGTAAGTCCGTTTCAACTTTACAAGAAAATAGGCCTAGGCCGGGCAGTGGTGGTGCACGCCTTTAATCCCAGCACTTGGGAGGCAAAGGCAGGTGGATTTCTGAGTTCGAGGCCAGCCTGGTCTACAGAGTGAGTTCCAGGACAGCCGGGGCTATACAGAGAAACCCTGTTTTGGGGGAAGAAAAAAAAAAGTAACTTTAATTACTTACAGTTAATGCCAATTTTGTTATAATTCATTAAAATCATTCCATAGAATTTAGATTTTTTTCTACCCAACACCTCTAAAAAGTCATATTAGGAAATTAACTGCTGTCTGTGCTACTGGAGTTTAGATGGCACTAGGAAGTTAAAATAACAGCATTTTAAAGATGAAGACATGAGGAACCGTGGAAGATGCTGTGTGCAGTCACTTCATTTTGCAGTCAGGAACTGAAAGCCTGTGACCTCATAGTTTGGAGGCAGAGCTAGGGACACTGAACCCCAGTTCATCTTTCCTCTGGAAGTGCCCAAGGAGATTTTCCCTTTGGAGGCACTCTGCTGTTTTAGGAGGTGAAATTCTTTGCTGAGAAGATATATAAGCAAGTTGGAAGATTCTTTTTTGGAAATATACTCATTCCTTTTAGTCTTGTTTCCACGTAGTTTTTGTTAAATCGCAACTATTGAAGTTAGAGTTTATTGCTAAAGTGAATCATTCTTTCATTTCATTTGTAGTGACCTTAATATGTCTAAACAAGTCCTTAGCCCACACCACAGCCTCCAGGATCTGTCATGCCATGTAGTGTAAGCTGTTTAAATGATAAAATAGAACCTTGTGTCCTAACTAGGAATTTCCTCTTCCCTTTAGAACCAAACCCGGTACCACACTCGTCCAGCAAATGCTCTTCCCACTGAGCTATATTCCCAAACCTTTAGAAAAGGAATTATGAAATAATTTTATATGGAAATGTTTTGCAAGTGTTTTATTAATGTTTTATTAATGTTCTGTTTTTCATTGAACAAAAAAAAATTCCTAAAGATAACTGGCTATTAGGCCTCAGTCTCTTTCTTTGGTTAAAGAAAGAAAGAGACTTTCCTACCAAGGGCTCAGAATGGTGGGAAAATTTTAAAGTACTGTCCTTACAGCGTGCACAGTATCTGTGCAGGCTCAGACCAGACAGAATCCAGCACGGAGAGGGGAGATAGACACAAAGTCCTTCCCTTAGGTATGGGGCTATTGGCAACTAGTAATCACGGGGAAAGAGAGGGAAAGTTTTGATGGTTTTTGTCTAATTATTTAAGGGTTTAGCTCCTGGTAGGGTATAGATCCTGGTAGATTGACTACTCACCAATAAAGTTACATCACACAGCCAAAAGTATATGGGCAGCACAAACTGTACTTGATGGGTTAAAAAAAGAGACAAAGTTGGGTGGTTTGAGAAGAGTGGGGGAAGGGAGAGAATCTAATCACATTGTTTGAAATTCTCAAAGAACTAATAAAAATATAAAAATAAAGCCCACTGTGTGTACCTACAAGAAGCATTTCATTGTTCATTTGTCTGCATTGTAGGGAGTTTTCCTAGATGTGATTATCAATGCTGTGGAGTTAGTGTTCAATAATTCAACCTTTGTGTGCGTCTTCAGCTTTGTAACAAGCTATGGTGGATCTGTAGGCTTAGAACACATACTTTTGAAAACTTCCCATGTGATGTACCTTAAGAAAAAGTCTACTTCTTCATGAGGTGCTCTTCCACAGAGATGTAAATTTCTGTAGTAGGTGTATTAATCCAGAAGATAAACTCTTTCTTTTGTTTACTCTTTTGCTTACTTTCAGGGATATCCCAGAGAAGGACGGAAATACCCTTTGCCACCACCCTCTGGAAGATACAGTTGGAATTAGGCTTTTATAAAGCATTCCACATTCCTTTCACCATTCTACATTTTTATGCTATTTGTGGAAAGGTTTCTTTCTCAAGTAGTAGTTTTTAATAAAACTACAGTACTTTGTGTATTTCTTTTAACTGTGTGTATATTTTTACTGATCTGATCTGACTGTTTTATGTTGCTTTCCAGAGATGTGTATTGCATAATACAGTGGGTCTGAATTTATTATTGCTTGTAAACACATTTGATGAGATGAGGAGTCCTGCGTTTTCATTATGGTTAAAATTCAAAACAGCTCTATGCTGATTTTAACGCACATTAATAATTAGGTATGGACATTTGAGCTGCACATTCTGCAGACTAGAGCATATATTTCTCAACATTTCTTTGAAAACATTTCATTAAAGTACTTGTCTTACAGAAATTTGTGGACTTTAGTAATAAAAATAAAAATAAAGCTAAACTTTAAAAACGTTGGTGTCTGGTGTCTGATTATCTCAGCTGAAAGTCTTGACTTACGGTGCCTAAACAGACTTATTTACGGTGCCAGCTTACACAGAGCTCAGTTTCTACAATTAGATGTCAAGAGCCAGTCAGTGTCAAGGTATGTTTTAAGAGGGTAGAGTTAGCACTTCAAGAGCAGCATTTATTATATTAGCATGTTACTAATACATCTTTGTGGATATTTACATTTTTACAAATTTCTAATTGTGTTTTAGTTTTAGGGACTTCTAAATCTCTTAGGGATCATTTTTAAAAATTCAAGTTGAAGTTTTTTAGCTAAAGAATCTATACTCCGCATATTTTAAGTGATATTTCACAGTAGAATTCAGTCTGAATCTTATTCCCTTTCATTTGAGCACACAAACTCCCTAAACGCATGTTTAGAGTTCACACACAGCTATTTTCATTTAATTACTAAAACAGACTGGATACCTTTCTGTGAAGACCGAGGCTTTGTCTCAGTTTTTCTAGCCTAATATTGTAAAGTAAGATTTCTTTTTGACCTTCTCACTTAGGACATTTGTTCTTTAGAACACAGCTAAACCACACTTGTTAATATTTTATTATGTGGGGAAAAAAATCCACCTTTGAATAGACAGGCATTTGAAACTGTTGAATTCAGTGCTTATGCTGGTGAAAGCAGCAGGATCATTTTATTATTGGAACAAAGAGTATTCATTAGGAATTATCAACCTTTGTATGTTACCTTCACTTCACATTATAGTAATGAATCTTACTTAATGTCTCTCGTTTTCCAAATATTAAGCTGTCTAGCCTTCTAAATAAAGTACTGTATCTTACAAAGGAAACGTGTCTTTCTTTATATAGTTTCATGGATTCTCCAAACCCACACTAATGCTTTTTATTTCCCCAATCTCCTGGTTTGGGTTAATTTTTTAAATTTTGGTTTTGGCTGAAGGGTCCTGAAGAAGTCTAAGTAAGGGGCATAATGAAGTTAGCTGACAGTAGCTTCCCTCTTGTGAAACAGGTGGGTGTGTCCAGGAAACAGTTCCTGAACCCTTAGATCGTCCTCCCATCTCTTACTGTTAGAAGAGAAAAATGCTACTACTTAAGTAAAGTGCTCAGCACTTCAAGGATATTTACAGATGTAAATGTTCCTTCAAGTTTTAGTGTTGCAGGCAACAGGCTAGTTTTGCTACTTGTATTCCATTATGTTACCTTTGGGGCACCTTTTTTCAGGGTTTCTCACTAAATTGTTCTAAGTCAGTACCTGGAGACATGATAAGAAGACCTAGTAAGGAAAAAGCAACCTCCTTAGCTCTAGAGCCACAAAGGGGTGATGTGGAAGTACAAAACCTTCTGCAAATAGGTATTAGACGGCCAGTAAGCTTTTCTAAGACAAATAGGATGTAATGACCTGTAGGTTAATTTTCTTGGAAAGACCTGGGATACAACAGAGGTGGGTGTTGGTAGGAATCCTCCCACTTCTAAATGGAGGTCAGATGCTGAGGGATTTGGCTATAATGAAGATCGGGAGTGCACAAGGACATTGCGGCCCAGGCTGTGCTGTCTGGGAGCAGAGGGTTGGCAGGGCTATTGAGGGTGAACTGCCCCTCACTGAGAGTCAAGGTTGTGCTGTGTCTGTCCTGATTCGCCTCCCTGTGGAATCTGGAAGCTGAGGCAATTGGCACAGCGTCTCCCCTAGGCCTAGGATTCGGAAGCCTCACAGTCTACCCAGGAACAGATAAATGTGGAATAGAGTGTGTGGGATCTTGGACCTTCAATCTTGGGGGCATTGTAGCATCATTTCTCCACTCCCTGGATGCAGTACCTAAGTCTGCATATTTACAGTTCTCCAAGGCAAGTGCACGTGCTGAACCTGTAAGAAAATCAGAAACACATCCGGCCCCCACCCCACCACCCGCTCCAGATTTCTGCTTAAAGTTCGAAGTCTTGACTGTAACCAAATTTAGCTGTGCCTAGAAATCTAAAATCTAAACAATCTCCAGAGTCGGTCTATCCACAATTAAAGGCCACAGAGTGACTTTGCAACTCTGCCCTGATTCTCAAGACTTCTGCCCATTCTGAATGGGTCAGAAACCAAGGTG
This sequence comes from Uromys caudimaculatus, assembly GCA_028551405.1. NCBI lineage: Eukaryota > Metazoa > Chordata > Mammalia > Rodentia > Muridae > Uromys > Uromys caudimaculatus. The sequence goes on along the minus strand of CM052701.1, from coordinate 29,648,375 downwards.
CTGTATTCCTGGTGACTGTGTCCTCTATTTCTAACCAGGAAAAAGGTCTAGGAACTAACAAAGTAACAAGTGGCCCATTCTTGAAATATGCTTCCTCCGTTCAGCATTAATTCCAACAGATGTTCTGTGGCTGGTTTTCTATACCCTACTTCTGGAATTGGAGTTAAAAGATAACATGCCTTAATTTATGTATGAAATGGCACTACTTTAAGCTTATATAGCCTAACAGTTCATTTTTTGTTAGAAGTTACCTAAACAATTACTGAGGTTACAGAGATTTAAAAAAAAAAATTCATTCCATTTCAGATAAAATTATCTAAAGCAAAACTGAACAAAACTAAAATCCTTAAGTCAGAAACTTCCATCACCATTAAATTTAGAAAAAAATGTAACCTGGAGATCATACAGAACTCTCCATACTTAATGGATAGAGGAGCACTAGGTGCAAATGGTTCCCCAGTCTAGGTATCTCTGAAATTTCTCCAGATAGATACTCACCAGTTCTCACTAGCCTAAAATGGCTTATGTTTTACAAATGTATCAGTTCTCTGTCTTACTGGGCCTGAGGATGGCAATCACAGAGTTTCAAACAAAAAAACCCAAAAAAACAAAAAACCCTAAATTTAAATAACATACAGAGGTCCACCATGATACCTGCATTAAAATGGCAGGGGAATATTATCTCTGCTTTGTCTCTGATCTGGAATTTATATTGCTAGCACATAATGCATTACTTTCTCATATGTACAAATTCATATCTAAAAATCAAATCTATATGCTTTTTAATAGAATTATGGTCCAAATTCAGTTTTAGAACCATTACTGCCCAGTGCAGTTAACAAAGCAAGCCTATGGAAGATATTTGTATTTAGTGAACAGAAATGAGTCTCTGATTTGCTTTAAATTGAAAGTAAACAGCTACTAGCAGAATGGAGTTTGAACACATCTGTGCTGATTAACTCCTTGTTCTGACCTTTAGATTGTAGTTCTAAGCAAAGCCTTAAATAGGACAACTGGGTTACACTCTTACCCTTTCGTATACAAAACATCCTTCTTGTGGCTGTCAGATTTGCACTCTCACACTTTAATTTACATCCTAATGAAGATTACACAGAAATACCTGCAATCCCTGCTCCTACTCCCTGCAACGTTCATCCTGCATTTTGGTTTCCATGCCTCCACTAGAAAAGATGTTAGACCCCAAAATGTTCTGCAAAATATCACATCTGCAGAGTTAGCATTTCTGAAGCCCGGTTTTGCTATGGCCTCTGCTAAACTTTGAGAGGGCTTTGTTCCACCCAGCCGCTGCTCCAGTTCTCCCTCTTGGCTGTGGAGACACTTATCCTCCTCTTCAGTTAATGAGTTTCACCTAGTCTAGCCGCTTGTATTTTTATAAAGGATCTGTGAAGCACCAACTGCAAAAGAAGGAAAAGGCTTTTGCTTTGCATTAATCAGAAAGTGGAATTCTATAGTAAAAAACATTTCTTTTAATGTTTCAGGAATCGAACCTTTTCCTAACGTCAGGACGTGCTCAGTAAGTCTCTGGGTGTAGAATGTTAAGCCCTCTGCAGCACTTACCTCAAGCTTGGGTTTTTTACTACATAACAAGTGCTGAATGGAAAAAGATATGGCTACAGTAAATATACTTTCAGAAAATGGTGAATGGAAGAAGACTGTTTGCTTCTGGTGACATTATTTCCAGTAGATTTCATTTTATCTAAAGGATTCTTTGGAAATATGTGTGTGTGTGTGTGTGTGTGTGTGTGTGTGTAACTATTGTAGGTTTATTTTCTTTAAGGGTGTCACTGCATGCCCACGGACCATAAAGCTATTGCTGTTTTTGTGTTGGTCTGTTAAAAAAATTATTGCAAATGGTGTGAATTTTAAAAAACATTTTCTAGAGGTAGTGTAGTCAAACAGATGAAAACAAAGCACTACAGCATATCAGTAATAGCTTTATCAGCAAAATTAACACTGATTTCTAAGGTCAATCTACTAGTAATGTAAAAAACTCAACCTGGGAGATTTTTTTCTATGTTTATCACAGCTTTTGTAGACTATTTTGTCTACTGAGATTATGCTAAATGTCTTTAAAATTAAATCTCGTTCTCCAAAGTGCACAACGGTGGTTTGATAAAAGACAATCTCTTTGCGCCATTCCCCCTCCCTTTTCTTGCCTTGAAAGGAGCTGGAGTTATTATTTTTTTAAAAAGAATATCTACTTTATAAATTTTGGAGAAATTGCAACTTTGACTTCTATGTACCTTCCTATGCAGTCACTTTGGACTTTCCAGAAAAATGTTCAAACCATGAGAGGAAATCGAGTGTTTCACACTCAAATTTGTTCTAAAAACTCAAATGCAGAAGAGGTTTGGTATCTCTGGTGACCATCTGTTTTGATTATTTGAAAACATGTTCTGCACATATTATTTCTTTAACTTCCATTAATCCTATAAGTTCACACAATTCGGTCGGTTCTATTTCCTCCAATATGACTATTTTAATAATGAGTAAAAGAGCTGTATTTTACCACACTCTGCCAAGAGGAAAAAGAAAAAAATCCCTACCACACTGGAAAAGAAATGACCTCTTGACTTTTAGAAAAAGTACTTAAGGCCTTTATATTTAAATATCCATTTGAAATACTGAAAATATAAATTGGCATATTAAAGAGTAAATACATTTATTTATATGATAAAACATAAAATTGGTGCAACTCCTACTAAGTTCTAAATATGATGGGAACGTATAATTCTTAATTTTTCTGTATATTTTGATAACAATTCAATAAATCACCTTATTCTTTTTGACATGCTTTGAAGTAGATTGGTGGTAATATTGTTAATTTTACTTGCTTGTTCTAGTACTTTGTCAAGGAGTCCAAATTCAGTTAAAAATGCTTTAAAGAGAATAAATACCATGTTTATAGAAGGAAAGAATATGTTTATCAGTTGATTTGGAAAGGCCAGATTCTATATAAAAAGTATTTTATAACCCTTTTTAAAAAATGGTGAGCTGCATCTTGGGGTGGGGTAGGGGTGGGAGTTGTGCTCTTCTAGGATAATATACAATTACTTGGTTGCCTAATAATGGACAAAATATTTTAAAATCATTTAAATATAAAAACGGTAACGATCCATATAATTAGTATTTCGATTCTTTTTATTCCATTCCTCTATTTTACCCAAATGGCAGTTATTCCTCAGCAATCACGTTGCTGTGTATATGATCCACTTTGGGCTACAATTCAATTTACTTTTCAATCAAGCATTAACGAAATTGCACTTAGGGGAGGGGCTTTGCAAATTAATCTCCCAAAATAAATTCCACTTCAAGGATTCATCGTGAAAGCTGGTTGATTTATAGAGATACAAACACCAACAAAGTTTCCGACTTCTAAAACTCTGAGAGCTTTGGTTAGGAACGTGGTGAATGTGGATTTCCGTCGGTTCTTCGCATAACTTAAGAACTTCTGAAAGAAGGGAAATCACTACCTCAAAGTGTGGTGTCACATTATTCGGTCCGGGGCTGTCGCCTTTTCCCACCCCCAGTAAAGAGGTTCAGAGCAGCCTGACCCTCTCCGCGACTCATTCGTTCTTATCTCCATGCACTAAAGGGTCAGCTTCTGTACATTTCCCCCATCCGTTCTTGCAAGTTTCTTGACAGATCCTGCGAGTCGCAAGCCGATCCCTGGGGCTCATCACCACGTTCTGCCATAGAGCAGGTTGGCGCCGAGCACGCCTCCGCCATAGTCCCCGGTGGCCGCGTCCAGGGCCGCTAAGCCGCCCCCGGGACCATGCAGAGCGGGCGGGCTGGGCGACAACTCCTCGAGCTCTGGCGCGGGCGTCGGGGCCTGCGGCTGTTGGCCGCCCTGGCCAGGCGTCGGGGTGCCCGCGCCGTTCTGGCACGGCTTGCCGTCCTTCACCAGCACCGGTACCGCCACGCGGCGCGGCGACGGCGGCGGCGGAGGCGGTGGGGGACCCAGGCCGCCCTCCTGTTGCAGCTGCTGCGCCGCCTTGTCCTTGGCCTGTCTCTTCATCTTGTAGCGATGGTTCTGGAACCAGATCTTGACCTGCGTGGGCGTCAGGTGGATCATGCTGGCCAGGTGCTCGCGCTCGGGCGCCGACAGGTACTTCTGCTGCTTGAAGCGCCGCTCCAGCTCGTAGACCTGCGCTTGCGAGAAGAGCACTCGGCGCTTCCTTCGCGGCGCGGCCGCGTGCAGCGGCGCCAGGGACTTGGCGGCGTCCGCGATGCCGGTCAGCGATCCCATGCCGGCCACGTTCACGCCCGCCGACGGTCCCATGAACCTGGAGACTGGGGAGGGGGCCCAAGAAGGACGGCCGGTGAGCCCCGGGCCTGTGAGAACCGCTCCCGCCGTCGCCCCGCTCGTTTTAAGTGACGGCACGGGGCCCCGACTGGGTCGCGGGACTCCGCGAGCGCCGCGGCCCGAGCCCCACTCCCTCCGCGCGCCCCAGGGGGCTCCCAAGAAACCCCGCGCGTCCCAGGCCGCCCCGCGCGTCCCAAGCCTTGACCCAGAACCTCTCACGAGCCCTAGGCCGCGTCCCAGGAGCCCCCCGCGCGTCGGCCCTCGGGCGCCGCTGACAAGAACGCCAGCACCCTTGCGCCCCGGCTGTGGCGGGAAAAGCCCGCGCCGCCAGCCTGCCCTCAGTCCCGCGCTTCTGGCCCCGCTCACTTGACGAGTAGCGCGGGTCCGTGTTGGCGCCGTACCAGCCGGTGGCCGCGGCCGCCGCGCCGCCCCGCATGCCGTCCGTGTAGGCGGGCAGCTCACCCATGTTGCCCAGGCCGCCGTTGCAGTAGCTGCCCATGGCGCTGTGCGGGAACTGCGAGACGCCGGGAGGCATGTGGTAGGTGGCGGCCGCCGCCGCCGCCGCTGCCGCTGCCGCCGCCGCCGCCGCCGCGTTGTGTCCGGCCATGGCGTGGGGCGGCTGCATGCCCGCCACGGCCGCCGCCTGCGAGGAGGGGCCAGTCGGTGGCGCGCGGTAGGCGGCGGCCCCCAGGGGCGACCCCAGGCCAGGCGGCGCACCGTCCATGACGCCGCCGAACTTCTTGTAGGTCTCCTCGATAGGGCTCAGGATGTCGGACACAGAGAAGGGCGTCGTGTGCTTGGGGCTCAACGACATGGCTCGGCGGACGGCCAGGTAGGGGGGCCCGGGGCGGGCGCGGGCGGGACGCGGCGGCCGCTCGTCGCCGCCACTTCGGCCCGGCGGCAGCGCCAGTGGAGAGCTGTCCGCGGCGCGGCGAGCCCCCGAGCTGCGGGATCTTGGGTTTATTTTAGTCCAGCGCCAGGTTTACGACAGACTCGGGGGGCGGAGCAACATCCTCAACGAGCAAACAATGGTCATTGACATCTTTTTCTCTCACCCCCCCTTCCCCATAACGGAGGCAAAAAAGGTAAAGGGCCAGTTGGGTATTTCTTGAAACGATTACCCCCCCTTTCTATCTCCATCCTTCGCGCTTCTATCCGGGTTACCTTAGCCCTCGAGAAATAAAAACTCAGAAAGACCCACTGAAAGACCCACGCTTGTTTCGTGCAGACTGGGAGTTTTCCTAAAGTGACTTTGTGGCAAAGTTCAGTATAACGTCGAGGGTGGGGGGGAGGACAAACAGCTGTTAAGTTTGGGAGGGTGATGTTTTTTTCAGGGCTCACCTCCTCTCTAGCTACCAGCCCCTCACTGGCTCCATCATCTAAAGTGTTAAAAAAAAAAAAAAAAAAAGGCTCTTGGGTCCCACCATAAGAGCGCATAAAGAGGAGAGGTACAATGACAGTCCTCTGCCATTGTAGGGCTCTCTAATTTATGCATCGTTAGATCCTTTAAAGCATCATTTTGTAGGCAACCTAACCGACACTTCCAAATTAGCTCAAAGTATCCAAATCCAAAGAAGAGGGATAACACACAGAGAGATACTGGCTTACAGAGATGCTGACTTGTAAGTATGCTGTTCCCACTCTCAGGGTAGAAACTGAACATGACAAAGTGTATTTGCTAAAAACGTTTCATATTTATTTTGCACCTTCATTACCGCTATCTTTTCTTTGTCCCCATCCCCAGAATCTGACTTATGGTTTATTCTTCTGTCACTACCCTAATATGAGAGAGGGAGGAAAAGAGAGAGAAGGAGGGGAGGGAGGGAAGGAGGGAGGGAGAGAGGGAGGGAGGGAAAGAGAGGGGGGGTTTCAAGTATGTTTACTTGTTTGTAACTGATCCTTTTGGTGGTGTTGGGAAAATAACCTGTTTAAGGAGTATCAACATTGATGTGGATGTAGAAAGCAGGTTAAAACAGCAGCTCGTCTTGAAAAAAAATGCAAACCCATAAGCTGATTTTTAAAAAATTGTCGTCTCTTGGTATACAAGTGTTCCTGCATAACAAAGAATTACACTTTATGAACAATAAGTGCTGAACAAGACAAAAGACAAAGAAGTGTGCAGGTACTGGTAAAATTGAAAAACATGGGGATGAGAGGGAAACAAAGACACATTTTAAAAGTTTTCCTGGAAACTGGAGCTGAAGAAAAAGTGTTTCTCATGCAAGATTTTATTGTGTCTAAAAACAAAAGAGTAACCACCAAAGTTTAACCTGGCAGCTCATGTCTTGAAGATCTGAGCAGTTCAGCATTATCTTTTTCTTGGTTTCAGTCCTGTGGTTTGAATGTCATTGGTGGTTTTATCTTATTATTCTAATCAACAATCAATGATTCTAATCATTTCAGTGTACTTTTGCAAAGAATCTGCCTTTTGTAGGGAGAAAAAGACCATATGATTACTCATGGAAAGAAAATGACAACCAGAGTAATGGTTAATATTTTAAAACACATATTGTGGGACAAAATGCCAGGTGCTGGCAGTTGTTTACAGACATCAGTTACTGTCTTAACAAGATCAGTACTACAATCTGATGTAATGCTACTTTTACAGGTCTTTCCTGAACTTGAGACACTTGAGCTAGGTCACTTATACTGGAACTGCCTACTTATATTTCTTGAACTAATGATACACACAAAGAAACCTTTAGGAGGGAGGGCACTCAAATGCTGGAATCCTTTTACAATGTGGGTTTTAAACTTTGTTTTACTTTAAATTGTATTCCTTACTACTTACTAGCTTAAAAACAACAGAAAGTAATCTTAAACTTTAAACAAAGATAAGGTAAGTCAATAGTTGTCATAATATCTGTGAATATGAAAGTCTCTTGCAAACCATTATATTTTTCAAGCTTAGACACATTTAAAAAATGAAGCAATTATCATAAACTTAATGTTGATGAGCTATCCAAGCCAGAAAAAGTGGTTATAGTTTTTATTTTTTCAGATGAATTTTCTGTTTTCAAGTTACACATTTTATCTTGTGACATTTTATTTGTAAACCTTCAGTGTGGCAATTTTATAAGTGCTTATACTATATTTTGTTCAGTCTATCAGTGCACTCAGATCTGGAGGTTTCCCACTATAAAATGAAAATATAAAACAAAACAATTTCTGCCAAAATTCACTCTTTGACTGTTTAGGAACATTGTTGGCCAAGTATAATTCCTTTACTAGACATGAAATGTTCTGAAAGAAAAACATCTTAAAATCTTCCACATTTTCTTTGATCAGTTATTTGTGTCTTACTCTAGAAATGTCGTACCTTTAAAGTGTAGTTGCTATTTGGATGTGTGCATATGAGTTTGTTACGAGACTGGAGAATGCATTCATGCACATCTCACGACAAAACAGTTTGATACTCTGTTGAAGATGTCATCAAACTTATTTCATCCAATTATTCTCTGCCCAAATTATGAATGGAAATTTATAGTTATGGTTAAATACTATTGACTATATGCTACAAAAATGTGTTTCTCAGGAATGCTTTCTTGTTATTCCCTGCCCTCCTCTTAGCACTTAGCAGAAAGAAAGGAAAGAAATTCTTAACGAGAATACAGTAGTGGAAAGAGATGATTCTCCCTCTCCTGCTCTCCTCTCCTTTCCCATTTCCTCTCCTCACAACACTTGACATTGTATTCTGCTGGGATTGGCTCTGTGTCTGGAAGCACAATACTACTTTACATACAGGGGACAACATGTGTTTGGTTTTTGGTTCCTTGACTATTTTCCATAGTTCAGATTTTTATAGTTTCACACATCATGCAACACTGAAAACTTACTATGACAGCCTATAGCAGAAAAAGAAAAATTTGCTAGACAAAAAGATTCAGTAGATTCATCTTTTAAAAAAAAAACAAACATTGACACTTATTGAAAATCTCTGATATGTTAGTTAACTTTAGAAACAAAAATCCTAGCAAGAAGCTAAGCTAAACTAAACTAAACTACTAAAATCAGAAGAAAGAGCCTTCCCTGCAATTGGGATTTACTGTTGTCATGCAGCTCAGCCAGAGGGGCCTGGGAAGAGGGGGAAAGGGACAGACCCCCTTTGAAGTAGAGTTCCAGCTAGAACCAAGAGGGAGACTTTGTTTTTCTATGGTGGCACATAGATTGTCAATAGCTCCTGAATTTCTGCATCAGGGTGAACTGTTCTTGAAAATATTACTCTCTGCTGAATAATCAAGAATATAAATGTTGTTTAGAAATGAGACACTTGCTGCACTTAGAATTAGTTTGAAATAGTTGTAAACTTATTTGATTAGTGAAATTCTCATGTTGGAGAAGTAGCTGTAATATAACAGTTGCGATCTTTTTACTTGGAAAGGAATAAAGAATCATGTCAATAGCACTTGTTGTGTGCAGCAAAATTTGAGGGTATAAACAAAATGCTAAGGAGACAAAATGAAGTTTATTCTTAAATTTTTGATAATTTTATCAATTTCTGGAATTTAGTTCCCATTTTTGTTTTTAGTTTTCCTAGATACTTGGTTATTTAAATTATTTCACATTTCTTTGGCTAATTTTACTCCTACATTTATGACTCTCTCTGTTACACAGTGCCATGTTCTTTTTTTTTTTTTTTTTTTTTTTTGGTTTTTTCGAGACAGGGTTTCTCTGTGTAGCCCTGGCTGTCCTGGAACTCACTCTGTAGACCAGCCTGGCCTCGGACTCAGAAATCCACCTGCCTCTGCCTCCCAAGTGCTGGGATTAAAGGCGTGAGCCACCACTGCCTGGCCATATTTTCTTTATAAAATGCAAAATCTTGGTGATTTAACTACCTACAAAAAGACTCTTGACTGAATCTGAAGAATATTCAGATATTTTTAGATGAAAAATTGTTTTCTGCTTTCTCACCAATGGTAAGTCTAACCAATGAGTTTGTTTTAAATTAGTACAATTATTAATACATCTTTTGAACAGCATAAGAACAAATGGGAAAAAAATCAGCAATATTATCATTGGCTAAGTCATAATAATGACTTTTTAATATGATTCCCCCAGAACAAAAACAAAGAACAAAACAACACAAAACAAACCCTCCACAAAGAAATAATATAAAACAACCCACACCGAACAATGTACTTCTCCTAATATTATAGGAAAACTGTAATCTTAGTTTTTAGCTTGCAGCAGAAAATAACGGGATATGTGTGTATGTGGATATAAGACAAGAAGTATAAATACATCTACTACATTACAATTCTCTTACCTTAGGAATATAAACTTGAACTAGATATTTACACTTTTCTGCAGTTTTAAAAATAATGTTTTAGAGTAAAGTTATATATGCTATAGAAAACTAACAATATTGGAATATAAGTTTTGTTTCTAATTAACAAGTTTATGTGTATATCTTGTTTTAAACTTTTATTTCTATTTGTTTTTCACATGTTTTAGAATGTCATTAAATTCCTGTTATAAAAAGAATACTTTGAATTTTAAGAAAAAAATAATTTCTATTATTTTATGAAGGGAGAAAATTCTAATTTTTCTGTCTCTATACATTCTTATTAGGAACTACTACACATAGCCTTTAAAAATATATACCTTCATAACTTCATACAAAATCAATTTCCCCATTCTAAGTTAGTTCAATTATTTTAATGCAAATTATATTAATGGTGTATCACCTTAGCTTTACAAGTTAGCTTGCAAACAATCAAAGGTGTCTTTTTACATCTGAGTTGGGTGGTTGGGTTATTTGTTGCCATCACTTACTTGAAGGAGAACTCCAATTTTTGACATTTGGTAAGTTGATTATTAGACTGTTGCATTGCTATTAAAGCTGAATGTACATTTTAGAAGAAATAACTAGAGCAATATTACAGTCAGAGAATAATTTCTTCACATTTTTCTTTTTTGTCTATATTGCTAATGTTGAAGTGTTATTTAGTAGTTGTTTATGTATATCAGTCTGAATTTTTGATTGATAATTGTGCTTACAAGGGAGTGTCTACCTCATAAAACAGTTTAGGTCAATTTCAAGCAATTTAATTATTAGGTCAATAATATACATTTAAAAGCCTGACACAAAACAGTTAATTACTCTATTCATTGTGAGTACCATCAGGAAAATCTGATTGATAAAGTTGCCTCATAAGATCTCAAAAATAAAATCAAGTTAGATCTTGTAACACATTGGTAATCATAAATCTCTTCAGATTTAAGAATTGTGGGTTCAAGGCTAGCCTGTATGTCATAGTCAATTTGAAGCCAATAGGAGGGGATCCTGTCAATAAATAGGCAAACAGACAGCAGTGGAGTTTTTAATGCTGTTTCAGTTCTGAAGTGCTAAGGATCAACCCCAAGGCTTAAAAACAAAACAAAACAAAACAAAAAAAAACCACAAAATGTTTGTCAGATGGACTTGAAAATTATTTCTCTAAAGTACCCAGCTGTGAAGTAAACTAAGAATGGTATCTGACCCTTTGACAAATCTAATGTTTATTTTAAAGTTTTAAAAAATGAAATAGTAAATATGAAGTTTGAATATAGGAAGTAATATAACAACTATATGGGAAAGGTTTGTTTTCCTTTTAGAAAAATAGAAGAATTTCACAAAGCACAGAAGTATAACAAAGCATAGGGCATTGTAATTCAGTCTAAAGTACAACTCCAGAGAAATAAGATTTGCTTGAGAGATTTTGTACTAGTTTAAATGAAAAGCAATTTATTGTTGATATGTTGTTAAGAATGTATGATAATAACTAATAAAGACAAAGTGGCAAATTACCATTTCCATAATGAAAAGTTTAAAATTGCAGTATCAGTTTTAAGAACAGTACTAATTCAATAATAAAAAATGATGAGCCTCAATAGATGAATTATGTAGTAAAGATGAAATTTTTAAAAATCTAATTGAGAGTTTTATATTTTTAGACAATATATAAAATGTTGAATACAAGGGATTTATATATGTCTGAAGTTTTGGCCTTATATAAACAATCTGTTAGGCATATATATAAGTGGATTCTCTTAAATACAATATTTCTTTAGGATAATCAGTGATAATGCATATATGATTGAGCTGCTGTTGGCAGACTGCCTTGACATAGCTTTTACTAATGATTTGCAGAGATTAAAAGGGTAATGGAAATGGTGGTTTAGAAATTACTTTCTAAAGACACTGAAGGATGGAAGGGAAACCCGGGGCTTCCCGTGCCCTCTGAAATCATCTTTGCATAAAACCAGGTTTAGCAGAGACAAGTGTCATTTTAAGTGCTCTGTCATGAAAAAAAAAGTGGCATAAAGAGATTATTTGAGCATAGTTCTTTAATGACAAATCAGGGTATATGTTTTATACCCATACCAAAACAGAAATAGTGTTGTGTATATTCAACGTAGTCTCTGTGACTGAGTTTATCCTCGTAGATAATAGATGAACATGGGTAAGCATTCATGAAAAGTTAAACACTTTTCATGACTACAAAAGTCTATTTATGACTGTAGGCATGGTGGCACACACTTTTAATCCCAGCAGTAAAGAGACTGAAAAAGGAAGATGCTGGGTTTGAAGTCAGTCTATGCTTCATAGTGAGACCTAATCTTAAAAAAAGCTAATAACCACAAACTGTATTTATCTTTACTTTATTTAGGTTGCATCATTTGCATGTGTTCAAGCCAGTTGTATTTGTCACATAGATATTTTGACACCCAGGAGGAATTGTATCGGAAAAATGCAGTTTATTTATTCTCTGATTCTTAAAAATATATGACAGGTTATCAAGATCTCACAAATAAGAACTTTATTAAAAGAATAGGAAGAAAAACATTTAACTATACAGACTATAAAGTCTCCTAAGTTTATCAGCTTCTCAGAACATGTCCTACTTGGAAGGTGGCAGTAGGTTAAAATTCTAAATGTCACTAACACTTATTAATGTCTTGTAACATACTCAGTGCTGTCATGAGTTTTATGTATTTGTCTAAGTTAACTGATACATAGAACTTAAAAGTGTGATTGACATTGGTATATATATTCTGAATAGGAGAGGAAAGAAGGTCTCAGAAAATTGCGCATCACTTTCTTCTTCAGTGGTGATGGGTCAAGATTTATGCTATCTTTGAGTGTCAATTGTTAGAGACTATTTTTATGTTGCGTGATGACTTTGGTGGCTACTTACACAAAGTTTACAAAGTTAATACTCATGTGGATATTTGTATCCAGATGGATACAAATGGATATCCAGATGGATATGTGCTGCCCCATGTCCACCTCTCCTTTGCACACAGAGCTGGCCTGGAGGGAGGGAAGCTTAGCTGGGCACAAGTGGATGCAGCGCTGGATCTTGATCAGCAATGAATTCATGGGTAATGAACACACCTGGGAACAGCTTCAGAGAACTGGTTCAATTATTAGGGGTAGGAGAGAAAAGGGCATTTATGCCTCTGGGGTGGTGACCAGAGTCTCTGGGGCCAGGTTTGTGTGGCTGTGCACCATTCATTGCCTAGGGCAGGGGTGTTGGGAGATCTTCATCTACATTCTCAGGGGCTGTAGGGTCTGTGGGTGGGGTTGGGATTCTGGGGATCTTATAAGGTCAAATGAGTGAAGCCCGATAACTGTCTGGTAATACATTCTTACTAGGGTTGATGGTGGGGGAACTGGCTTTATGGCTCCAGGTTTGGAGTCAGGGACAATGTAGCCAACTCCTGCTGTCCTCATGATGAGGTATCCAGGGTCAAAGATCCCTCGACCATTCCTCTGTAACCCTGGGTCATTACAGTTCCACAGATAAGTATATGTGTATATACATATGTTTATAATATGAGCATACTAGAAAGTTTCAATTGCTTGTAAGTGGTTACTGGATGAAAGATGTTCCTTTCCTACAGATTCTTCAGGATTAAAATAATTTCCTTAGAAATTTTAACAGTATAATTTCCCATGTTATAGTGAATTACAAATTTACAGACCATTGTTATTGATCATTGATGTCAATTTGGTATTATTAAGATTATAAGTAATAAAGAGAGACTTGTTGCAAAGTAATATAAAAGTATATATACAAGTATATATAATGCTCAAGAAGGTGGGTTGTACTTAACCCAATATATCTGAAATATTATTTTCATCCATGAAGTTAATTTTAAAAATTTTGTTTATTTTTCTGTTTGTGTTTTACAAGCATGAAAGTGCAATGTGTGTGTGTGCAGTGCCTGGGGAGGCTAGAAGAGAGTGTTGGATCCCCTGAAACTGGAGTTACAATTGTGGGCAGCTGTGTGAGTGATTATATAAAAAGTGAGTGTATATAAAAAGGTTAAGATTTTTTTAATAAGGGGTAAATATATATATATATATATATATACATACATACATATATATTTGTGACAGTGTAGGTATCCATCTTCTTTTTTAGTATTATTTTTTATTTTTTTGAGACAGGGTTTCTTTGTGTGTAGCCCTGGCTGTCCTAGAACTTGCTCTATAGAACAGACTGGCCTTATAGAAATCTTCCTGCTTCTTGCCTCCCAAGAGCTGGGATTAAAGGCATGCCCCATCATACCCAGCTTTCATTTTCTTTCTATTGATCACATTCTGTTCCACAATATGAGTTCAGGTAAGTTGTTTAACCAGTCTCCAGTGAGTATATGTTTATTTTTCCTCGCTGTTCATTCATTCTTCCTTCTTTGCTCCCTTCCTTCCTCATTTGTTCTTTCCCTCCTCTTTTCTTTTCTATTATAATCAGCGCTATAGGTAACATATATATAGGTCCTTGTAAGTTTTTGCAAGATCAATTTCTAGAAGTAAAATTTAATCAAAGTATGAGATTTTTTCACATTTGGTAGAGGCTGCCAAATTTCCTTTAAAAACCTATCAGTTTACATGTAAGAGTGCATACACTTTCTCCTCATGTCCTCACCAACACTAGCTAATTGCTAAATTTAAAAATTACATTTATTTTGTGTTTATGTTTGTATGTGTGTGCATATATGTGCCATAATGTGCTCATATGCATGTACATGTACATGTGTGTCAGAGCATTTGTGTGTGCATGCATTTGTGTGTGTATGTGTGTGTGTGTGTGTGTGTGTGTGTGTGTGAGAGAGAGAGAGAGAGAGAGAGAGAGAGAGAGAGAGAGAGAGAGAGAAAGAGAGAGAAAGAGGACACAACTTGTAGAAAATAGTTCTATTCTATCATGTGGGTCCTTGGGATTGATCATACTTGGGGGGCTAATGGCTGAGCTACTGAGTCATCCCTCAAGCCTTAAACCCTTTAACACTAATTCACTATTAGATATTTTTAGTATCTCCAATACTTTTCTGTTTTTAAAAATACTATCACTTATTTAAAAAGAACAAAATTTAACCAAAGAATATATAAAGTATGAAGAGACAGTTCCCTGAAATAATGTCACTATGTAAGTATTCAAACTTAAAAAAAAGCTTAGAATGTTGTTTTTATTTTTATCCTCATTATTTTAAGAACAGTATTGTATAGTAAAATGTAATTATATTTTAGAATTACATGGACTTTGGTTGAATCCTATTCCACCAAACTGTAAATTTTGGTGACAAATGTTACTTAAACCTTTTGAATTTCACTGTTCTTAACTGTAAAAATGTGACAGATAAAATGGGTTAAATTTTCTGTTATAGAAGTCCTCCCAAGATGTCCACTTGCTCCTTTATAAGAACAACAAAAAGATTATTTCCAAAAATGCTGTTTCATTGCAGATGTTGGGGGACCTATATGTAAGTAGTGATGACTTAGTAATAATGTTAATATATTTATAAATCTAGATATAGAGAAAGATTAATTTCCTAAAGGGCTGTCATTTTACTGTGATTTCATGACATTTCTCCTTCAGTTATACTATCCTCTTGTCACATGCCACTCTATAGCCTAGATGTGGAATATTATCCTACTTGTTGGGAAAATATATATCTTCAGGCATAAAAGAAGTACTCCCTTCTTTAGTCTTCTTACTCATCTATCTATCTATCTATCTATCTATCTATCTATCTATCTATCTATCTATCTATCATCTCTGTCTCTGTTTTTTTTTAAGAAGAAAATGGACCATATAATCCTGGAATCAATCAAATTTTATTAAGCAAATGGTTTATAATGGAAAATTACATGCCAAGGAAAAAGAGCATTGAGAATTATGTCCTAGGAAACCATAGATGAGGACTGTATGAACTTTATAGGTTGAGGAGATAGAAGGCAGAAGTCATATTCCAGACAGAAGAACATTTTAGGAGCATTTATAGAAGCTATGTATGTATATATGTATGTATGATAGATATATATGTATACAAATATTTTTTGAGTATACTCAAAAAGGTTGAATTTATTATGTAACCAAAGTTTGCTTTGAACTCAAAATCCTATCTCAGCCTTCTGAAAGCTTGGAGTATAGGCAAATAACACCATATCTGGTAATTTAAATCAGTGAGTACTTTGTGCCTATTGCTATGATTTATCTAAGTTTGTGTTCCAAATCTTCATATGCTGAAACTTAGTTCCTTTTAAGAGGGACAATGACTGAGGATGCATTTCAGTGGAGGAGTGCTTGTCTAGCATTCATAAGTCCCTAAATTCAATTTCTGCCACCAAAAAAGGGAAGGAGGGAGGCTTATTACTAAACAGGAAATTTATAGATTTTCCTTTTTTTTTTTTTTTTTTTTAATAGAAACTTGCTATTTAGGATATTGCCTTTAAATGGGATTAATACAGTTTTCTTGGGACCTCACTTATCACTTCTTTTTAAAAAAAATTTATTTATCAAGCCGGGCAGTGGGGGTGCACTTTAATCCCAGCACTTGGGAGGCAGAGGCAGGTGGATTTCTGAGTTTGAGGCCAGCCTGGTCTACAGAGTGAGTTCCAGGACAGCCAGGGCTACACAGAGAAATCCTGTCTCAAAAAAAAAAAAAATTATCTTATGTATATGAGATGTAGCTGTCTTCAGACACACCTCAAGAGGGCATTATATCTCATTACAGGTGGTTGTGGGCCACCATGTGGTTTCTGGGAATTGAACTCAAGACCTCTGGAAGAGCAGTCAGTGCTCTTAACTGCTAAGTCATCTCTCCAGCCCCACTTACCACTTCTTATAAGAGTGCATTGTATTAAAGCAAAGATACTCTTACTACTGACTTTTCTACATGTGTCAATTTTCCTACTATGCTGTGATCCAGCTAAGGGACCCTTCATCGGAGGTCAAACAGATGGGACCACTTGATCTTAGACTTTCATCCTCCACAACTATTAGTTAAATAAACCTATTTTCTTAATAAGTGCACAGCTTTGGATACCTTAGTATAGCAGCAAAAACTAGACATGTGGCAAGCCTTAGAACATGTACATTGTTCAGAAAAAGATGTTTCATGCAAATGGAGTGTAAGTGTCAAACTAAGAATCAATGGGAGATGGAATTGGAAAGTTTGATAGGATCCAGATGATAAAGAACTTTGCTAAATATTAAGTATTGGGACTTTATCCACAAAGAACAAGACTAGATTGATGTTTTGGGGAATCATACTGGCATCAGTATAGATGAAGACTTCGGGAATATTAATGCTTGAAGCAGAGCGTTCAGTTGAAGGTTGTTATAAAAAGTTACACAAGAAATGTGAAGTTTGGAAATTTAGGCTGGACAAGCCCAAATGCTATGAGTAGTGCTTAATGCGCGATTCGTGTGGGAGCACAGGTCAGAATGTAAGTAAGAATGTGGACAGCAAAGATTCTGAGATATCAAATAGCAAGACTGGAATGGTTTTCCTAGGTTTACTACACATATACTTAAAGGTCACTGTAACCATGGTCCAAGGGGGCCTAGCTATTGCATCATTCATGTGATGCTGCTTTTGCAGGCATGTAGAATAGAAATTACAGAATCAAGGAGACATATGTATTTTTAAGGAAGTCCTAGAAAGCAGACAGTGTGTCACAGTGTGTCAGATTCTCTTGCGAGGAGTCCATGAGAGATCACTGTGTGAAGCTCTTAGGTCTAAGCCATAATGGAGACGCTAGGATGTTGGACATAGTAGGAATATGGAATGTCTGCCAAGAAAAGCTATAGGCTACAAGTGAACCCAGCTTAAGAGAAGCCATATAGGCTACAGATAGTACAGCCATGGGATGGGACTGCCCATGCTTGGTAGTGCTCACATCAGCTCACCACATGTTCAAGATATATGACATGAAGTTATGGGATTTAATGTTTTTCCTACCGTATTTGGTCTTATTCCTCCTTTCTGTGTCCCCACTCCTTTCCATCTCACACTTGGCTTTTCAAACTTGTTTTTTTCCAGTCCTGGCTGTCCTGGAACTCACTTTATAGACCAGGCTGGCTTCCAACTCAAGAGATTCAGCCTCCTATGTGCTGGGATGAAAGGTGTGCACTGCCACTACCATAGACAATCCCATTCTTCTCTTAAGAATAGGAATATTAGGGCTGGAGGGATGGCTCAGCAGTTAAGAGCATTGATTGCCTTTTCAGAGAACCTGAGTTTGATTCCCAGCACCCATATGGTGGTTCACAACAGTCTGTAACTCCAGTCCCAGGGAGTCTGATGCCTTCTTCTGGCATCAATCTGGGGATAGTGCATGCACTTGTACAGACATACATGCAACCAAAACACTCATACACATACAATGAGTAATTTTAAAATTTTCTACTAAGAATAGGGAATATTTTTATCATTGTATACTAGAAATATGGAATACTTTTATTTTTACAAGAATTCACAGGCAAGTATGGACTTTGAACATGGGCTTTTGAAATACTTTGAATGGAACTACAGAGACTTTTCATACTGGGCTAGCGAAATTTGTGTAGAAATATAACGTAGCCTTTTGGAGAGACAGTGGTGGGAAATTAGGTTTAAAGTAATGTATTTGTGTGTCAAGTTGGCAAGGGATGGACTTGTGGTAGTTAATGTTTATGGTCAGTTTGACCACATTTAGAATAATTTAGGAGATTGGTGAAGTGTGTCTTTATTCCTAGGGAGGATTTATTTAAAGAGGATGATTAAACTTGAATGTGGGCCACAGCACTATATACGATAGGAATTTGGACAGAATGAATGAAGAAGAAAGAGAAAGCCAACTAAGCATCGGCATTCCTCTTTCTCTGCTGCTTCTTCATGATGTGAGCTTCTCTGGTATGATTTCTCCACTATAAACAAATGAATACTATGAAAACATGAGCAGAATAAATCCTGCTTCCTTTAGTTTTCCTACATCAGGCATGGTTTTTGTTGTTGTTGTTGCAACAATGAGAAAAGTAAAGGGCTCATCTTTTTTTTTTTTTTTTTTTTGTGGATTCATCTGTTTAATATAGGAAATAACATTTTGTCAATACTAGGCACCATAAAATGTAAACACAATTACTGTCATAAACCTAGATATACCTTCAAGGATTAAAAGTGGCTTTGTTTTAGTTACCCTGTGTGCATATAGTGCAGAAAAAGGTCTTCATATTAGCACTATGTACATGAGAAGAGGTCCACATTACAAGAGGCAACAGAAATTTGAATTCTGAAGACATCATTGAGTTTTACAGTACCATCCAGGTTTATCTCTGTTCACTGGCCACGTTCCCTGTTAAGCACATCATAACAACAGCACAGTGGAGTGAGTGATGAACAAAAGAGATTTGGTACCCTAGAAAACAGTGCGCAGCGATACACTTACATTCTATTTATATGATTAAACATCTGATCATACAGTACCTTCCTACAGGATTACTGGCTAATTTGGGGTGGGGTTTATACTGTTAGAGGTATTACTAACTTGATAACTACTTCCCTTATATGCAAACGTTAGAACTATAATTTTGAGAATAAAACCGATTATGCAAGTTAACTGAGCAGCTTCTCAATGTGGCTTATGACATCATGGGAAATATGAGCAAAGCTGCCCTCCACACAAGATGGTTTCTCAACCTGCTTCCACATCAAATTTAATCAGCACAGACCAACACGGTCAGTCAGGTAATTCTTAATGTGAACAAATGGGGGAAAGAAAAAATACTATGTACATGAATAAACGGGAACTAGATGCCTTTGTAGCGAGGAATGTCGGGTGTCTGTTCTGGAGAAACTCTGTGGCAGCTTCTTACTTCCACAGCTGTGTACTCAGAGTCTGTAAAGGGCTCATCTTAATTGCTTCCTTTTGAGATCTTTGCTTCAAACTCATACTGGCTCCTACCTGCTTAGACTGGCTTCAAATGACTTGTGAGAGAGACAAAACTGGTGTCTCTTCTACACCAAACTAAGGGTGTCTTCTTATATCTTGAAATAAATATAATGGAAGTGTTCCTATCACATAATGTTGAAAAACTACAAGTTAGGGCATTTTTGTTTGTTTGCCTGTTGTTTGGAGAGCCAGTTAACCAGTATACCAGCAGCTTAATTCCTGGTCGCTTGACTGCCAGGAATTTATTTTCTTTTCTTTTCTCTTAAAGATTTATTTATTTTATTCATATGGATACACTGTAGCTGTCTTCAGACACACCAGAAGAGGAGATGGCATTGGATCCCATTACAGACAATTGTAAGCTACCATGTGGTTGCTGGGAATTGAACTCAGGACCTCTGGAAGAGCAGTCAGTGCTTTTAACTGCTGAGCCATCTCTCCAGCTCCAGGAATTCGTTTTCTAACCAATCAGATCATGCGGAGTGGTCCCCCGTAGCTGCTTACTTTCTACTCAGCCTCTTCTCAGTGCTCAGCTCATATCGTGGGGAAGGTGCTTTAGTAGCATTGGCACAAGATCCTCTACTTCCCTGCTGCTCACCACGCAGATGCTAAAGTCTGCATATGCCTTTGAACTCTGGAGACCTGTACATTTTAAGTTAGTGTGCTTAAGACATAACACTGTTAGCAGTATTTCTCTACTTATTTAATCAGTGACATGCAAAAAAAGATACAAAAAAAGGGCTGATGAAATGGCTTAGCAGGTAAAGCACTTGCCCCAATCCTAACTGATGACCTGAGTTCAGTTGCCAGTACCAATAGGTTAGGAGAGAAGAGAGTCTTGCAAGTAGCCTCTTAATTCCCACACATGCTCTGTGGTTTGTGCATAAGGCCGCCCCACAAATAATAATAAATGTAAAAATTTTAAAGTGAAAAGTAACTCTATTCAGTCTTTCTATATCTTTTACTTTAAAAAATGCTTTAAGCAGAGGCAAAATTAAGAGATTACACTTGGATTAACACCTTCAATACTTATATCCTAAAACTATGTTGCCAGAATAATGAAATGAAAATGTTAACATACTTAAACTTGCCATCTGAAAGTCTTTTTGATATCACAATGAAATGTATGCTATCCTTGTCAGAGGTTGTCAAAGTCCCATAATTACATTTCAGTTTCTAGAAATATCTGTTTCAATATTAGAAATATTTAAGAAGAAAACATTACTCAGAGAGTAGAAATGCATCTCTGAACTTCTGATAAATGATTCTTTGTTTTTATCTGCATATTATCTAAATAGTTTGAGTTGTAAGAATGTGCCTCAAGCTGGGGGCGGGGGGACTCCAACTTCTCCCTTGCCTACACCTGAAGCAATTTTTCTTTGTGGTTTTTGACAAGACCTGTATCATGCCAGCTGTTTGGCTTCTAAACTAATCCCTCTTTCATGCTATACTTAGATATAGATAGGTTTTTGTCTCTATTGTTGTTGGTAGTGCAGAGAGCTAGGGATAGAGGACCCATTACTAAACATTGGGGTTTCCTTTATACTACCAAAGGCTCTCAATCACTCTGGACACTACCATGACTGAGGAGTGAAAAGAACTGGGAGGTGACTTGATACATATTTTCTGTCCCATTCTCCAGTGATTCTTATCTTTAAACTATTATTGGGTGGCAATAGAAGCTACCATTTCTGTGGCCTTGGAAACTTTTATTTCTGTCTTGACAAAAAGAACAGTCACTCGCCAACTTCACCTGCCTCTTACTCTGTTCTATGTATATGATTGAGCACTTGATTCCAAAAAGTTTGATCTAGGCTTATAGATAGAAACATTCACTACATCTGCTGAAGGTTGTATCAGGTCTCCTTCACTAATATACTATGTAATTTCTGCTTGCCAGATACCCAGACCCGTTTCTTCTGATTGATAACCGTTAAGGTTTGTTTTTCTCAGCAACTCATTTTCTTGATGTCATTTCACTCAATCTTTGACAAAGTCAGTTGCCTTCTTTACTATATGCACAACTTATTACTCCAGGCTTGAGGGCTGGTTAACAAGGGTTCCATGGAACTTTGTAATACTCCTGAACTCTGCCCCCGTCCCAAGATTACAACTTACCCCTTTCATCTCTGTTGAAAACATTACAACCAAGAATAACAAGCTGGGTGGTAGCAAATAAAATGTGTCTAATTCTCCTGATTCAGCCACTCATTTTCATTGTGTTGATAATTTATTTATAGGGAAATACTGTATCTGGAAATTCCTATATCCTTAATATCCCAGTTCTTGGGGAAAAAGCCATCTGGAGCCAGAAAAGAGGCTGATCTCACCTGCAGGCTATATCTCTTGCCTTGCTTTCTGTGTCTCAGTTGCACATGGGGAACCTGTATAAATGATCTCACAACATTTAGGCATGCTTTTCTTAGCCTCTTCCCTAAGATATTATGTCAGAGTTAGCCATTTAAAAATACATTTTTTAGTCTTCTACATCATCTTATAGTCTCTCTTCCCCATTCCTTCTCCTCATATAGCTCAGGATAGCCTTGAATTCTTTTTTTTTTTTTTTTTCTTCTTCTTCTTCTTCTTCTTCTTCTTCTTCTTCTTCTTCTTCTTCTTCTTCTTCTTCTTCTTCTTCTTCTTCTTCTTCTTCTTCTTTTTTTTTTTTTTGGTTTTTCGAGACAGGGTTTCTCTGTGTAGCCCTGGCTGTCCTGGAACTCACTTTGTAGACCAGGCTGGCTTCGAACTCAGAAATCCGCCTGCCTCTGCCTCCCAAGTTCTGGGATTAAAGGCGTGTGCCTCCACCTCCCGGCTAAGCCTTGAATTCTTGATCCTCCTGCATCAGCCTCCAAGATACTGAGATTATAGGTATTCACTAACACCCCCCATCCCTCTTCTTCCCTTCCCTTTCCGTTCCTTTTCTTTTCTTCCCTTTCCCATTCCTCCCTCCTTCCCTTCCTCTGTTTTTTCTCTCTTGCCCCAGATGATACACAGACTGTAGGCTCCTCTGTCTATGTACTTGATGGTATTTTCCATGTTCTCTGTCACATGAAGTTCCTGTGTAGTTATAGCATTGCTCAGTTTATTATATCCTTATTGAATGATGCTAATCAAAATTTCAAATATTTTGAACAATTGCACTGATGTCACTGTATGTACATCTTTGTACACCTGAACAATGATTTCCTTTGAGGGGAGCACCCATATTGGGTGGCTCACAACTTCCTGTCACTCCAGTTTCAAGAGGGATCTGGCCTCTGGCCTCGGTAGGCACATGCACATGCCCTTTTCACTCACATATGCATAATTAAAAATAATAAAAATAAATTCTTTTTAAAAAGTTCTTTATAAAACACACACATTAACACTTTGTGTATTGCAGACATTTTCTTCAATTTGTCATTAAATTTTTATTGTATTGTCTCTTATGAAATGGACCTTAAAGTTTTTATATAACTATTTTGTAGCTTCTGTCTTCTCATACTTTTCTCAGCTATAAAGATATTGAAATGCTTTTCAATATCTTTTTGATATTCTTAATGCTTTTTAAAAAATATCTAAGCACAGAGGATCTGTCTTGTTATGAGAATGCTGAATGGTGGAATGGAGAAAGGTAATATAATATGAAGTCACTCTAAACAGAGCTAATGATACCAAATAGTGACTCTCAACCTGTGGGTCATGACCCCTTTGGGGTTGAGCAGTTCTTTCACAGGAGTCACCTATCAGATATTTAAATTATGATTCATAACAGTAGAGGTCAGAGGTCACCAAAACATGAGGAACTGTATTAAAGGGTCACAGCATTCAAGAAGGTTGAGAACCTCTGACATAGAATCTTATGAACATCACATAAATAAGGTAGGACCAGGAGTCCAGTTTGATTGTGTTGTGTCCTCACAGTCATTTTCACAGGTGTTCCAAATGTGCTGTAAGCAGATTAGACATAGATTCTTTTGTCATGAAATTGACTTTTTTGGGGTGGCGGGTGTGTGTGTGTCTATAGCTGTCACCAAGTCTATACCAGCATTGTTATTTGTAAAAACACTAACCAGCAGTCTGGATTTTCCTGAATAAAAAAAATTCAGGGGAAAGAGAATTCCTATTCAGCAATATATTATGAACTACACTGTTACCACAGGGAAACAGAATGGACACCTTCTCAAAATTGGTCTCAGATGTTGATACTAGGGACTTGACACACACCAAGAATGTATGAGAAACTTTATTACATACATAAGTAGTTCTGGAGAAAGCAGAACAGGCATTCCAAACAACTCTGAAATGGATCAAGAAAAGCAAGAAAGGAGTACCTAGGCTTTTCCCCTCATCTTGTCCAGATGTGAAGACAACAGGGAAAACTCAAATGCAGATAGTCAGAAGTAAAAAAAAAACCAAACAAACCTGCAGTCTCTATTTTTCTGAGCAGTCTCATTTATATATCCATAGGTTCCTCTAAATAATGACAGATGGGAAAAGGATTCACTCATTCATAGGTCAGTTAATACTCAAATATACTTACATAGTCGCTAATAGCCAGAAATAGCCAACTACTTGCCTTAAAAATATTTGTGTGAGTAGCTCCCAAGATCATGATGTAGGTGTTCATCACACTCAGCCTGAGATAGCTGGATAGCTCACACATCTATGTTGAGACAGATTGTAAATGATTCTCACCATATGGGTGCGCAGTGACCTTATACTCTTCTAATGGTAATGCCTTGCTCTTCCGAGTTTCTCCATTATGTGGTGATTTAGTTACTAATGTTCTATGAAGCAGATGTCAGCAGTGCATTTATTTCAGAATAGTGAGTATCAAAGCTTTGATAAACTGAAGCTATTTTCCTTTGTGAAAATTCTATTTGCTGATATATGATTTTCTCATTTCCTCCTGAAATCACTCCATCATTGTCAGTAATTTCATTCTATTTCTTTAGGCAGCAGTTATTGCCCTTAAATGCTTGCTTTTCAGACTTTCTGTCTTTCTTGGTAACCACTTTCAACAGTACAAACTGACATAATAGAGAATTTTTTTTTATAGATATATCAGCTTTTGTGGAGTGTAAATGGCCATTTGATTTCAGTGTTTTTTTTGACTTGGATAAAAATTGTGTGTGTGTTCATTACTTACGTTTGGCCACTTAATGCTATGCAATTAAGTTTTACTTCTGTAAAAGGTTGTCATGACCAGGCTCTTGAGGCATAAATTTTTTGTAGTTATTTGTTTTTAAAAGTTAGTTGTCTGTCTTTTTATTTTATATCTTTTAAAATCATATCTACAAAAGTTCACTTTCTTTTTCTTTTTTTTGTAATTCTGCTTATTTTAATTAAGTCTAATAGATTTTTTTACATTTATTCATTCTATGCATATGTGCACATGCATGTGTCCATATAACATGCCCATGAGTATCACAATCAAAGGCAACTTGTCTGCTCTCTCCTTCCACTGTGTGGGTCCTGGGGATTGAACTCAGGTCACCAGACATAGCAGCAAGTGCTTTTACCTGTTGAACCCTCACTGGCCCTTTTAGGTGGTTTAAAAACATTCTTATTGTATATTTATTATTTTAAAAAGAGAAAGTAAGGGCTAAAGAGACGGTTGAACAGTTACAGCACTGGGTGCTCTCATAGAGCCTAGCACCCAGGGCTCACAACGGGCTGTTACTCAGTTCCAAGTGCTTTCTTTTTCAAAGCATTAATCAAGCACATTTCACAATAAAACTCCTTTTTGTTCTCTTTGTTTATCAGAATTCCAAACCAGAAATTTCTGACTGTTCAACAGGATCAAGTTCATGGAATCAAAAAGAATTTTTTGCTGGAAATATTTGGTAAAAATGAAAACTTGATGATATAGATACTTCAGAAAATAAAAATAAGGGCTACAGAAATGACTCAGCAATTAAGAGCCCTTACTGCTTTTTCAGAGGATCTGAGTTTGGTTCCTTGTTTCCCCATGCCAAGTGCTCACAAATACTTGTAACACTTGCTCCAGGGTATCCAACGCCTTTGGCCTCCACAAGCATCTGAACTCATTTGTATAGACACACACACACACACACACACACACACACACACACACACACACACACTTAAAAATAATATTTTTAAAAAATAATGAAAAATAACTGCTTATCAAATTTTTTCATATAATTTGTCAAATAAAATGAAGGCAATAATCTAAATAAGATACTGTTGACTTACTGTACTTAAAACTAGAACTCAAAATAAAATGCAGAGAGATTTTAGATTTTATTGTGTCACATAGAACCAAATCAGCAAACTCTAATTTCAGCATGTTCTATGTGTATAGAAAGCCATGTACCATAATATAGCCAATGTCATGATTATAGCATATCAAAATTGCTGTCAATACATCAACACAGTGACTATTCAAAGAAATGTTTCTTGCTGTTCATAAAAATAAGCATAATTCAATGATGGAAACTGTGCTATAAAGTGTAAAGCTGATCATAACATCCATAGTTCCCAAGAAATGGTCTCTAAAATCTTAAATCTTAATCACTTTTTTGCATATTGGGTAGTGTATCAATTTTATAAAATGTTAAACCTTAATTAATGCATTATGATCCTCCAACATTGCTAGTCAGTGTTCTAAGTTCTTAATACATCAAATACTGTTATTTTGTTTACCACTAAAAGGTGTCTATCTTCCTTTAAGAGATTTGAATAAATTATGAAGACTTGTTCTAGGCTGCTCTTTAGTAGTTATTTTCAAGTGACTCAGAGTTCAGCATGGAATTGTTTGGTACTCTAATGCATTTGGAAAGACTGGATTATATTTCATTTGATTACCCTTATTATTTTAGACTCTGCTTTAATTTTTGCTGATTATTTGTCTTACAATTTGCTGATAATACTTTATGTGTATAGATGCTTTGTTTGCATGTATGTCTGTGCACTATGTGCTTGCCTGCTGTTTATGAAGGCCAGAAGAAGGCATTGGATTTGCTAGAACTAGAGTTGCAGAAGACTATGGACTTCCATGTGGGTGCTTTGATTTGACTCAGTCTTCTGGAAGAGCAGCTGGTGTTCTAACTACTGAGCCACCCCTCCAACCCGAAAGGCACAATATATTTTTAAGCCAACTTTTAACTTTGTATTATTTAGATTCTAGTGCTTCTGACTTGTATTGGAAGAAGCATATCAGAGTGATCTAGGGGATAGATGCCCAGTTCACCTCTCATTCCATTTATTCCCATTCTGATACAGTGATCCTCATGAAATTCTAGCTTCTATTTTCTTTAAGAAAAGTGCTGGACACAGTAATGACTATTAGCAGCTTTTAACTTAGAGCTGAGTCACTCTTTAGAAATTGTTTTCAGTAGAGAGATTGGGTGTACTCTTAGAATTGTTAGGGAATGGTGAAAACTGGATTTGTACAAAAGGAACCTAAACTATGCTTGCGGTTACATTAAATAAACACCATACATCCTGCCGGGAGTTCTGGAGCTGGCAGGATCCTTCAAATCAAAATCCCCACCGAAGGAAGGCTAAAAACCTTTGTATTTCTTTATCAGACTCTGAGGTGCAAAATGCACCCAGAAAAGCTTAATATCTCTACTGAAAACAATTTCTAGAGACTGACTCAGCTCTAAGAGCAGCAGGCAATAGCTTCTAGGAGTCTCTTTGCAAGGAACCCTGACCCATAAGAGTTACCTTTTGTTTATTTGATCTACCAGTGGCAATCATTGAAAGATTCCTTTCTTTATGTCTGTTCTGCCTCCTAAAACTACTGCTCATATAAAAATTTGGTAGTTTTTTGTTCTTTTTGTTGTTATTGTTTAGGTTTTATTCATAACCATAAACAGCTCTGCAATCCAGTTAGACTTAGAAGGAAATGAGTATTCTGTTCTTAGTTACAAAAGAAATGGTCTGGTTGTTGAGATGAACACAAGTCAAAAATATTAAGAGCTGCCAGGTTATCTTGCTAGTCTTGTTTATTCCTGGTCTTAAAATGTTTCATGTCTTCTATAAGACTGCTGACATCTTTTATCTTCCCAAAGATCATATGCTTGCTATCCTATTATGCACTCTCATTTGTGCAGATGACAAACTTGTCAACTGTGGTTTAACCAATTTAAACTTATTCCTGTCTAGCTTAAGAATGAATGAGACTCAGACTATGGTTAATTTATTTGGATTTGACAATTATTGGGGGATAACCCCTAATCTACTTTTCTAACTGCTTGTCTGGCTGTTTCCCCAGTGGTATACTCCAAATACTTGCTGTTTCTCCTGGCCATATATTCATGGTTTACCTCCTCTCATCATGGCTTCCACCTCTCTCCTCTGCAACCTCCAACCAGATCACTCAAAACAAAACAAAACAAAACAAAAACAAAAACAAAAACAAAAACAAAAAAAACCCCAAACCAAACAACAAACAAACAAACAAACAAAAACAAACAAAAACAAAAACCTACCTCTAATCCCTCCAGTAACTGGCTATAGCCATTTTTATATAGTCAATAGTTTTAAACTTAAGAGCAAGGCTACATAGCATCATTTGGTGTATTGATTGAATAAAGATGCCTGCAGCCTATGGCTAGGCAGAAGAGAGGTAGGTGGGGCTTCGGTTCTCAGGCTTGGCATCTGAGGCAGAGACCATGAGGATAGGGGAGAAGAAGACACTATGGAGTAGGTGGATAGTGAGAACATGGCCATGAGGGCTGGCCAATTGGAGTAGGAGTGGCCCAGGTAGAGCATGGCAAGTTATATCTCAGGATTATTGACAGGAAAGTAGACAAAATAGCATAGAGTGTTGATATCTGCCCCCCTCTAGTGCTTTTAAAGCTTATTATAAATGTAAAGGTTGTATATCTTTTATTTGGGAACTAAATGATCTAAGGTGGGGTAGAAACCCCCAAATAATGTTTACCACAACACTCAACATTTGATTTTGTTTCAGCATTTGCCGTGAATAAAATGTTGGTATACTCTGGTTGAAGTTTTCATCATAGATGAACTTGTTGTTATAGCATGTAAAGTCACAACCCTGGCACATGAATCCTAAAATAATCTATGAAAGGAAAAAATCCTTATAATCCACTCTGCTTAGTGAACAAAACTTTTCTACTATCCTTGGAAATTGGTCTGCAAACAGCTGAAAGAAGATACAGAAACTCAAATGCAAATTATGGATGTATAATTTTTGTATATTTTAATGTAATTCTACTTGGAAAGTACAACTTAATAAAACTAATTCATTTTGAAACGTTCATTCTTTTATCTGCTTTAATGTCTTTGTCCAATTAATGTTTGCCCTAAATTCATAGCTGTTTGATATTAATTTTGTAACCTGATTTTGTGTTCTTTGAATTGCCTGATTAATTCTCACCTGACCTTTTGGTCTTTTTGATGAGATATTGTTGTTTCTGAGTCAAGGGATTTATCTGTTAAAATATTTTAATTATTATAATTGGTATGACTTACCTTGCTTTTGTCATCTTATTTCGGTTTTCTTTTTTTCCCCTATTTTTTCTTTTCATAAATGGTCCTGGGCATTTTTCTGCACATTTAGTGATCAAAAAGACATATTCCTGTCTTAAAATCTAACAGTGACTACTTTCGTACTTTTCAGACATAATAATTAGCCATTATTTCCATAATCTTTAGAAACGAGAAAAGCAATATGTTAAAATATCTTCTACTAGTCAAGAGATTTGGTACAATTGTATTTTTCTCTCATTTCATCACTGCTATTATTGTAATCAAGTTTTATATACAAATAATGACACACTTTTATAGTTCATTTTATAACACTTATTTATAAAGTTAGTAGTACAATCTTACTTGCACTTACAATTTTTTAAAATATTTTGCTGGGTATGATGTTACATAACTGTAATACACACACTTAGGAGGTGGAGACATGAAAATTAAGAATCAAGGCAAGTTTCAGCTAAGTAAGTTAGTGACTAGCCTAGGACATCCTGCCTCCAAAAACCAATTAATATTTTTCCACAATTTTTTTTATTGTTAAGAACTATAGAATAGGGGCAGAGAGATGGCTCAGCAGTTAAGATCACTGACTGCTCTTCCAGAGGTCCTGAATTCAATTCCCAGCAACCACATGATCGCTGACAACCATCTGTAATGGAATCCGATGACCTCTTCTGGTGCGTCTGAAGACAGGAACAGTATACTCATATATACATACAATAAATAATTCTTTTAAAAAAACATAGAGTAATTTTTATATTTAATTTTGGTTTTTCAAACACTTTCAATTCTGTCTCCTTTTTTAAAGTGCAAACTACCAATTTACCTCTCCAACTTGTCTCTTCCTTTCCTTTGTAAAAGATTAATTTACTTTCCATTTGATGAGAAAATAACATTCAGCTGTGAGTTCATGTCTCTAAGCAAAAATGTCAATGATAAATCATATGAAGGAAAAAGGAAAAGTATACCAAATAATTATGTAAAACTCTGATTTGAGGTGCCTGGTTGACAGATGAAATCTCATTTTCTTGAGAGTGGTTACTATTGTTTTACCTCACTGGTGCTACAAAACTGGCTTCAAACAGATTCAAAGTGGGTTGGGTAGCTAGACTTGGTAATTCTGGCACTTAGGAGGAAGAGGTCAAGGAGAGGGAGGGAGAGAAATTGAGAGAGAAAGAGAAAGGAGAGCATACCAGCCAGCTCCAACACCATCACTACCACCAACAGAACCCTCCTTAATCTGGAATAATTATATAAAATTGAAAAGAGTTTAGAGCCATTCAATACACACATTTAATTTCAGCAAACAGTATATTGTATTTTATTTGGAATTATATTAGAATCTGTAGATCTGTTTACAGAGAACTGTCATCCTGACAATATTGAACTGTAGAGCTTATGAACATTTTTTTGAGACACAATTTCATGTATACTAGGTTGGTCTTGAACTCAAACTCATTATGTTGCTGAAGATGACCTAGAACTTGAGATTTTCTTCCTGTTTACTTCTTAGAGTTCTGAAATTAGTTATGTGTCACACCTGGCTTTCCATACATTATTTTTTTTAATTTTAAAATTTTTCTGCCAGTAATTTTTTAGGGTACATATTTATCTCTAAACATTGTATAGCTTTTTTCCCCATTGTAAGTAATATACTTTCATTTCAATTGCTGTTAGTATATAAAATACATCTCACTTGTATATATTTGTCCTATATAGGTTTTATAAATTTTTAGGGATTTTTGCATCTATATTCTACTTCTTTGGTTTTTTTTATTGTTTTTGTTTTGTTTTGTTTTTTGAGACTGAGTTTCCTATTGTAGCCCTGTAGACCAGACTGGGCTTTACCTTATAGAGATCTGCCCGCCTCTGCCTCCTGAGTGCTGGGATTAAATTTGTGTTCCATCATGCCTGGATTTCATGTACATGTTTTTGAATTCTGAGTTTTCCCTTCCTATTTCTGAGTCTTCTGGAGTATATATTTTCATATCTCTTTCCTAAAAATGTAAACTTTGGTGCTATTATTAGACATGTACACAATTAATAACTCATATAATAATCCAGTTGGTGTTCCTATAATGAAGATGTGTCTTGAAGGGTGTACTGTATACACTTATTTTTAAATATCCTTAAACTTATTTTTCACATACCAGTATATCCTGGAGATTACTGTGTGGAGGCAATATACATTTCCTATTTTTTTTGAATAGGTAAATGATGCTTCATTTATGGATGTGTTATAATATATTCACCTAGTCTTCTGATTGAAATTTGAGTTCTTTTAAGTCTTTTACTATTACAAAGCGTACTGCAGTGAATAATATGTTTAATTTCATGTTTTTTTCCAGGATGTGTTTGGGGTTTAGGATGGAATTATTGGGTAAAAAACTGCCTTTGTAATTTTGCAACATATTTCTAAGTTCTTTTTCAGGGAAGGTTGTGTCATTTGGATTTTTGCCACTACTGTTTTTGATAACTTCTGCTAATCTGATAAATGGTATTTCAGTATTCTCTTAATTTATATTTTCCTTATTGCAAGTAAGGTTCAACATCCTTTTATGTAGTAACAACCTTTTCACATGGCTAAGATTTTCTCTCCTATTCCCTTTCCCTCTCTTTCCTTCCTGCCACACAAGAGAATGAACTCAGGGACACCATCCTGCTAAACACATTCTCTGAGTTGTATCCCCAGCTCTGCTGGATAGTTTTGCCAACTTTACACAAAGGTCATCTGGAGAAAAGAAATCTCAGTCAAGAAAATGCCCCCACCTGATTGCATGTAGGCAGTTATAGGAGGGCACAGCCTACTCTAGGTGCTATAAGAAAGTAGGCTGAGCAAGCCATGTGAAGCAAGCCAGTAATCAGTTTTTCTCTGTGATCACTACTTCACTCCCTGTCTCCAGGTTCCAGTCTCTGGGTTCCTGCCTTGGCTTACCCTGATGATGGGCTGTGACTTGTAAGGAAAACCCTTTCCTCTTCAAGTTGCTTTTGGCTATGGTGTTTTATCACAGTAATAGAAAGCAAACTAGGATGCAGTTTGAATTTCCTGTTCAAAGTTCTGATCCATTTTTTTCCAGTTGGAATAGTGACTGTTTCCTTTCTTTTTTTGGACTCTCTTCCTTTATAAGAATGCCAACCCTATATGCCTTGCTATAGATAACAAAAGTAATTTCCTAGTTTATCATTATAAGCAAGTGCAGCAAAACTGCCAAACTACACAGGAAGAAAAGTTTATTGGCAGATAAATTGTCCAAACTCCACTAGAGTAGAAAGCAGCAGCTTGGCAGGAAAAGCTTTGCCAATTTTGTCCCTGGAGGTGGCCTGTAGGCCAAAGCAACTTGAGAGTTAGTTAGGGGACTTTGCAGGAAGAGATGAGACTGAGGGTTAAGGTTTTTTGAGAAACATTGGAGGTTAGTTAAGTTTCTGTTTCCTATCAAAAACAACTATGGTGGGATCTGAGCTTCTATTTTTAAACAACCAGACTGCCATTTTGGAACCTGTTTTGTGAGCTATTTTTCCTTTATCCTTTCTAGATTTGTTTTTGTGTGTATGGTATACATGTGTATGCAGATGCATTTGCATATGTGTTTAAGTGTAGGTCAGAGACAACCTAGGGTATCATTTCTCAGAAGCTATCTGCTAGGTCTTTTTAAGACAGATTCTCTCACTGGGGTCTGGAACTTGCCAATTAGGCTAGACTGGATGGAGAGTGAGCCCAGATCCTCCTGTCTTTGCTTCTCTGTCAGCACAAGAATTGCAGGAATGCACCACAATGGCTCAATTTTTATGTGACTACTGGGAATTGAATTCAGATTGAATTTATTATACTTGTGAAATAAGCACGTTATCAAAAGATCTATATACCATAAGTCCCTTTCTAGATTTTAAAGTCATAATCTCATTTTTAGATTATAGAGACATTCACTTTGGTTTCCCACCATCCATCTCTCCTGGTATTCCTTCATTTTTTATGCTGAAAAAAGTTGATTTGAGGTGGGGTGTGGTCTGTAGTTCCATCTGGCGCTGAACTCACTATGTAGCCCAGAGTGATCTTGAATTCGTAGCAGTCTTCCTTTCTCAGCCTCCCAAGTGCTGAGATTACAACCAGGCACTACTACTGCCATGTTATAGTGAAGGTGATCCATTTCAAAATTCTTATGGTGTAAGGAATAGATAAAATCTAGCCTGTTCTGTATAATCACCCAGCTGTCCTAACACCTACCACCTCTTTTCTTCTGAGATAGCAAAGATGCTTGGCTCTTCAGTTACTTTATTTAGTGTGTGCTGATATGAGGGTTGTATGGTGTATATATGTGTGGTTGTGTGTGTGTGTGTGTGTGTGTGTGTGTGTGTGTGTGTGTGTGTATGGGAGGCCAGAGAAGGACATCTTCCTCTATTACTCTGCCTTACTGTCTTGAGACAAGGTCTTTCACTAAACCAAAAGCTCAGCATTTTGACTAGGCTGGCTGGGCAGTGAATTCTCTGGACTCACCTGTCTTAGCCTATCAATGCTGGCGTTACAGGCACCCACATGCATGCCTGACTTTTTACATGGGTGCTGGGAATTCAAACTCAGGTTAGTCCTCGTGATTACAGAGCAAGCTCTTTTACACACTGAGGCATCTTCTTAGCTTAAATGTTTACATTTGTCACTACCAGATTTCAATTTGCAGGTAGTTTTGTGTTTTATTCTTTTATTTATGTATTTTTAAAGATAGGTATGTAGATAGTAGATATATCTGGGATATCATTTGGTGTTTCAGTTCATGCTTACTGGGTGTCATGTTCAAATCAAAATAAATAAGTAAATAAATCTCCTTAAACTGTTACATTTGTAGTGAAGCTATCAAAAATTATTCTTCAGTGTTTTAAAAAAATATACAAATGCATTATTGTTACAGTCACTCTACTATGTAAAAGAACAACAAAACTTATTTTTTCTTAAGTATAGGTTATTATCCTTTGGCCAGTCCTGAAGAGAAGTTTTGATGAGTAGTAGTTGTTTGTGTGTCCTTAAATTATCTTCTTAAAGATGACTTATTATTAGGGTGAAATTAGGCACACGTGATTAGGTGATCATAATTAACAATACTAAAGAGAGACAGATGCCAGTGAGAAAACATTGTGTGCTCTCAAATAAAATACTGAGCTAGAGATGACATTACCTGTACATTATTCTTCCTGAGTATTAGCTTGAATTCAAGGAAACATCAGATACTTTCAAGATGAAAAGTCTGTCTAAAAGCAGGGTTTACTTCTTGAAGAACCTAAGCCAAAATGTTTCTGCTTAAAGGCCTTATTATAGAGTGAGAAACACACCTTCACATCAATACATATACAATTAAACTCAAATTAGCCGTCATTGGGCCTTTGTTTGTAATTGGATATACTTCTTTTAAGCATCTAAGAAGACATTTTACTTTGGAAATGACCCGTGCATTATTTAGAAGATTCACCATTAAAACAAATAAAAATAAAGCACAGATGCATGCCAAACATAAGAAGTAGAATGCTTACATGAGCTCCAGGAAGTGAAAATGAAGTAAAGATGAATCCAAAAGGATATAGTTTCTGTTTCTCTGAATTTGAATTCTAAAAACAGAATACTGACACATACTATGAAGTTTGAATATAACATGGTTTGAATTTCTTCCTAATCACTGCTTTCTGTTTGTCATGCTTTCATATTCAGAAAACTGAAAATGGTAGTTGCTTATACACACAATCAGATGCTTAACAATAATCCCAGGAAAATTATCCTTATCTTTGTTTTATAATGAATTCCAGGAACAATCAGGTCAATGGAGAATCTTAGGTGCCACTGAGAACTACCAATTTTGTGACAATCATTGAAATTGTGCTGCATTACAGCCTCTTTGAGGATGTACAAACAAAGCGGGATGTAAATAACCCTCTTCCATTTTCTCGTTTCAGCTCTTTTCCCCCATGTTAATCAAACCCAATGCTATTGAAGACAATAGAGTATAGAAAACTATATCTGATTTTTCCAGGTGTTTATTATTTTGTAATTATCTGGCAAAATAAAGACTGATGTTTAGTTAGTTCCCATATGTGAGACATTGTCTTTCTACATTATTTACAATTTATGAAAACCTACTTAGCAAACATAGAAAAATATAATACATTCAGCAATCAAAAATTGTAACAATGAATGGCTCTAGATAAGATGAGCTAGTGTTGTGAAATGGGCTTTCATGGGAGACTGTTTCAGCATTGTGAGTGATGATGTGTAAAGCTCTCTTCATAGGGATGATGCAGAGTGAAAATACAGAGGGCTCAAAGGCTGCTGCCAACTGCCTAGATGACCTTGAACAAGTTTTCTAACCTCTCTTGAGTGTCATTGTTTTGGTCTGTAAGTTAGAATTTCCAGAGACGCTCTGTGATGTGTCACTAGAGCATACAGGGTCATGCCAGTGCAGAACACTTCACCTGGCAGGGACTGAAGAATGATGACAATACTGTTAGTAAAGAAAATGAGGCTCCATTTGGGGGATGTAATCTCTTAAAAGGATTTTAAAAGGACTAAGAAGGAAGCTTGAGGATAATTTTAATTCGATTTTGAAAGAAAAGCAACAATATAGACAAACTAAAAGTCCCAGCAGCCACCAGAAAGGGTTATTGAGAAAAAGTCATGCCTTTTAAGTTAGCCATGAAGATCAGAGAAACAGTAAGGAAGCCTATAGTGGTAGGAAAATGTGCTTAGAAACTGCAAATGTAAGTTCAGAGGATATTTGATCGCAGGCTTTTGTGTCCCAGGGATCCATTAGATCTAGAAATAGAGAACACTCCCAAGAATAGAAGTGGGCTAGTGAGTTAAGGAAAACAGCCCACAAAACCTTCCTTCACTCAGTGTATGTCCTTGTATAGTTCCCTGCCTTTCCCATTCAGTTTTCCCCAACCTCTCTATGCTTTGTTCATTGGATTTCCATATATTAATCTTGATGTAATTTTCTCCAGTCCCCACTATCCTGTCACAAGAGAAAAGTATAAGAGTCTTTGAAGAGAATTGAATTGTTACATCTACCTATCCTTATAAGTCAAAGTGTAATCCCACTCTTTCAAAAGAGCAAATTTCAGAGAAGAGGGTAAGCCTGGGTTGGCACATGCTTATAATCCCAACTCTAAGAAGGATGAAACTGGAGGATTAGACCTGGACTAAGTTTCAGATCAGCCTGGCCTACATAACATGACCCTTTTTCAAAACAACAGAAGCAGGGGGAGATTAAAAGGGAAGATGAGAGGTGGCAACAGGGAGAAAGAATAAAAAGGAAGGGAGAAAAACTACAGGTGAGGGCAAGAAAAAGGAAGGTGAATATCAGTATAGAACAATAGTGCCTGATAGGACCGAGCAGAGGTAAAAAGTGAAGCCAGAGAAAGGAATAAGCTACGACTGGTCTATCAACAGAAGCACTTCTACATAAAATTGGCAGGTTTGGCTAGAATGTCTCAGGGCAATTGGCATAGTTGTAACAGGAAGAAGTAAGTCATCTGAAACATTTGTTGATAGCTGATCACATGTTTGGTAGTTGCTAGAAATGAAAAGAATTGGATCATATGGAACGTGAGCCAGGTCCATATGCCATGCCAATCTTGGTCTGCAGATAGCATGAAAACAAAAGTTCAAGTCAAGTCATGATGGTGGCCCAGAGAATTAAATCTGGTCCAATCAAATATAGCAGGAAGGAAATGGAAAGAAAGATTTGTGATGGAACTGTTATTTAAACTGGGCCTGGAGATAAGTAGGATTGTCAGAAGGAGGGCTAAGGGAATATCAGAGAGAAAAGCAAGCATGTGAAGAGACAGAAACAAGAAAATGAGGCCCTGTGATGTACTCAGCAAGAGACCAAGTAAAACAAATATGAAAAGAGGTGGGGAAGTGGGTTAGGGGCAGAAATTTCACTACCCCTGGATCAGCAAGGGATTTGAGGCACTCTGACTTATATACTAAGGACTTCAACTACAGTCTAGTAAGAAGCTGGATGGTGGCATTAATGCTAGCTACTCGGGCAGGCCTCTAAGTGAATTAGAATGAGCCCTGTTAGAGATCATGAATGAGTGAGGAGTATCAGCCTGGCATTACTGAACTAGAATGAATGGTTAGGGATGTC
The DNA here is from genome assembly GCA_028551405.1 of Uromys caudimaculatus. Classification (NCBI taxonomy): domain Eukaryota; kingdom Metazoa; phylum Chordata; class Mammalia; order Rodentia; family Muridae; genus Uromys; species Uromys caudimaculatus. Next base: position 29,611,258 of record CM052701.1, on the reverse strand, counting down.
AGTGACTGGAATATAAGCTATGGTTTGAAAAGGGAGAAATCATTAGTTTGTTCAAGTTTGGAATATCTGTGAAAAATCTAGACTGGTTGATAATGTAGTCCTGGAACTCAGGAGTGGGCCAAGGTTGGCCAGGTATCTCTGAACTAGTTTAGCTTCTATTGCTGAGACAACATACTTATAAACGTGTGAAAGAGAAGGGTTTTCTTTAGCTCACACTTCCATGCCCCAGGCTATCACTGAGGGAAATCAAGACAGGAATTCAAAGAAGGAACTGGGAGAACTGAAAAGCAGAACCCATGGAAGAACATTGCTTACTGGCTTGCCCTTCATGGCTTATATATATATATATTCAGTCTGTATAATGTTATTGGAATATATGTTTTCAAGGCTAACCTTGTGGTGTTGGATAACCAGTTGATGTGCTTATCCCTGGAAACAACTATTTAATTGACTTCAAGACCCACTTAACAAGAGGGAAACCATGCTTGGTACTGGAAACCTAGCCAACTATCCAGGACTAGTGAAGTCACAGAGAACAGTAGTGGGAGGAGGAGAACCTACTACAGCATTTTACTAAACAAACCTAATCATTAACTACACTCTACACATTTGTCCTTGTACCCAGAGATAAATGCTGTCCTCACCTCTCATCAAAGAAACTTCTCTTCTCTCTTGACATTTTGGTGAGCTCCTGTCAATCTGTAGAAATGCCTCGATATCAAAGTGAGATTTCCAGTGAAGAGGTCTTGGCGCAACACTGTGACATTAGCCCCTGTCTCAAGAATTGGTCCTGAATCCCTGACCTATGGAGTGCTGATTCTAGTTCTTCCAACTATTGAACACAGTTCATTCGGAAGAGTCTCTCCAGTGTGTCTGACTCCATTTATTTATTTGGATTAACTATATTTCATGATGTCCTTTGTTGAGTTCTTAATAATTGAAATAATTCTTTCCTTAAATATTTCAATAGTCTTAAAAATTGTTCATATATTTGTTTGGTCAGTTTATTTCCATATGTTCAATCTGTAATTAATAGGTACGTAAAATATTTTAATTAATTTTATATTTATTCAAATACAATTTATGTCTTCTGGCATGAATGAAAAAAGATTTTACAATAAAGTAAGAGATTTTTAAAAATCTTAAAGGTTGTCAATATGTTTAAAAAGTGGGAATAGGATGGACCATTAGGCTAGGATGTGGCATATATACATATAAAACTGTCTAGGATTGGGGCTCTGTGAGATTTCCCCTGCCCATGTTAACTTTTTGTTTGGCGTTATTTTTTCTCACATCTTGTTTTAGGCAGCTACGTTTATGAGACTTCACTGACATTTCTAGGAGACACTATCTCATAGCAAACTTCCTGTTCCTCCAGCTCTTAGAATCTTTCTTCCTCCCTCTTTGATGTTCCCTGGAGCCTTAGGTGTAAGAATTGTGTTGTAGATGAATCAGTTGGGGCTGGGTATTGCAGGATCACTTGTTATTTGCATATTGATTGGTTGTGGTTTTCTGTAATGGTCTCTGTTATAAAGAATAGTTTCTTTGATGCGGGGTATAGAGCTACACTTATCGTTAAAGATTTTGAGTTACAAGCCACAGGTATGGGGGGGGGGAGAATATGAATATGGCATTTGTCTTTCTTGGTCTGGGAGTCTGGGTTACCTTACTCAGTATAATTTTTTCTAGTTCCATCCATTTACCTGCATACTTCATTATCTCATTTTGCTTTACAGCTGGGTAGTATTTCATAGTATGTGTGCACTACATTTTCATTACTCATTCGTCAGCTGAAGGACATTTAGCTTGATTCCATTACACAGCTGTTGTGGATAGAGCGCCAATAAACATGGCTGAGCAAGTATCTGTGGGGTAGGATCCTGAGTCCTTTCTGAATGTATAATATTCTGTTTCATCTAAAATGTTGCAGGGTAAAATGTAAGGCTGAGAACATTCTTCAAGTTATGACACAATGAAAGGCTGAGAACATTCTTCAAGGTATGATAATAGAGCAATGCCATTTCTTGGTCTTAATATTACATATTTTATTATTTAAAAATATATGCTTCAGAAAAGTAGCCAACTATCCAAGGAAATGCTGTTAATTGGGGGGGTGGGGCAGAGGAAGTTATTACAAGTAGGGTTATTTAAGGTTCAGAGAAAGAAAAACAGCTGTTCATGGATAGAATTTTGCCCAGGTGAAATTCTGAAACGTAACCATAGATATTCAAAATGGTATTGATTGATATGGCAAATGCTGAAAGAAGATTTGGAATTTTAATCTGATGGAGAGTTTTCACAAAAAGGCTTATATAGCCTAGGCTCTTTAAGATTTCTTCAAAAGAATTACTTAGTCTGCTGAATGAAAAATATGTAATTGAGCTCCTACCTGCCAAGCCATGTAATACCAACTCTCCAGAGTTTAGGTCAGGTGGCTTGATTCTCAGCTCTCTCCAAAGCAGAGATATGATCAAGTCCATATGAGCATCCTTCAGAACATATTTGCTGTAGGGATGTAGGAGAATTGAAATAAAGGTTGATCACAGAGTGTCTGAAGTGGAACTTAAGCAAACCATTGAACAACTTCAAAAATCACTGACTACAATCAAGTACTTACTCGGGATTAAATACTTAATCAAGTACATAATCATTTGCCAAGATTCTAGGTAGAAAATTTAAGTGCAGACAGAGAAACATGTGGGAAAATATATATATGTATGTATGTATATATATCTCAAGCTATTTTAACTTACAAATATTTTTTAATTTATTTTTGATATTTTATTTATATTTCAAATGTTTCCCCCTTTCTAGGTCTCCCCTTTGGAAACCCCCATCCCATCCCCCCTCCCCCTGCCTCTATGAGGGTATTCCCCCCACCCACCCACTTACTCCCATCTTCCCTCCCTGATATTCCCCTATACTAACCCCCTCAGGCCCAAGGGCCTCTCCTCCCACTGATGGCCAACAAGGCCCTCCTCTGCCACATATGTGGCCAGCAGCATGGGCCCCTCCATATACATTCTTTGGTTGGTGGTCCAGTCTCTGGGAGCCCCGGGGACCTGACCAGTTGACACTGTTGCTCCCTCCCCATGGAACTGCAAACTCCCTCAGCTCCTTCAGTCTCTTCTCCAACTCCTCCACCTGGGACCCCATGCTCAGGCCAACAGTTGCTGTGAATTGAATCATGGGTGTTCCAAACTTTTGGGTTAATATCCGCTCATCAGTGAGTACATACCATGTTTGTTCTTTTGTGACTCAGTTACCTCAGGATGATATTTTCATTTAACTTGCAAATATTTAGAACTAGAAACTAGTGTTGTCTGTAAAACATTTGTCTGGTGGACCATTATACAAATTTTAAAACTTTCATATCATTTTTAGAAAAGTATTCTGCATTTGGGAGACTTAGTTTTCCCTAAATAAGGATAATTAAAGGTTTCTGATATAAAGAACTGATAACATATTTTCTAAAGTAAAAATATGTTCAAATAGACAACTTTAAATGTAATTATTGTATTGTTCTATAAATAAAGCAATAGTACTTAATGTCAGCATTATTCAGTATTGTCAAATGGTGTGCTTACAGTTCTCCAGAATGAGATTCCCCAACTGATATCTAAATCCGAGAGAAATGGGTTACCCTGAACAAAATTAAATTAGAAGATTACTTAATTCAATAAAACAGCAGAACCATATACATACAATGCTCTATTTTCATATAGATAACCTCTTCAGAGGTAAAAGCTGTTCTTTTTTATGCATATACATATGTATTTTTGATACTTTATTTACATTTCAAATGTTTTTCTTTTTCCAGGTCTCCCCTTTGGAAACCCCCTATCCCATCCCTCCTCCCTTGCCTCTATGAGGTTATTCCCTCACCCACCCACCAACCCACTCCTGTCTTCCCACCCTGGCATTCCCCTATCCTGGGGCCTCTAACACCCTCAGGCCCAAGGGCCTCTCCTCCCACTGATGGCCAACAAGGCCCTCCTCTGCCACATATGTGGTCTGAACCATGGGTCCCTCCATGTGTATTCTTTGGTTGGTGGTCCTATCTTTAGTGGCTTTAATATTAGGAGCCAGATTAACTGAGACTTGCTTGTCTCATTCAGGCCAATCCAAATACTTTAGAAATAATTTGACACAGAAATAATTTCCAGGAACTGAAGTCATCATGAGGAAAGCTACACTAAGCAGGCACTCTGAACATTTAACTTTTCATATTCTGTATGGATACACACCTATCAAACTAGAATAACCATATGAAGTTTAGTCATTTATTTTAAGTATCTACATCTTGAAGAAAGTTGAATCTCATACCAATAATCCAAATCAAATAAGCAGCATTGTTTCTTCATCTGAAATATATAGTTCTCCAATCTTGAGTTTGTTTGTTCATTTTATATTGCCTGTATACATAAAACCTAAAAGAAATAACTATAAATGACATAAGTGAAATATGGAAACATATGTATTCTATCCAGGGAAGTAAGCCATCTGATCCTTTCAAGAGACTGAAGACTATTCATATAATATCTAATTTGTAAATATCACAGGAAACAGGATAGCACACTTAAGTTAAAAAATCCAATTTTACAAGAAATGCCCCAAATAAGAAAAAATGAAATAATGAATAATTGAATACTTGTGTCAAAGCATGGCAAAATTTCATATTATGACCAAAATTTCCTCAAATTAGATAAATTTATTTAAAATTTGTTTTTGAGGACCTTAAGAAAATCCCAAAATTCTCCCAAGAAAGAAAAAAAAGGTTAAGTATTATCAAATCATTTATTCCTTATAAAATAAACTATAAAAATATACTTTTAAGCTACATACTTAAAACAATGATTATCAAATAAAATAATCAGATATTATGGAATATTTAAGCAGGTTGTAACTGCCTATAAAAAAATGTGAAAGGAGAAGCATCACAGATAATTGTGGAGAGCTGAGGAAACCCTGAGTGAGTGTGTAAAGAACTGATGAAGTCCTAAGTGAATGTGTATTGTTGACATTGGGAAGGACCATTTCAAGGAACAATGCCTAAGACCCATGGGAAATTGTCAAAGTCTTCTCCATACTGATCAGGCTGAGAACTAGCAAAGGTTTCTTCTGGTCCTAGTGCAAGTATAGACAAAGTATTTATAAACAATTGTCCACCGTGTGCGAAAAATAGCAACAGCAGTTTTCTCCAGGAATTTTACAGCTTAAGACTTCTCACCTACAGAGACTGCCTACTGAGACTAGCTAACTCCTCCCCCTGTGCTATGCATAATAAATGCACTGAAGTTTTGGGTTGTTGCCTAGCTGTTGCCATTCCATCAGAATGCACACAGTCTGCCTAACCCTACCTTTTCTGTATGTGTGCTTCTCCTTCATTTCCTCATTGCCCTTAGTCAGATCAGGCCCCCAGATACACAGGACATGGATGGCAGTTAATTGATGAAATTCAGTAAATACTTCCAGAACTTCGACAGGTGGATCTGAGTTTGAAGCCAGCCTGTTCTACAGAGTGAGTTCTACAAACCAGGAAAACCAGGGCTACAAAAGAAACCCTGTCTTGAAACCCAACCAATCAACCAACGAACCAGCCAGTCAACCAACCAACTAACCAACCAACCAATCAACCAACCAACCAACCAACCAACCAACCAACCAACCAACCAACTAGATCCCCTCTGGTAAAATCAAAGTATTGGTTAAGAAAAAAATTGCAAAGTATTAATATTTAGAAAAATGTTTATAAATATTTAACTGATTTCTAGAAGAAAAACTTTCTAAGTATAAATCTGCTGAAAGTAATCACAAAGGAAAAAATCTATTTTAATCTGTAATCTTCCCTTAAAAATACTAAAACAAAGAAAGTGGTGGCTTTGTATTATAGAGACTTTGTTCATTAGAATCATTTTTTTTTTTTTTCGGTTTTTCGACACAGGGTTTCTCTGTGTAGCCCTGGCTGTCCTGGAACTCACTCTGTAGACCAGGCTGGCCTCGAACTCAGAAATCCGCCTGCCTCTGCCTCCCAAGTGCTGGGATTAAAGGCATGCGCCACCAGTGCCCGGCTAATTAGAATTTTTATTTATTTATTTTTGTTTTTGTTTTTGTTTTGTTTTATTATTTTTGATACTTTATTTACATTTCCAATGTTTCCCCTTTTCTGGGTCTCCTCTTTGGAAACCCCCTATCACCTCCCCATCCCCGCCTCTATGAGGGAATTCCACTTTCCACCCACCCACCCACCCATCCCCATATTCCCACCTTGACATTCCCCTTTACTGGGGCCTCTAACACCTCAGGCCCAAAGGCCTCTCCTCTCTCCCTGATGGCCATTGAGGCCATCCTCTGCCACATATGTGGTCCGAACCATGGGTCCATAGATGTGTATTCTTTGGTTGGTGGTCCAAACTCCAGGACGACCGGGGTGGGGGGGTCTGTCAGGCCCATTGACGCTCTTGCTCCCTCCATGGGGCTGCAAATTCCCTCAGCTCCTTCAGACCTTTCTCCAACTCCTCCATCTGGGACCTCACTCTCAGTCCAGCAGTACTGTAAAGTGAAACTTGGGCATTCTGAACTTTTGGGCTAATATCCGCTTATCAGTGAGTACATACCCTGTCCGTTCTTTTGTGACTGAGTTACCTCGCTCAGGATGATATTTTCAAGTTCCATCCATTTGCCTGCAAATTTCATTAAGTCATTGTTTTTTATAGCTGAGTAGTACTCCATTGTGTAAATGTACCACATTTTCCGTATCCATTCCTCTG
>CM052701.1:29586993-29603988 GCA_028551405.1 Uromys caudimaculatus | reverse complement strand
CTTACCCTTGCCTTTTGCCATCTTGTTAGCTCTGATGTTAGCTGATCTTACTCTGTCTGGTTGTGGCTTGCCCCTCCTGCAGGTCTCTGTGTCAGTACTCCTTGAAGACCAGCTCTCTCTGAGAGGTGTTTGGGTTTGGAGAGCTATGGCACAGGGTCCACTCTGGGGTGCAGAAAGAAATCAGAAGGATCTTGTCCCCAGCTGTCCCTTGGTTCCTATGCCCTGATGGCTCTGCAAGGGTCCCTCTTGATCCAGTGAGTTTGAACAGAAGTGGTGGTTTTGCCTGTGCTCAAAGGTGTGTCAGCACTCCTGGGATACTCGCTCTCTCCTGGAGCCTTGTGGCACAGGCTGAGGTCCCCAGGCACAGGCCCCTGGTATCCCAGGCAGAGGTCTCCACCCACAGATGAAACTGGAAGGTTCAGAGGTTTCCTGGCCCCGGGTTCTCAGGTCCTGGATCCCGGTGGATCCGGGTGGGTCTGGGTGAGAGGTGTTGCTCCCCTTAACCACACTCACGGCTTTTTCAAGCTCCTGGGAGGGTATCTTTCTCTGGCGCTCATTGGTTACGGACTCCTGGTGGCCCAGTCAGAGGTCTCCACCCACAGGTGGAAACCGGAAGTTTCAGAGTTTTTCTGTCCCCGGGTTCTCAGACCCTGGATCCCAGCAGATCCGGGCAGGTCTGGGTGAGAGGTGTTGCTTCCCTTAACCCCACCCAAGGCTTTTCCAAGCTCCTGGGAGGGTATCTTTCTCCGGTGCTCATTGGCTACGGTCTCCTGGTGGCCCAGGCAGAGCAAGGACTGTCTTCTTTGTTAAGGATCGCCATTGCTGGAAGAGGCCTTCATTATAAAGAGCGGCACCTAAATCTCCCAAAGAAAGCCTAGGGGAAGCATGGACCCATGAACCCGTGGACCCCTATTCCCAACTCCTTGAGGTCCCCAGCAGCATCTGGGGCACAGGAAGCCAGGAACCACAGCATCCACCCCAGATCCTGGTTACACATCATTATACTTATATACAATTTTGCATTCTTCCCATTTAATATGAAATATAATTATCATGTTACTATGTAGTTGTCATTTCCATAGTTATGATGGCTAAAGAGTCTTTTATTAGGTAATAACTTATTTCAATGTGACATGACATAAGAATGCATTTGCTTATTTTTATGCTGTTAAAAAGTATATTTTTGTGAACTAGATTTTTATATTTTTAACTACTAAGAATATATTTCAAGTTTTGAGTTATGTTTAAATATTCTTAAGCTATTGATAAAATTTTCAAATGTTTCCAAAATGCATAATTTCTTCATATACAACTTTATTCTTTGCAGGCTCTCACTACGTAGATCAGTCTAGCTCAGAGTTCTTGATCCTTCTGCTTTGGTATCTTGAGTTTTATGATTACAGGTATGTACCAGTACACTAGCCTACAACCTTCTTATGGTTTTATGAAGGTCACCTTTTATTTAGTGAGGAAAATATGGAACTGATTAATTTGTTGATACATATGACTATTTCCTTAGCTATTCCAAAATAAAAATGGAATTTATATGCATTTTTATTTAAAAAGCAAAGAGAAAAATATGGTATATGGTTTTATTACTGTGGAAGAGGGGTTTGTGGAAAACTTGCACTTACTATAGTTAACAAATTACTGGTTCTTTGCCTAAAAATAAGACAGACATAACCAGGTGATGGGAGGGATGACGTTTTTCCCTAACATATAGGCAAAATTTTTAACTCTTTGCCACCTATTCTATTATCATAAGCAGTAAGTTAATGGAGACACTGCATGTGGAACTGCACAGGAGGCAGAACCCACCTCTTCACTTGCTCAGCAGCTATTCATTTGGACTTTTATTTTTAATACATGTATTTTCCCATAATGTCTTTCCCCTCTGTTTCCTCTTTGTAGTCATGATGAACACAAATGTTAAGAATGTAGCATTTCTTCATTTGAGTCTCTCTTTTGTTCTTTGAATTGTAAACTGCTGCTCTTCTGAAGAAGGACTGTGTTACAAAAGAATGGAACATTTCAGACAGGGTGTAGTACATTATAGTTTCAAGAGGCTTCATGTTTGCAAGAGACAAATTAAGCAGCCTGCCTAATATTTAGACAACATCTGTTACACAAAGTCACCATTAATGATAACACAGGGATCTCTTTTGTGGCTGAGTTTCATCCAGCTGCACCTACCCATAAAGGGTGCCAACAAAGAGGCTGAATATTTAGCTGTCAGTTCAGAATGACTTGGGGAAACTGCACATAAACCAAATCAAATCTTTGTTAACCTTTGGATCAGAGCCTCATTAATCATGGTGAAAGACAGCTTATAATCTTCTCACAGCCAGCTTACCATCTCCATTCAGTGTTTTATAAGATGCTCCCAGTCTTTGATTGGTAATGCAGAAGAAAGCCACACACCAAGAAACAGCTTTATGGTGCCCACCTGCAAAGGAATCAACTCAGCCAATATATCCAGTAATTACAAGTTCTTCAAAGCTTATTTTCAGACGGCATTTCCACCCACACTAACAAATCTGATACTCAATAAGAACAAAATTCTCAAGTATGGGTATAGCTTCATTTGATTAGCTGTCATTATTTACTTGGATTAAACATTACAAAAGCAAAAGCCATCTAGAAAACTACTAGAAAAGTTCCCTTTGCCTGTAAGAATAAGATATAGAAATTCTCTCATAATTGGGCTGTGAGGTCCGTTCTGCTATACATTCAGGGTTTTTGTTGTTGTTATGCATGAAGCCAGGGCCTTGTACATACAGGCACGTGTTCTACCACTGAGCTAACACCCCCAACCAAACACTGTAATAACACATTTTCTTCTCTAGGTCCCCTTGTGGTTATGTATTTTATAGTATAATATATCAGTTTACATATTTGATATCCACTCCAGTACCTTTTGTATTTCAGACCTGATGCTAGGTACTAAGGATATGCTAAGGAGCAAACCAAAGTTCCTGCTCTCAGATAGTTTTACTGACCATATGTCAGATAACAAATGACTGCATTTATAAAAACAAGAAAACTGATTGGGCATGGCATAGTAAAGTCCACGTTTCAGGAAGGTTCCTATTTATCTGAAGTCATAAATTAAGCAAATGCAAGAGCAGTGTGAATGTGAGTGGCCTAGTGAGTAGCAACTGTGTGGGCTCCAAGTCTGCCAAGTACAGGGAACAGCACTGAAGCCTGCCTGGCTGGATGCTGGTGCAAGAGAAAAGTGATGTGACAGCAAAGGTGTGGAGGTCGGCAGAGACCAGCCCTCAATAATCCTGAAGATTATAGTAAGGTGAAGAGACTTTGCCCTGGGTGAAGGAATGCTGTCGGGGTTCTTAGAGAGTATGCTATTCTAGTCTGTTTAATTCATCATTATTATTTCTGGTTGTAAGTCAGGGTCCTATGTAGCCTTGGCTGGCCTCAAATTTGCTTTGTAGCCAAGGCTTGTCTTGGACTCCTGGTCTTCCTGTCTCATCATCCCAACTACTGGGATTATAGGCTTGCACCAGCATGGTAGGCTTGTAGTCTGGCTTATAATCATCTTTTTAATTTTGTTAAGATTTGTTTTATTTTTAATTGTGTGTTTGTGTGTGTGTGTGTGTGTGTGTGTCTGTGTGTGAATGTATGCTGTCTGTGTGCAGGAACCTACTGAGGCCAGAAGGGTGTGTTGGAGTCCCCCACCACCATGCATCAACAGTTGTGAGATGCATGACATGGGCTCTGGGGACCAAACTTGGCAATGCTCTTAACCATGAAGTCATCTCTCCAGCCCTGGTTTATATTTATCTTAATTCAATACTAAATTCATCTAAATACATAATTTCCATACCAGCTGAACGATCTCTTAAATTATAAAGAGATCACAATGTAAAACTCTGATTTCCCATCTATGACAAGATTTACCTAGTCAAGGTGCCGGGTCCACTCTCCAGAGTGCTGCAGCAGGATGAGAACAGGGCCATCTCACCGGCTCTCAGGACCTCAGGGCCAGCTCTCCTGACTGCCACAGGTGGTGAGGTGCAAGAGGGGCAAGGCATCATTTCCACACCCATGACATCTCACTGGAGACAAGTGGTGGGGCCAACTCTCCCAGGCTGTCATCCTCAGGATCGGCTCACCTGCATTCCCGGTCACCAGGGCCCTCTCTCCTGAGTGCTGCTGCTGCTGAGGGGCAGAGACAGTTTTCCTGCTCTCATGGTCCTGGGGCCCAGTCATCCAACTGCTGCATGTGGTGAAGGGCAAGAGGGGAAAGGCATCATCCCTGCACGCACGCCACCTCATGGCAGATGAGTGGCAGGGTCAGCCCTCCCTTACTCTGTCCTCAGGGCTGTCTTACCTGCTCCCCCTTGACCAGGCCAGCAGCACTACTGTGCTGCCCAGATGAGGTTCTGGGCCTGCTCTCCCAATTGCTACATCCAATGAGGGGCAAGGACAGCTCTCCTACTTTCATGATCCTGAGGCTAGATCTCCAGACTACCACAGTGAGTGAGGGACAAGTGAGGGAAGGCATCTCTCCTGCACCAATGCCACCTCACAGCAGACAAGTGATGGGGTCAGCTCTCCCACACTCACGCCCTCAGGGCTGGCTCACCCATAACTGTGCCACCAGGCTCACCACCACTGTGCTACCTGGGTGAGGTACAGAGCCTTTTCTCCCAAGTGCTGCTGCTGGTGAGAGATGGGGACAGCTCTCCAGAGGGCCATATCCAGTGAGGGGTGGAGCCAATTATGCACAGACCCTAGATATCCACATGATCCCCAATGGCTCATGCATCTCACAATCCCTCAACCAGAAATAGTCCCATGTTCTCTAGTGGTAATATGAGCCATGGATATCAACACATGCTGCTGCCTCTGTGTAGCCATGGACTCAGACATTGCCCTCAGTGGCAGCTCATGCTGTGACCTGACCATGTCCCCAGGTGGCAGGGCTGACCACTCACAACAGGTTATTTCTCTCTAATTGGTTCTTTCCAATTCTATCTCTTAATGCTCAAGCTTCTCCACTTCTCTTTCTCTCCCATCTGATCACCGCATACTCACCCATTGTGGTGCATGTGGCTCCTGTTGCAGGCTGGCCACACAGCTAGTGGCCCCTGTGCTGCATGGCCTGATGACAAGTGCGTGTCTGTGGCTTACCTGTGCCATGCACACTGGAGGGCAGGTTTATGGGTGGCATGGTAGTCCACAGGTTTCTATCTTTCTCCTCCTGTGCTGTGCTGTCTGGATTTGATTTTTATGAAATCTAGGTATAAGACAGTTTTGGCCACTAAGCCAGGCATCGATCTAGGATGAACAAAGAACTGCATTCGGCTCTGCCCCTGACTGATATCAGAACACCACCACCACCAAAGTGTCTCTTTGCCCATTGCCAGGGAGGCTAATTAGCAGACCTTTAAATGAGCAACCTAATTGCTTATTGACTCATTCCATTTTATCATCATTACCAAAAACATTCTCAAGACTCTGTCCCATCTGATAAATTGTATGACATCCTTCACTACTGTTTTGTGTCCTTTGTCCTTGACACATGACAATGGATGACACACAAGCTACATTCTTTTCTATTTTATCTTTTTCATCATTCAGTTTTGATATTGCATATGATATGCCAACAACTATTTTTTTTGTTGGTGCTCCTCTGCTTTTTCTTTAAAACATTTTTATTACCTTTACTTTTTTTTACAGTTCATTCGTTACCCCTCCTCTTATAGCCCTCCTATAGTTCCTCATCCCATTCCTCCTCTCCCCTGTCTCCAAGAGGATGCCCTCCCTTGCCAGGACTCCCCACTCCCTGGGGCCTCAAGTCTCTCGAGGGTTAGGCACATCTTCTCCCACTGAGGCCAGACCAGGCAGTCCTCTGCTGTATATGTGTTGGGGGTCTTGGATCAGCTCGTGTATGTTGCCTAGTTGGTGGATCAGTGTCTGAGAGATCTCAGGGGTCCTGGTTAGTTGAGACTGCTGCAAACAATTCTGTGACTTGTTTGGATGACCATTTGAATGGCAAAACTCATTAATATCAAAACAGGAACTTAGCAGTTTAACTACACTAAGATTTCTGAAAATAATGGCTTCTTAATCCAAACAGTTATAAGTAAATTTCAAATGGAACATGGTATTACCATGAAGGAATTCTAACTTCAGACTGTTGAAAAAGTTAACCAAGATGGCTTCAAAGTAGACTAACTTGACACAGCACATTTAAAAATGAAGGCATTTGGTGATCTGATGATGAGTTCCCAGAAAGGCAACATGACTTGGCCCAGGTCTCATAAATCAATTTTTTATGACATTTGAGTAACATAAACTTCCAGGTTTTCATTGTAACATTTAAGCTGCATGTACAGAATATATTGAAACACTATGGCCTGTTGTATAATCTATGGTATTATTTAGGAAAATATAACCTAATGTCAAACTATCCAGTGTTGAAAATTGGTGATTGTATCAGAACTATCTCATGGAAAACTAAGATAATTAGCTCAGAGTACATTTATGTAGCCTGACCTTATGTGTGTGACTTCCTTAGCAAAAGTTTCCTTATGTCTTATAAAGCAAAATAAGTTTTTATACGCTCATACACACAATCATGTGTAGTGATTTTTCTTCAAAAATATTTTATAGAAGTGTCTTCCCAGGGCCAGCCTGTCTGGTGACCAAAAGAAAGATACTCAAATAGTGCTGGAGAGCTAGCCCTGGTGGTATGGGAGCAGGAGGCCTGGTGGCAACTCAGTTACCATCTAGAACCATATTCATGGGTTTGAGGTGACCCATCCCAACATCTACCTCACCTATGAACTGCTGGAGCACATGAAGGATCTAGTCCTACAGATCTAGAGCTGCAGGATCTCCAAGACACAAGGTAACAACAGGATATCTGAAAGGAGTCCTGGTGAGGATCCAACATTCATAGTGTAGCAGAAGCCAGAGGCCTTAAAACAGACCAATGACTCATTGCAACAAACTTTTGCAAGTAAAGCTGTGTTGACAAAGGGTATACTGTGTGACACACTGTGACACACTACAGACAGCTTCCATGACAAGATGGGGTTTTTGTTGTTGGTTTTTTTTTTTTTCTTCTATCTTATTTTATTTTCTTGGCAGGAAGGTTGCAAGGGCAGAGGGCATATACAAAGGGACAGGGAGATGAATGGGGTTGGGGTGCATGATGTGAAATTCACAACAAATTAGTGAAAAATTAAAAAAATGTTTATATATACTTCATTCCAATTTTTTAAAACTTTTCCTAGTTTGGAAATATATTCTCAGGAAAAAAATGTGTAGACTATATACTTAATAACTAGAAAGGAAAATTAAGCACTCATATTTGAGTGGAGATACTTGCAGTATCAGGAGCTCCTGTGAGGTTCTGCTTCATAAGCTTATCCTTCCCAGAATCTCATTGTCCTGAATTATCACTTTATTGCCAGTGTTTCTACTTGTAAACAGTGTAAACTAGCTTTATGTGATTATTGAAATCTGTGTCCTTGTGTTCAAAATCCCAAAGCTACAGCAGAGTAGCCAAGAGGTACAATAAACTTTTCTACACTCTTTAGATTCCCAGTTTTAGTGTTTTGTGTCTTAATTTCCACATATGTATATATAACATGTATCTACATATACATGTTTGTATATATTTTCTGAACTATTGAAATAAATATGAAACCCTGATTTAAGAAAAAAAAAAAAGAAGGTATCATGGTATTGAGCCTCATGATCAGACTACTGTATTTAGCAGTCAACAATATGGGTAAAAAGAGTGTACAGTAAAGTGCTTTACACTCTCCACAGAACAGAAACTGAAATAACCAGTTATTAAATTAGTTACAAATGTTGTTCTAAAGGGTTTTTGCCCATATCCATAAGAACTGTCTAAAACATATCTTCTTTATAGACTCTAGGCCTCACCACCACTGTGCTTGGTGAACTCACAAATCTGTTGTAATCTGTAGTTTCCCTGTCACCTCCTGGCTCTCCTCGTGATAGGCTCCTAATTCTGGCAAGAATTAGAACATTTCAGCTACTGATGCTGGAACTACCATACCCACCTTGGTTTTGTGACTTAACAAATATTGGCTGCCACCAACATAAGGGCTAGAACTTTTGCCTTCAAAGTTTCTTCCCTTCATTGCTCCAAAAATTGAAGACTGATAGTTGTAATTTCACAAATCACTGTAGCTTCTAACATCTCCAAAATTGCTTCCATCATTACCATTCATTATAACCATCCCCATTGTCACAATATACTCTGTCACTATAGCTGCCATCAAAGACACCATGGCCACTGAAGACCACTGTGATCAAAATGCCACCGCCACCAAAGCCATTTACAAGACAACTACCAAAGTTTTTGGAACCACTTTGACCTCTTTGGCTGGATGAAGCACTAGCCATCTCTTGCTTCAACAGGCCCTTTCCTGACTTCACAGCTATAGCCATTTACAATATTGTATTTCTGAATGACTGAGCCATGGTCATCAAAAGTGAAATGGTGCCAGAAATCATGTTCTTTGGTGTCTATTCCAATATCAACAATGATCTTTTTCACAGTTAAGTTGACACCTGGTCTTAGAGAGTCTTTTCTTGACACAGGTTCTCTCTTGTTCCACAACTCCTCATCCATTTTGTGTGGTCTTGCATTCATATTTGCATCCACCCCCACTGTCACTGTATAGGTGACAAATCCGAAGCCTCTGAAGTGCTTGGTATTTGAATCTCTCATTACCACACAGTTGGTAAGTTTCCCATTGCTCAAATGACTCCTCAGAGACTCACCAGTTGTTTTGAAGCTTGGATCTCTGATAAAGAGCTTCAGCAGCTGTTCTGGTTCCTTAGGAGACTGACTTAGATGTGACAGCGGGGATGAGAGCCTTTAGTGATGCTTCTTCCCTCACCGCATCAGCAGGCAGAAAGTAGAATTGGTAATTTTCAAGTTATAGTTATGTGTACCCATTTTGGGTCCTTGTTCAAAATAGAATTCCCAATTTCAAATTGTATGACCATTCTACCCACCCTGGTTTATGCTCCTTACAGGGAACTCATTCCAGCTTTCCCATCAAAAACTGGCACAGCTGCTTGAACAGGCCTATTCCTAGAGGGCTCCACTAGTGGCAGAAGGGTGAAATTTGCAGCCATAATCTCATAATACTGTGATTCAACCTGATAGCGGAATATGCCCCAGCATTTTCACTGGCACCAGAATGCTAATGAAAGACACAAATCCCCATCCAGAGCAGGGCATAAGCAGCAGAACCTTGCTAAATGGCTGTAATGAATGTAAACTGTAGCATAGCAGCTGAAACTTGGGATATGCTTAATTGCATATCGGGTGGCTTAGTCTTCAGCCTTGCCAGTTGCAGGAGGATTACTTGTCTTTGGTGAACTCAGTGGAGAGTTGAAAGTAAATTTGCTCAAACGATAGTAGACTTTAGAATAAGCATAACAGAAGAATCATAAATAACCACTAAGGAGAATAAACTGCAACCTAGTCTAAGCCTGCTCTTTGCTAACCGTGGACTGGGCTCTTGGAGAGGTAACCACTGTTTCTTGATTTAGGCTTTTATTAAAGTGTAAGTCATGAAGAGAACAAATGAGTTCTATTTCAAATAAAAGGTTTGTTCCAGTGCCACAGAGTATAATCATAACAGGACGCTAAAGCTGTACCTTCATTGCCTCAAATAGGTGACCCCACACATGTTCAAAGGCCAGGAATGGGAGACTGCAAATTTTAAGCGTTTACTAAGCCAAGTAGTCCCAGTCCTGCTTCTTCCCAGTGAGTAGAACTGGTATAGCCTTAGTTCTTAATCAGATGACAATTTTTTTCTTTATAATATTTTGTTTAGGGTGGCAAGATGGCTTAGTAAGGGCACTTGCCACCGAGCTTCAATGAGTTAAATTCCCAGGATCCACATGAAAGAAAATAACTCCCACAAGTGCTCTGATCTCTACATGTGCACTGTAGTGTGCACCTCAAATAAGTAATTTTTCTTTTTAAAAAAATGTAACTCAGTTGGTAGACAACTTGCCTGGCCTGTGCAAAGCCCTGGATTCTATCGTCAGGTGTGGTAGTATATGCTTACAGTCTTAGTACTAAGGAGGTGGAGGCAGGAGGACCATAAGTTCAAAGTCATCCTCTACTGTATGTAAGTTTAGTGTGGGCTGTTAGGACTCCATCTCAAAAAAGAGTTGACACAAGGAGATAGTAAACTTTATTGAAAATAATATAATTACTCAAAAACCTACCTGCTCTTGGGGGACTACAGCCTTAGTATAAGGGATTTTGCCTTGACTTATCTTGTTTTGTCTTGTTTGGTTGCTGTCTTTTGGAGTCCTACTCTTTTCTGAAGGGAAGCAGAGGGGAAGTGGGTTAGGGTAGAGGGGGATGTGGGGAAAGTTGGGAGGAGTGGAGGGAGGGGAAACAGTGGTTGGGATGTACTGTATGAGAGAAGAATATTTTCAATAAAAATAAATAAGAAAGTGATAGGAAAACAATGGAAACAAAGCCTTCCTTCCTCATGTTTGCTTTACCCTTAATTCCTCAACTCACCTAAGGTAGCGGGGATGTTCTGCTTTTGTGATAAAAATTATCCAGTTTTTTTTTGAGAAATGAACTGTTTGATCTTTTTTTCTTTTTTTAAAATTATCTTTAATTTATTTTTACAGTTCAGTTGTTATCCCCCTCCTATCCTGCCCTCCGACAGTTCCTCATCCTGTCCCCCCTTGTCTCCAAGAGGATGTCCCCACACCCTACCACTACCCCACCAGGCCTCTCCATTCCCTAGGGCAAGTTTCTCAAGGGTTAGGTGTGTCTTCACTCATTGAAGCCAGATCAGGCAGTCCTCTGCTGTATATGTGTCAGGAGCCTCAGACCAGCTAGTGTATGCTTCCTAGTTGGTAGCTCAGTGCCTGAGAGATTGTGGGGGTCCAGGTTTGTAGAGACTGCTGGTCTTTCAATGAGGTCGTCGTCCTCCTCAACTTCTTCCAGCCTTTCCCTAATTCAATCACAGTGGTCTATGGGGCAGTGATCTATGTCAGGCAGTCTAACGCCCGGTTGAGCATAGGCTGGAAGCCCTGGGAGACCCGGTGGAAAATTCCATGAACAGTGGAACCTACACAAGGGACCAGAATTCATGCTTCTGATATGGCTCTTGATAAATATGACCCAACAATACCTATACAGCTCCTTATCTTTAACTCCTCCCCTACACTTGTGGGAACCCTTTACTAATCTCAAGGGGTACTAAAATGGCTCCACACCCCAATGAGTGGTGCACCCCGAATCTTAAATGAGGTGGATGCACTTACTTATATGATTAAAAATGGCAGAGATAGAGCTCTACAAACCCTAGGAAAAGAACCTGATATTCTTGCCACCCCCTTCTCCCTCTCTGACATCCAGTGGCTAATTAAAAATCACTCCCACTTTGCTATTAGATTAATAGGGTTTACAGGACAGATTGACAACCACTATCCTAATAAAAAATGGGCCTCAGCCCTCTGTTGTGGTGGCTGCTCCCCAAACTATTCTCAAAAGAGCCCATAACAGGAGCCCCCTCAATATTTACTGATGGAGGAAAGAGGCGAGCTGCGGCAGTAATATGCTATTTGCCTGAGGATGAACACCCTATCCTCCGATTTGAAGAGCTGCCCCATCACCCCCCCAATATAAAGAATTATATTCCATCTATCTAGCCCTAAAAGAAGTCAAGGGCCCCCTTAACCTGTTCTCAGACAGTTTATATGCTGTCAATTTGCTTCCCTGGTTGTCAAGGTCCTTCGTGAAACTAGATGCCAACCCACTGTCCCCTCTACTTATACAGGTCTCCACCCTCCTACAGGAAAGGGCCACCCCATCTACATCCAGCATGTCTGATCTCACAGTCCCTTACCAGGCCATATATCTGAGGGAAATGCACTCACTGACCAAACTGCTTCAACAGGGATATTCATGGCCTCCACTGAACAAGCAGGCCAATCTCACTCATGCACACACACAAACATAAGGGGGCTTCATGCCCGCTTCCCCCACATCCCTCTCACTCAACTCCAAAGGATAGTAAAGACATGCTCCTCTTGTGCATCCCTCATTACCACCCCAGCTTTGCAAATGATGGACACCAATCCCTGAGGTCTTAAGTCCAATGCCTTATGGCAAATCGACGTCACCCATATCCCCCCAATTTGGTAGACAGAAATATGTTTTTGTCACCGTAGATACATACTCCCATTTTATATGGGCTACAGCCCAAACAGGTGAAAGCTCAAAAAGATTAATTTACCATATGCTTTCCACCTTTGCCATCATGGGCATTCCTCAACAGATAAAAACTGATAATGGCCCTGCCTTCACCAGCTCTCAATTTAAAACCTTCTGTACATGCTGGGAAATTGCCCATCATACGGGAATTCCCCACAACCCTCAGGGCCAAGGAATAGTGTGGAAAGAACACATCAAACCCTAAAGGCCCAACTTCTAAAACAAAAGACAACCACCTATCCCCCTAATGTACAATTAGTGATGGCTCTGACTACCCTAAACACATTTAACATTTACAGAGGCTCCAAACACCCTCCTATCTCCCTCCATTGGCACACGCCAAAATTAACCCCCTCAATCCTAGTACGATGGCAAGATCCTCTGGATGGAATTTGGAAGGGACCGGACCCTCTCCTTACAACTGGGAGGGGCTTTGCTTGTGTCTTTCCACAGGACCAGCCTAAGCCTATCTGGGTCCCTGCCAGAAATGTCCGACATCACCCCACCAACCAAAATGATGGCCTCCCTCTCGCTGACAGATCAGAAATGGAAGAAGAAGAGGAAGGTGAGGAATCACCACAACCAGAAGATTTCCTGGAAGGACATCCATGAAACTGATAACTGCTGCCCAGGCCATGTGCCCTCCACAAGCCCCCCTTTCCTCTATTCTCTTGGCTGTTTTTGTCATTCTTCATGCTAACTCTGCTACTGCCCAGCCTCTCCCTAACCTCCCCAATACCTACCACTGGAGATTCTATGCTAGGGAAACCTACAACGGACACAACAAGGTTATAGGGACCCAAGACTGTCCACTTGAAGGATGCCGAACTGAGATTGAGATCCCTGTACATCTGGACTCTATCTCCACTACCCCCAGCCCTTTTCTTTGCTTCCTCTACTGAAATACAGGTAAATGTCTCCAAGAAGTCTCCACATACGGAGGTTGCAGATACTGGAGCTGCAGGATGGAATCCACCAGTTGTGGTGGCACCATGCTTACTAACCTTAAAACTCATTTTCAGCTCTCTATCAGCGATCCCTGGAATGATCGCTGGCTGACCGGAGTCATGGGTAAACTTTACCCCAATGGATATGCCAAATACCCGATAGCTGACCTACACATCTCCTGTGAACTTGTTCCTGCCTCCAAATCAGTCTTTACTCATGCTAATATTATCCAACAGGAAATTCAGTCTCAGAAGGATCACCGAGTTACCCTCTCTTGGCCACAGTACATCCAATATACAACTGACCTCCTTCCCCTAACCATCTACCCCAACTCCTCCTTTTTCTTTTTCTGTGCCTCTCTCTCTCTCGACCATTATTAACATTATTAACAACTGTTCCTGTTAAAATTTCCCTTCACAACCTTCAGGGACCCCTACCCACCAGAAAAGCACAGGACATTCCCCTCTTTGACCCGCGCCCCCCTCTTTGCCTTATAGGACCCTCCACAAAACCCCACCTTACATGTGTCCGTGATATTACCATCACTAAATCAGTGTGCGTTAACTCTCCTGCCCTCCTCTGGTATGAAGGCACTACTGGTGCCTGTGTTAACCCCTCTCTTCAAGGCTCCTGCACCCCTGTGATAATTGTCCCCCAGGTCTCTCTCTACAAACCTGAAGAACTCGCTTTACGGGTGGGAGGAAGCCGAAAGAAGAGAGAAATCTTCATCCCTCTGCTCATCAGACTAGGCCTTGCTGTCTCACTGGGTGCAACAGGAACTGCTGGAGCAGCCCTTGTCCAAACACAACATCTGGCCAGGGGCTTCCAGGACAAGCTCGATCAGGTGACGGCTTCCACTGCAGACAACCTTGAATCTCTTCAACACAGATAACCTCCTTAGCAGGAGTTGCTCTCCAAAACCGGAGAGCCCTGGACTTGTTGACTGCAGAACAGGGAGGGACTTGTGTGTTGTTGGGGGAGGAATGTTGCTTCTATGTCAATGAATCTGAGCTTGTAGAACAAGATGTACACATACTTAAAGAGCTTCGGGGGAATCTCCGGGCATGCTATACCCCAAACACCCCTTCTCCTTGGTACTCCAACCCATTGGTAGCTTGGCTTCTTCCCCTCCTTGGTCCCATACTAGCCATTGGGACCTTGCTTCTCTTAGCACCTTGCCTCATCCTGTTTCTAAAGCAACAAATGAATAGCATTGCAAAGTTCACTGCCAATCAGGTCTTGGTTCAATATCAAACTGTTCCCAATATGGGAGACAGTTATTCTGATGACACCTTCCCTTTATAAAAGAAAAAGGGGGAGCTGTGGGGCAGTGATCCTTGTCAGGCAGTCTAACGCCTGGTTGAGCATAGGCTGGAAGCCCTGGGAGACCTGGTGGAAAATTCCACGAACAGTGGAACCTACACAAGGGAACAGAATTCATGCTTCTGGCCAATGCTCCCGGGAGATTCCAATAGCTCTCACAACCCCTGTATATAGAGAGGCCTGGCGTGAGACTTGTGTCACATAGAAAGCAACCCTGAGTCCCAGGCAAAGCAAATGAGGCACCAGTAGGGTCCACAAGCTGGCCAATGGAAAGTATCGACTACCAAGCCCCTGTCTCCTCCTCTCAGAACTATAAATAGAGCACCTTGACCTGAGTAGCTCTCTCTCTCTCCCCTCTTTCTCCACCCGCCTACTCCGTGAGCGCTGCCCGCCATCCAGAACGAATAAAGATAAAAACTATTTTGGCGTCGGAGAACTCTGTCTAAGGGGCTGTGACACTTGGGTCTCAAGGAGACCCGCTCTATGGCAAGCTGAGCGCTTTTAATGGCGGCGGACACCGGGCACCACGGGAAGTGTGCTACAGTCAAGACTTGGCGCAGGGCGAGAGTGCTTGCGGCTAGTCTCTATCTGTGCCCCCTCTCCTGCACCGTGGCCAAGCAGCTGGCTGCGGCTTTGGCGGCAGCTTCGGTGGTGCACAGTGAGCACCCAGTTGGCGGATGCCCCTGCATTGGGGCCTGGGCTGCTCCATCCCGGTGTCTCACCCCCGCGGTGCTGGGCCCCTCGGATGCTACTCTGTGACAAGTAGGGGGGCCTCTGCGGTGAGCCTTGAAGCCTAGGACGTGCGGGCCCAGCCAGGGGACCCTGCCCACGCCTGCGCTTCTCCCAGCATGAGAGAGTACGGCAGTGGCCCCTGATTTCAGTCCATTGGTTGGGTGCAAGTATCTGTTTCTGTCTCAGTCAGCTGCTTCTTGGGCCTCTTGGAGGGTAGCCATGCTAGGCTTCTGTCTGTGAGTACATCATAGCATCAATAATAATGTCAGGCCTTGGAGCCTCCCCTTGAGATGGGTCCCAATTTGGGCTGGTCATTGGACCTCCTTTTCCTCACTCTCTTCTCCATTTTTTGTCTTTGCAGTTCTTTTAGACAGGAACAATTCTAGGTCAAAGTTTTTGACTGTGGGATGGCAACCCCATCCCTCCCCTTGATGTCCTGTCTTTCTACTGGAGGTGGATTCTACAAGTTCCTTCTCCCTACTGTTGGGCATTTCATCTAAGGTCCCTCCCTTTGAGTTGTGAGATTCTCTTACCTCCCAGGTCTCTGGTACATTCTAGAGGGTTCCCCCACCCCCCATCTCCCAAGGTTGTATATTTCCATTCATTCTGCTGGCCCTCGGGGCTTTACTCCTGGTCCCCCCAATATCTGATCACTCTTCCCCTTTCCTCTGCTCCTCCCTCTCCCCTCTCCCACCCAGTTTCCTTCCTCTCTCTTCCCTCTGGTTTCTTCTCCGTCCCAAGTGGGATTGGAGAATTCTCACTTGGGCACTTTGGCTTGTTAACCTTTTCTAGGTCTGTGGATTGTATTCTGGGTATTCAGTACTTTTTGACTAATATCCAATTATTAGTGAGTACATACCATGCATGTCCTTTTGGCTCTGAGACACCTCACTCAGGATGATATTTTTCTAGTTCCATCCATTTGCCTGCAAAACTCATGATGTCCTTGTTCTTAATAGCTGAATAGTATTCTGTTGTGTATATAAACCACATTTTCTGTATCCATTCTTCTGTTGTGGGACATCTGGGTTGTTTCCAGCTTCTGGCTATCACAGATAAGGCCACTATGAACATAGTGGAGCACATGCCCCTGTGGTTTGGTGGGGCATCTTTTGGGTATATGCCCTGGAGTGATATAGCTGGGACTTCAGGTAGATCTATTTCCAATTTTCTGAGGAACCTCCAGATTGATTTCCAGAGTGGTTGTAGCAGTTTGCAATCCCACCAGCAATGGAGGAGTGTTCCTCTTCTTCCACATCCTCACCAGCATCTGTTTTTGATCTTAGCCATTCTAATTGGTGTAAGATGGGATCTCAGGGTTGTTTTGATTTGCATTTCCCTGATCACTAAGGACTTTGAACGTTTCTTCTTCCTCCTCTTCTTCTTCTTCTTCTTCTTCTTCTTCTTCTTCTTCTTCTTCTTCTTCTTCTTCTTCTTCTTCTTCTTCTTCTTCTTCTTCTTCTACTTCTTCTTCTTCTTCTGTGAGGAGACAGATTTATTTTTCTTCTTTTATTTTATTTTATTTTTTTTTTAATTTTTTGATACTTTATTTACATTTTCAATGTTTCCCCCTTTCCAGGTCTCCTCTGTGGAAACCCCCTATCCCCTCCGCCTCCCCTGCCTCTATGAGGGTATTCACCCACCCACCCACCCACCCACTCCCGCTTCCCACCTTGACGTTCCCCTTTACTGGGGCCTCTAACACCCTCAGGTCCAAGGGCCTC